>JAOVVG010000042.1:12296630-12315706 GCA_028566375.1 Leptodoras nelsoni | reverse complement strand
CATTGTGAAGCTCTGCTTAGAACCTTCTTAAGATCCAGTGGTGCAAAATGCAAATTCTTCCAATTTTTTAGCAGGTCTTAAGATTTTGATCAGGAGTGTATATATATATATATGTATATGTGTATATGTATATATATATATGTCTTCCCAATCATCTTCCCAATTCCAGGTTCTAGTTTGAGCCCGAGTTTAGGTTACTGTCTGTGTGTAATTTCTGAATATGTAATTAAATAATTATTTGCCTGCAGTCGGGAGAGAGACCGAGAGCGCAGGCGGTCCAGAGAGCGTTCTCCAACACGCAAGCGTTCAAGGGACCGGTCACCTCGAAGAGATCGTTCTCCTAGACGTCCTCGCAGAGTTGTACCTCGATATACTGTACAGTTTTCCAAGTTTTCCCTAGATGGGTAAGTCTATTGCTTACTGTATACTATTAAACAGTACATACATAATGTATGTATTTCATAGTTGCGTGTATATGTATGTGCCCACTCCACAGATATAACTGTGACATAATGGAGCTTCGACGGAGGTATCAAAGTCTTTACATCCCAAGTGATTTCTTCGATGCTGTGTTCACCTGGGTGGACGCCTTCCCCTTATCACGACCATTTACCTTTGGAAACTACTGTAACTTCCATATCATGCATAAAGAAGTGGACTCTTTAGTGAAGAATACAGCTGTGCTGGATCCTCCTGATGCCAATCATACCTACAGTGCTAAGGTGTGAGGACATTGTACCTTTTTCTGATTTTTATTTATTATTTGTTTTCTGGGTATTCTTGTGCATGAATGGTACCTAACAGTGCTGCTTGTGGTGTAGGTAATGCTGCTTGCAAACCCCAGTCTCGACGAACTGTATCACAAGTCTTGTGCCTTGGCTGATGATCCGCAAGAGCTGAGGGACTCTTTCCAGCACCCAGCCCGCCTCATTAAGGTAAAGCCAGACTACAGTCATACCACATCCTAACTCACTGTAAACTTCAGCCAGCTGAAGATATTTGTCAATGCTAGTACAGCAGTATGTTAAACTGTCTAAGCAGATGTTCTTGTATTTACAGATGTTTCAAAAAGGCTATCCAGCCAGTTTATTGAATAGCTAACTAATCAAATTTCTTGTTAGGATGTATTTCCTGTTTCTCTACAAGATAAATGCAAGTGGCTGTCCTGTTTTTCATGAAGTGATGCTGGGTTAATTTGTGTCAGTAGCCTTAGTCTTATTTGAATTCTGAATTCTTTAATACCTCTTCAGCCCTCTAATGGATCTAGGATATGACTTTTTGGTCAATTTGTTTCTCTGCAGTTGTAGGTTGGGATGGGGCAAAGATGAGGGCTTGAAGGAATTTTCTTTGTTCTTAAAGCTTTCATTGGGTTTTTCAGATTTGCTTGATGTTAGATTAATAGTAATGATGTGCATGATAAACCAAGCATACGGGTCTTTAGCTGATGTCTGTGTTGTTCTGTGCAACTAACCAAGTACTTTGAAGTGTTGTTTTTCGGTATGCCTGGGAACTTCCTAGTTCTAACCAGTCCAAGATGTTCACTTTTAGTCTTTTCCAGGAGACAGTGTAGATCATGTACAATTTGTTTCTCTACAGTTCTTGGTTGGGATGAGGGGCAAAGATGAGGCAATGGCGATTGGCGGCCACTGGTCTCCATCCCTGGATGGAGCCGACCCAGAGAACGATGCCTCTGTCCTTATAAAAACAGCAATACGTTGTTGTAAGGCCCTGACAGGCATTGATCTGAGTTTGTGTACCCAGTGGTAAGTACAGCTCTTTTCCCAAGTTGTTTTCATTTTTTTTTGTGTGCATTTGTCAGTACCAGTCCCGAGCAATGCTACCTAAAAACGCTAACTAAAAAACGTCAGCAGTCTGTGACTCACTGCATGGTTTCGACAAAACTCTGACATGTTTGAGGCTTATTTGTTTACTTAACTGTAATTTATTTTTTGCTCTTTTATCTTTACTTTGCAATGTCCTTTTTTGCTAATGTGTGTAACAGTCATGCCTCTATGTGGTTGAATGCACTTAATCTGTTGCTAGAAAAGCAGAGCCAGAGGAGGAGTCGCCACCATTGCATTCTGTTTTATATGACATTTGACATGTTAAATATCTTATATATTTAACTTGCTTTCACTGTCTTTGAATATGTCTTCCTCTCACAACCTTGTGGTTTATAAGCTATCCTTCACAAGCATCCAGTTCAGACTCTCAGTTTCAATGGGGAGGGGTCTGGCAGGAGGGCAGGCGAAAGTGTCAGATTTGTTGTTCGTTTTTGTTTATTCTGTTTGTCAATTTTCCCAATACATGGCTGCTGTTCATCGTGAGAACCTACTGTGGAGATCTGCAGACTTATTTTCATGTCCTATTCTGGGGTCATTTACCGCAAAATGGGGCAGTGGGATTGGAGCTGTGTGTATGTATGTGTGTGTGGCTGTGTATTGGGGTTAGACCTTGTGATGTCTGACAGAATGTTTCTTTCCAATGCACTTCTTCCTTTGCGACAGGTATCGTTTTGCAGAGATTCGCTATCACCGCCCTGAGGAGACTCACAAAGGGCGGACAGTTCCCGCACATGTGGAGACAGTGGTTTTATTTCTCCCGGATGTTTGGCATTGTCTTCCTACCCGCTCAGAGTGGGAAGGACTGTCCCGCGGACTCAAGGAGCAGCTGGCAGAGAAACTCTTGGCTGAACGGAAGGAGGCTGATGGAGAACAGGCACTGAATGCTAATCCTTCTCTTTTCATTTCCGCTTCTCACAGGCACAGGAATAGACAGACAAACACTCAAATATACAAAAAACAAACACAGCCATCATACAAAAAGCCCCTTTTTACTGTCCCTGTGTGTCCATCCTTTTTCCTCAACCCCATCCCCTCCTGCTTCCTCTACTTGCTCTCCCAGCACTGCCCTCTCCACCACACCCTACCCCACCCAGCCTGCAGTCACACACAGCGGAACAGATTAGGGCATATTTTAATGAGACTGCTTCAGCTGGTAAAAACAGATTCTAGCTCTGCCTGTTCATAAACTGAATGAGAAACATTTATGCTTTTGTGTAGTGCACAAATATAAGTAATATTTAAATTCCTCACTTTGCTTGTGGGATGTGCACATTTCATTTGGACATTTTTCACATTATGGAATGGCATGCTGGAATCTGGAGAGCCAGTTGTGATAAAATGTGTGTTTTAGAATGTTTCTGTTATAATTCATTTTATATTTCAAATCAATATCTGATGAACTCCAAAAATCCCTTAGGTTTTGTTTCTTGTCTGTCCTCTTTTTTTATTTTTGCTATATTCTCGGATTGGACTGTACCTAGACTTGGTGGACTTGATTTCTCCAGGGAGGTTGATCCAAGGACAGTCCGTTGTGACTAAATGTTAAAAATGAGATAAAAGGCACAAAAAAATTAAGTTGCAAATAATAGCTATAGGGACTCCTTACACAAACTGAGTTGGAGACCATCTCTGAGTGCATCTGTCGCATTTCTTGGACCCACTGTCATTGATTATCTTTTTGTATTCCACAGAACTGGCATTGATTGGCCGATGGGTGGGGTTTGGATCGGTTATAAAAGCTAGAGAGCTCCCATGTATACTAGAAGTTGACACATTTGTTTTTTTTGTTTGTTTTTGTTTTGTTTTTCTTTTCAAAATCGACACCTCAGTTGGAGGAGAAAATGAGAGACTGTATTGACCTTGCTTCTTGCACGGATCAACTTTTATTTCAAAAATTAAAATCATTTCAGAGTTGCTGTTTAACTTTTTGTTCATCTGTTTTCCATTGGTGTAGGAGGAAGAGGAGAAAGATGAAGATGATTCAAAAGAATTTACTACCCCTACTCACTGGTCTAAACTCGATCCAAAGTCTATGAAGGTAAAATGTTGCTTAATCATTTTGGTCCTATTCCATTCTGAGCAGCTGCTTCATCTGCACGCGTGTGTCTGTGTTTAGGTAAGTGATCTGCGCAAGGAACTGGAGAACCGATCTCTGAGCTCCAAAGGCCTGAAGTCACAGCTGATAGCTCGACTCACTAAGCAGCTGAAGGTGGAAGAGCAAGTGGAGGAATCCAAAGAGCCTGAGAAGGCTGAGCCTGCCAGTGTGGAGGAGGAGGAGCCCTGCAGAACAGAGGAAGATCGAGAGGTGAATGATCACTTAAATTGATTTCACTCATATTCTGAAAATGTGAGCTCAAATTGTAAGCGTGGTTTGTATGCTTTGTAAACCATATAGAAAGAAGCTGATTGACGCTGTTTATTTGTAAGATCAATCAGATGAAGTTTGTGTGACTTTCAGGAAGAGGAACGTAAGCGACAAGAAGAGTTGGAGCGTCAGCGCAGGGAAAGGCGTTACGTTCTCCCTGATGAACCCACAATCATTGTTCACCCAAACTGGGCAGCCAAGAACGGCAAATTTGATTGCAGCATCATGTCTCTGAGTGTGCTGTTGGACTACAGGCTAGAGGACAATAAAGAGCACTCCTTTGAGGTTAGGAAACATGCTCCACTTTTTACCAGCTTCATCACAATTTATTATGTTATTGTACAATTTTGTAGATGAAGATGGCAAGAGCAATTCATGTTCAACCATCACATCTCAGTGTGTGCACATTTTGTTTAAGCTCAATGAGTGATGCAGTAGTTGTTTTTTTTTTTTTTGCATTGCATGCTAATAAAATTTCACTAATCATCAATCTTCAGTGACAGCTGTTTTCTGTGGTCTGGTTTAGGTCTCGTTGTTTGCTGAACTTTTCAATGAAATGCTTCAACGAGATTTTGGCTACAGGATCTATAGAGCTCTTGCTGCTCTCCCAAATAAGGATGAGAAAAGGGAAAAGAAAGATAAGGCAAGGAAAGATGCAGAAAGAAAAGAGCTGGACAGGAGGGATGGAAAGAAGGAAAAAGATGATGAGAATTCTGAGCCAGTCTCAAAAAGACCAAGAGATGAAGAAGATAAGAAGAGGGTGAGTGAATGTTACACGCTCCCCTGTGTACTAGTGCTTACACTAGTACCATAATAACTGGTATACCAGTTAATACTTGGTAGGTCCCCCACATAGTACCATTTTCTTCTTGGTATGTCAGTGTACTTCAGCTCAACGTTGTGTTTAGTAAAATCCTGCTTGCCAATTTCACTGACAGTTTCTCCTAGTTATTTTTTTGTGTGTCCTTATGTTCAGACTGGAATCTGGTCAGACTGTGTAAAAGTTGTTTTAACAACTTGAAAAACCTGATTGATTGGCAGTTAATCAGTCAATATCATCATTATTTCTTTATAGAAATACTGATTAGTAGCACAAACAATAAAATGAATTTATAAACATTAAGTTTGTAAGACTTGATCAGAAAGCTTAAATGTATATCATTCAGTTCAATTGAGTAATGGGAGCATTTGTGTACAAGAGGCTCCATTGGATATTATATGATTTTCATAAAACATTAGAGATCATTTTATTTACTGTAGTAATATACTTTTTGTCCACATATGAAATAAGGGTTTGTTTATTTGTCCTAGGAGAAAAATTAGGTTCTAAAATAAATTACTCAAAACCTAGCTGCAAAAAGAATTCACATAATAGCCTTCTGGTAAGTTTAGGAACCCATTCAGTCTTCAATAAACACTACAACCGAATAGCTCTCCACTGAGAACATGGGCCCTGGTGAACCCTTTCTGTATGTTTAACAGGATGATGACAAGGAGAGGACTTTGAAGAAAGAAGAATCCAGAGATGATGATGATAATGAAGACGAGAGCAGCAATAACAATGCTGATGAGTACGATCCTATGGAGGCTGAGGATGCTGATGAATATGATGATGAAGGTACCTTACTTGTAAAGAGATGAGGTCATTTAATATTATGCAAACGCATCAGCTAAACACCAAGATAATTCACAGATAAAGATGACGACGAATCGAGCGGGAGGGATAGGAGGGATGACCGGCGTGATGATAGAAAATCACGAGATAGATCATCTAAAGATAAAGTGAGCTCTTTGTCATCAATATAGTCTTTACCAACCTTTATTTCCACCACGTCCGTCTCTGATTAAATGCCTCTGCTGTCTGTAGGATGACAAAAAGAAGCTGATGGTGACATATGACAAAGATCTCCTGATGGCTTTTGTGTACTTTGACCAAAGCCACTGTGGCTACCTACTGGAGAAAGACCTGGAGGAAATTATGTACACACTAGGCTTGCATCTCTCCAGAGCTCAGGTATTATAAATGTATAGAAATTGTTTTAAAGGTCATTATTTATCTCCTTATGAATGTTCAGTTCAGTGCTGACAGGCAAAGAATTCTTTGTAGGTGAAGAAACTGTTGAGTAAACCATTAGTGAAGGAGTGCTGCTACTACCGGAAGCTAACGGACCGAGCCAAAGATGAATCCAGCCCAGTCTGGACAGCTGATTCTCAGCTCGAGAACTTTCTGGGTAAGTGTCCCTGCTCTAATACTTTAACTAAAATAATAACTCGGATAAATTTAATACCCGATCACCCGATTAGACAGTAAAACGTAAGAAAACTATTTAAAGGTCATGATTGGTAAATACGTGCTTTGCTGATCTGACTTGCAGGTAACCGAGCTTTGCTGCCCAGTCAGAAGACAAAGCGTGAGACCGAGGACAGTGACTCAGGGAGCCTTATTGTTTATAATGGTGCTATGGTAGACGTGGGCAGCATGCTACAGAAACTGGACAAGAGCGAGAAAGCCAGAGAGGAGATTGAACAGAAACTCATGCAGCAGGACACTAAAATGGGTAACGCATACATTACTGTCACGTTAACATGCCATCACAAGAATGGGTGCTTGTATATGTGTAGGATTTATATGAAATCATAGTCGGGTCCATAAGAATTTGGACAGGGACATGATTTTTTTTTTTTGGTTGTTTTGCCTCTGTACAACACAAAAAAATTGAAAAGAAGCATTCAAGAAGATCTGATTAAATGTTCAGCTTTAATTCAGTGGCTTTAATAGAAATACTGCATGAATCATTTAGGAATTACAGACACATTTTTCTTACTCAATCCATTTTCACAAGGTCATAAGTAACTGGTCAGTTGCGGGCCTCCAGGCAAACTTTTCCACTGGGAGCACTGGTGCCACCGACTCTTCGTTGCACCAGCACATGATTTGGTTGCACAGTGGTTGAATTTACAGCCTACACAATGAGCCTTTATGTGAGTGCTGTTTTTGATAAAAAAAACAACGAGTCAGTTTGAGAAAGAAAACAAGCATAAGGATGCAGATTAAATCATAAAAGATGGAGTGTATTTGAAAATATGTCTTGAGCTACTTTTTAGTATAATAATGTCGAGTTGTAATGCACCTTTTATACATAAAATACTGCTCAAAATGTGAAGAATCATAATACGAACAGTAATATAAAGAATACAAAATAAGTAAATACAGAAGAGTAAAATATCTTGTAAAAAAAAAAAACCAAAAAAACGAATGTGACCACATGAAATTTAAACTCAAACAAATGTGCAAACGCTCAAAAAGCAGTCAGAATCTCTGTTCTGGAGCGCTAAATTGACATCAGTTTCAAGGCCAGGTGTGGTTTCCTCATTATTTCATGACAATTTATTCTAAGTGTCGAGTTTACATTTGGTAGTTGTTCATGGGACCTCTCTACATGTGGTCCAAAGAGGTGTCGATGGAGTGAAGGCGTCCATCTTTAGGCTGAGAAAACAAAGCAGACCAATCTGAGAGAGAGCAGAAACTTTAGGAGTGGCCAAATCTCTGGTGGTACAGAGGCAAAATTACAAAAATTGTCACTGTCCAAATACTAGGACCTGATGATGCGGATTAACTGATTTAGATTTTGGAACTGATACTAATAGGCCAAGATCACAGCAAGGAAAAATGTCTGAATTAGTTTCACTTTAATAGCCTCCTTCCTGTTTGAAGTATATTTTAAGTGCACTTGTGGCCTACAAATTAGATTAAAGTTGTTAGTGGTGGCTGCATCCCAATCAGTGCTGTTGGTATCAACTTCTACTTGTCTACATTACAGCATATAGGTGGTTATTATTATTATTATTATTACTTCTTTTTAGTCAGAAGTATTTAAGATCGTTCAGATCTGTTTAATGATATTTCTGTATGTAAATCTCATACATTCACTTTCATTTAGTACAAAGCTGTAATGATGGCTGCCTTTCTACACAATGTGAGCTCTTGGGGAGGTGCATTGTAGCTTGTGCAAGTTTAATTTCTCAGACCACCATGGTTGGTTAACGTTTAACAAGTGTAATTGTATTTCTAATGGTCTCGTAAGCTCCTTGCTGTTCTGGGAGACACAAGGGTTTTTTTGACTGGTTGCCCTTTGCCCTAGCCTGTTTGTTTAGGGTTTTTTTTTTCAATTGACCAACCTTTTGTTTTGTTGTTGTTGTTCAGCTGTTTTGTCCAACACTTTGCCATTTGCTATCTTAGCAGTTGGCCTTTATTCATTAATTCATTCACTTCTTCATTTTTTTACTTACTTACTTGCACTATGTGGCCAAGTGTATGTGGAGAACTTACCATCACACCCATATGTGCTTGTTGAATGCACTTTTCCAAAACCAAGGGCATTAGTATGAAGTTGGTCCACTCTTTGTTGTTGTAAGTCTCTAATTTTCTGGGAAGGCTTTTCATCAGATTTTGGAGCATGACTGTGCCCATTCAGTCACAAGCATTATAAGTTCAGGCACTGATGTGATGTGAAGAAGTCATTCCAGTTCATTTCAAAGGTGTTCAGTGGGGTTGACGTCAGAGCTCTGTGCACTCCACTCGAGTTCTTCCACTCTAATCTTGGCAAACCACGTCTTCATGGAGCTCACGCTGTGCACAGGGGCATTGTCACACTGGAGCAGATTTGGGCCTCCAAGTTCCAGTGAAGGGAAGTTGTAATGTTAAAGCATGCATAGACCTTCCTGAAAAGGCCCACATATGGGTGTGATGGTCAGTTGTCCAGAAACTGTAGGCCATATAGTGTACTATTTAATTTGGATCATTTACACTATAGTGTAAATTGATTTTTTTTGTTTAAGATGTTGACATGTCTGTTAATGTAACCAGCTGCCAAAATGAAACATTGTCCCTAAAGCACTGCTTTGTATCGCAGACGAAGATGCAAAGCACATATCAGAAATGGAGTCGACTAACCGCACTCTGACGAGAGACCTGGAGCAGGTGAAATCCAGCCTGAGAGAGACGGAGAAGAAGCTCAGAGCTTGTGAACAGCAGAAGAGCAGCTACCAGCAGCAGCTTCACAGTACCCTGCTAAGCCTCAGCACAGTAATGAAGGACCTGCAGAGCGTCTTACCTGCCGTATGTACACCCTTGCACTGACACTCTGCGAAAGTTTAATATTTGTGCGTTTTTCATATATTTTCAGTGTATATCAGTGTCTTCTCTATCTAACATAGGATGATCATCCTGAAGATGGTGACCAGAAAACTCAAACTAATGGCTCAGATGACTGAATTATCATTGCCTGCGTGTTTGAGTCCTATTGACATGTTTAAACCTGTAAATAAGCATTAAACTTGTTTAATTAGAAGTTGTTGAGGGTTTTGTACAAATTTTACTGAGGTCATGTTCACTTAGTTTTCTCTACTTTCAGACTTTCTACATAAATTATGTTCTATTAATTCCATTCAGTAATAGGCTTATCCAGTTCATTTGTGATATTTAATTCTAATATGATATGTCTGATTTCAGAATTCTAGCAAAACCTTTTTACCCCATTTATCAATAATCTTTTCCTTTTTTTGTCAGTGTTCTATCAATATGTTTGTAGGTATGAATGCTTTATCTAAGTTGAATTAGCAATAATGATGTTATTTATGTGTACAAAGTATGGAGAACAGAAGAAACGGTTTATTTCACATTAGAACCTGGGACAAATCGCGTATTGGACGCCAAGCCAGGCTCAGGGTAGATATCGTTTTGTTGTACTGATGCCACAGATCACGTTTTTTTGTGTCATTTCTTTGCCAACACTTTGCTAACGTGCTGCTATCCCGTTTGTTGGTATGTATCTATGCTGACACATGTATATTTGCTTAATCCTGACAGTTCCGAGTGTGTTTTGTGATCTGGTATCCTGTGAGGATGGCACTGTGCGCATGTGTCATTTATTTTGGCATTTCCAAGGATAACTCGATAGCACGAAAGCCGAGTTCCGTTTTTGATATAGTGGTTGTTGTAATAAACTCGACTCTGGTTCTGTACACTTCAGAATAATCCTCGACACTTGAGTACTCCTGAGTACTTAAATACAGAATATTCCAGAATTGTAGTTTGTGTGAATGTGAAAAAATAATTTCTGTATTATTTTTCCTCTTCCTTTAAAGCTGGCTACAATGGGAGGGTTATAGGGAATGGAAAAGAGCCAAACTTGGTATCAATGAGCCCAAAGCAACCAAGTGCATATTATTTTTCTAATCCAAATGTACTATCATGGTTGTTCTGTGTAAAAAAAACAAACAAACAAACAAACACATAAAATGGTTCATTTTAACATTTCATTTTGTGTTTCTGGTCCTTTTTACTGGTAGCTAAATGATTGTTGGTGAAAGTGCCAGACATGCCCTCCCCTCTAGAGGACAGTGTTTGACAACTTTAAGAGCTTTTTAACGTGTTACAAGTCTGCAGTTAGAAGTAAAGGCACTAGTGTTGCTTCCTGTAACAGTGTTGTGTTGTTTACTGCAAATGTTTTTCACTGAAACGATTCCAGACGTTTCCAGGAAAACCACACATAATATATGTGGATGTTGTGTTTAAAAAAAAAAAAAAAGATCTCCATGACGAGCTAACTACATCTTCTACAAACATGGGGCTGACTCGTAGTAGATAAAATAGAGCATTCGTTATTCGGCCATGTAGATTATTCAGAAACCTGGGGTGTATTTTAATTCCTAACTTCAGATAAGAGAGCTTTATTGTTCTTTTTAAATAAGGATTACATATTGTCATTCATGAGAGCCTTTTGTTAAGTCCACTCCCCCAAGACTGGGATGTGTGTCAGACAGAGGAAGCTGTTTGGGATGTGACTGCTTACTTGCCTGACATTCCAGTGCAGAGAACTAACTTCAGGGGAACAAAGGAGGAGAATTAGCTGTGTGTGTGTGTGTCTGTGCGCTCTTACTTTTTCCAAAGTAAGGGAAATGTTTCCCTGTATGCCAGATTGGATATTGCTGCCATATTAATGGCTCTAACATGACAAGGTTCTGTCTGTTTCCTGCAGTGATTTGATAACACAATACTGATTCCCTGTGACTGCATATCATGTTCTAAATTTCTGCAGGAAACACACACACTCCATGACATGGTGCAACTGGTTAAGGTGGTATAATCCCACTGCTGTTCACAGTTGATTTGAAACTCACTCAACCAGTTCCAGCTGCTGAGCATATCTGGCCCATTACATGTGCTCTACCTCATTTTCTCCTGAGACTGTCCTTGACTCTGCAAAACCTATAGAAGTAACACGAAACCAGAGTACCTCTATTACCTGACCTGATGTTGAAGATATTTTCGTTATGGAAACCATTATGGGACATCAGTACTGCTCCACTGATCTCGGCCACGGTATCACTCTGCAGTCCAGCTGCAGCAGAGGCAGGCGGAGTGTTGTGAAATCGGAGCGTGTGCAGGTAAGCACATACTCTCTCGGAGACAGAGGGCTTTTGTGCCTCCACCTTCTCTAAATCTCTAAAGCATGGATAGAAGTCGCACATTAAAGAGCCACTGCACAATTGGCTCATTTAACACAGGCTTGGTGCTCTTTTCTTTTTCTGACTAGGGAGCTTGGGTGTCTCTGTTGAGCCAGCTTTAGGGGAAAAAAAGATTAGATTGCTAAGCCTCCTTGATGATGACTAGTTGTTAAACAGGGAATAGAGATGTTTTTACCTTCTAGCTTTCTGAATGTAAACGCTAGTACTACTAACACCCTGAACATAATTACACACTAGCCACAGGTCAATGGCTGTATAATTCAAACTACCCTTTACTCACCAACTTTTCTAAAGTAATTTTGGCGTGTTGCCTGGAAGGGCTAACTTTGGGTGTTTGCATTTCTTTTGTTGCTTAAGGCTGTTGTGTGATTGTAGCTGTAATAGCAAACATGGCTCTTTTGTCTACAGCCGGACCCGTTAACCAATCTTGGACGGCTCTCTTTCCACCCCCTATTGTTCACACCTCTGCCTTGCTTTCCTGAAATCAGGCACCTCACCTCACATGTTCAAACCCCCTCCCTGCTGCTGATTATTCCATGCCATTGTTGTAATTCTCCACAGTGTATCCCTCACCGCTTTCACTTTTCTTTGTCTTTTTGTTTGCCTCCTGTTTCAAAGTTCTATATAATTTTCCCCAATTAATTGGCTGTTTGTTGCTCATTTCTGTGAATCTAATGACTGCCACCCTACACAGAACAACAATTATCATTTGGCACCTATACTCTATTAACTGCAAGGGTGGAACATATTTTTTTCCTGTGGGTCTGCCTTGAGACTGGTAAACCGTACAAGGTATTTCCCTGCCTTCCACCCAGTGGGCACTGGGATCACTCCAGCACCACCCACAACCCAGCAGGATGTGGTTTAAACAGTGAGTGAGAATATTACAGTTTTTGCACTACACTAATCTAGAGTGGTGACAGACATGCGATACATGCCTCACATGGTAGCCAGGACATTCAAATGTAAGTTGGCTCTTGACCACCATGTTTTCCAAACTACAGAAGCAGAACACAGAAGGCATTTTTGTTAGCGGTCCAGGCTAGCATGCAGACTTGATAGTTGTTTAGTTAGCTGGTTAAATAACATCCTATTAACTCTTCACTAATAGCTTTACCTAAGATAAGGTAGGAATTTGCACTGGTAGTGTCATGTTTACATTGTTCGATATACAACCATCATAAAAATTATGTATAATATGTTATATACTGTAAATAATTGTTAGATAGATTTTATATAAATTACTATCAAATATCTAAAAAAAGTGAAGGGGAAAGGCATAATTAGAATGGGCATGATGACTGTGAAAACCACTAACTTATGTAATGTTTGTTACTTTTAAGTCAGCGATACATGAGAGGAGCCATTGATGGGTGTCTTTAGTGTTACATTTCTTATCGCTAGAGCTCAGTGCCCTGTGGTGTCTGAAGGTTCCTTATGTACATTTCTTCCATTGCTCACAGCCCCAGGACTGATGAAAGTAGTGGGGTTGTTGAGGAAATTATCCTGTTTCCTGGCTCTGAGGCCAGGGAATACAGGGTTACAGTGTGAGAAACCTGTGCTGTTGTTTTTGCTTGCCCCCTGGGCATCTCTCACAGGGAGGACCACGCCTCTGTGCAGTCTACAAGACTCACTCAGATGCTAGAGTTCAAGCTTTTCATATTCAGATGTGTGCCTGCTGGCCTGGAACCTCCTGGACCTTCAGCTGATCATTAAAGGAAGATTGAGCCACTGCATGGAAATGTTAAACCACTGTAGCCTGTGCTTGGAAAGCTGTTTGAGGGGAAAGACTAACTGTCACTGATTGTTAAATAAAACTTCCAATAAGACATTGAAAAACAAATTATTTTTTTTGCTACACCAAAATGTTTATATGTCAGTAACAAAAGTAACATTAGATTTTCAGACAAAATACACAATGAAGGAGCTGTGGCAGATTCTTCAAGATACTGAGTAAAATTAAAAGCTAATTTCTTTATAATACTGCACACATGGAACACTGTTTAAGAAAAAGCACACCAAATACTCCTTTAGTTTATTACTGTTTACTGTGCTTTGTACTGTTTACTGCTTACTGTGTAGTGTTTTCTTTTATATAGAAACATATTCATTATTCTTGAAGGCATCTTCTGCATTGTACTGTACAGTAATTAGCTGGTAAGTTTTACTGAGCATCTTGGAGGAGATTTTTTTTTTTATCAGGCATAACATTATGAACACCTCCTTTTCTCTACATTCGTTGTCCATTTTCTCAGTTCCACTTACCATCTAGCTGCACTTTACAGTTCTACAATTACAGACTGTAGTCCATTTCTGTTTCCCTACACACACTATATTGCCAAAAGTATTCACTCACCCATCCAAATCATTGAATTCAGGTGTTCCAATCACTTCCATGACCACAGGTGTATAAAATCAAGCATCTAGGCATGCAGACTGCTTCTACAAACATTTGTGAAAGAATGGGTTGCTCTCAGGAGCTCAGTGAATTCCAGCATGGTGCCGTGATAGGATGTCACCTGTGCAACAAGTCCAGTCGTGAAATTTCCTTGCTGCTATATTTTCCACATTCAACTGTCAGTGGTATTATAATAAAGTGGACGTGACTGGGAACGACAGCAACTTGGCCACATAAAATGACAGAGCAGGTCAGTGGATGCTGAGGTGCATAGTGCACAGAGGCCACCAACTTTCTGCAGAGTCAATCGGTACAGATCTCCAAACTTCATGTGACCTTCAGATTAGCTCAAGAACAGTGTGTAGAGAGCTTCATGGAATGGGTTTCCATGGCTGAGCAGCTACATCCAAGCCTTACATCAGAAAGCGCAATGCAAATCATCGGAAGCAGTGGTGTAAAGCACGCAGCCACTGGACTCTAGAGCAGTGGAGACGTGTTCTCTGGAGTGACAAATCACGCTTCTCCATCTGACAATCTGATGGACGAGTCTGGGTTTGGCGGTTGCCAAGAGAACGGCCTGACTGCATTGTGTGAAGTGGACAATTTCATGCTTCCAACTTTTTTTTTTTTGGAACATTTTGGGGATGGCCCCTTCCTGTTCCAACCTGACTGTGCATCAGAGCACAAAGCAAGGTCCATAAAGCAAAACATTGATGAGGGAGTTTTGTGTGGAAGAACTTGACACAAATTCCTGACCTCATCCCGATAGAACACCTTTGGGATGAATTAGAGTGGAGACTGTGAGCCAGGCCTTCTCGTCCAACATCAGTGTCTGACCTTACAAATGCACTTCTGGAAGAATGTTCAAAAATTCCCATAAACACACTCCTAAACCATGTGGAGAGCCTTCCCAGAAGAGTTGAAGCTGTTATAGCTGCAAAGGGCTGACATCATATTAGACCCTATGGAATAAGAACGGGATGCCACTCAAATTCACATGCGTGTGAAGGCAGACAAGCAAATACTTTTGGTAATATAGTGTAGCTCTTAGCCTCTTCTTTATTGTGACTATGTTTCACTGACACTGACCTGGAACCCTCCAGCTGAGGCATTTCCTGCATGGTTTAAGTTACCCTGGTGCAGGGTCACTGGAATAAGAGGAGATGTTTTAAAATGCCTGCATTTTTACTAACTACTACAGCACATAATTGATGTTGCTTTAAAACTTTTATATAAACTAATTGCACATTATTGTATAGGAAACCCTGCCTGCAGTAATGAGACAAAATTATAATTATTATACACATTGCCCAGAAGAGCACTAATACATGTAATTTTTTTGCACATTCTCTCTCATCATTTCTGCTTAAAGTCATATTATAAAATGATACCAGATGATTTGACAGTGCAATGAAAGCAGACTTGCTAGCTGCGGGGACTGCTGTCCTACACCTTCCTGCTCTATTCATAGTGTTATTGCTGAAATAATATAATGTGCACTTAAACTGCAGTCATAGACCAGACTTGCCTTGCTGCAAATAGCTGTATTGTTAATGTCCTCATGGGATTCTGCTCTCTCCTTTGTGTGGCTGTATGCAAAGTTGCTTTTTTGGGTAGGGAGTCCACAAACAGCTGAGTGAAAAAAATGCATTAAGGCATCTACAACATATATCATTTTCATGTTTAACTCTAGTTAAAATATCAACCTGGACCATAACTGTCCACAGTCACGCACAGTCAGTAACACTCAGAGTCAGTTTCTACATGGGAAAAACATTCATTCATCTTCTTGGCCGCTTATTCCTTTTCAGGGTCATGGTGGAGCCAGTCCCTAGTTGGCCACATAGGGCGCAAGGCAGGAACAACCCTAGACAGGGCGCCATCCATCGTAGGGCACACACACACTCACACACTAAGGACGCCAATCAACCTAACGTGCATGTCTTTGGACTGTGGTAAGAAACCGGAGTACCCAGAGTAAACCCACGTGGACAACATGCAGACTCCACACAGAAAGGACCCAGACCGCCCCACTCGGGGATTGAACCCGGGACCTTCTTGCTGTGAGGCGACGGTGCTACCCACCGAGCCACTGTGTCGCCTGTTGGGAAAAACATCTTTTGATTATATTGATATTGATACAGTAATGTGACTGTCAAAGGCATTAAAACAATATTAACAGGTACAGGTGCTTTTAAAACTTCCACCACGTATCACTTTTCCATTTTGTTCTTCATATTTTGTTTGAGTGACTGTGGAGATTGCGGTTCTCTCAAGCAGTCAGTAAAAGTAAAATGCCAATAATGTTTTATTCCTTAAATCCAATAAAAGTAAATTACCATTCAAAATGGCTGTATCATAATAGTAAATGTGGTGGCTGTTGACTAGAATCATTTCCTGTACCACTGGAGACTCCTGTATATTAAAGTTTACTTTTCAATGTTCTTTTGAAGAGAGGAGACAGCCTCTAACACTTAAAAATGATTTCCATTATGAACAGGCTTCCACATGCCCATTTATTATTGCAACACATCAATTGGTAGCACACTGATTTTTTTTTCCCCCCTGAAGTTTATTGCCACTTCAGCTTGCTAGTGGCCCCTTATACATCAGTGCACACCATAAAGATTTAACAAGGAGTGGTGAAAAGTGTCTTTGATCCACTTTACAACCCAATGCTTACACATGCAGCTCTCATAAAACTGTAATGAGAGAGAGAGCTTTCCTCCAGAAAGCAAATTCACTGTCATGTGCAGATGCTAAGTTCAATGATTCAAAAATCTTTCTTTAGGATTTTTTTATTTTATTTTATTTCATTACTGATATTGGACTACAGAGAAATGGTAAAGGTGCTAATATGTGACTGTTTCTGTACAACTAAAATTCACAGGTCCATTAAGTTTGAGCTACACACAGACTGAAGCTTAATCTTTAATAGAAAAAGAATTTTCTGTGGATACTCGGGTTAATAGTTTGGGCACCCTTCTTGGTTCACCAAGAGATCCAAATATCTCTAAAATCTCAGATTTCCATGCAGACATATTGGATATATATATATATATATGCTTAGTATGAAAAGAAAATGTTACTGTGAAGTATCATCACACAAGTGGACATCACACAAGATGAGTGCATTGTCTGGTCTTTCCTGAAGTGGGTGCAGCCCATTGCACCTTTCTCCAAAAGGCTTTCTTTAGAATGGGAAGATGTAATGTATACTTTACACAGAGGAATTGCAATATCCTGTTCCTCTAATGGGCCCACTTTCAATGGCCAGGAATATACAGCAGACCCTGTTTGGGTTTCATTATGCAGCTGGTCCTTTGATTTCTGGGAGCTGATGTATGAGGTGTCTCATTAACCACAGCCCGTAAAACACAAATCAAGCCCTGGACTTGTTTTCTGAGTCATAGCTTACAAAATGGACAACTTACAAATGTTGATACCCCAAATCAAATCTCAAGTACAGGTAACTAGACCTCAAGAACAGATTTGTTCTTGAACATGAATACACAATTTATTACTGCTTGTAAATGGTAATCCTGCATTACCTGAGGGGAATTTCAGCTCCTACCTGAAAGCTTATCAAAACAGCCACGCTTCAGGTAGCATTGCTATGTCAAGTTTTCAGGGTCCCCAGTTGGGGGACTATATGGAGTTTCACTTGTCTTCGCTGTGTCAGCGTGGGTTTCCTCTGGGTTCTGTAGTTTCCTCCCACCTTCCAAAAACATTCCTGTAGGTGGACCCAGGGCATGTCCCAGAAACAGGACACAAAGCAGGAATTCACCCTGGAAGGGACACCAGTACATCACCAGGCACCATATACACACATTCACAACTAGGGCAAATTTAATGTACCGGTAGTCTCTTTGGGAACTGGGAAGAAATCAGACACCCTGGAGGAATCCATGTACAGAATTTCCCCAAGGCAGAAAGACCCAAGACAAGCATGTTGTGAGGCAGGTGGGTAGCACCGTCGCCTCACAACCAGTCCCAGGTTCGATCCCCGGGTGTGGCAGTCTGGGTCCTTTCTGTGTGGAGTCTGCATGTCCTCCCCGTGTCCGTGTGGATTTACTCAGGGTTCTCCGGTTTCCTCCCACAGTCCAAAGACATGCACGTTAGGTTGATTGGTGTCTCTAGTGTGTGTGTGTGTGTGTGTGTGTGTGTGTGCGCGCACCCTATGATAGATTGGCGCCCTGTCTAGGGTTGCGCCCTAAGCTGCCGGCTAGGCACCAGCTCTCCCGTGACCCTGTACAGGAATAAGCGGTTAAGATGATGGATGGATGGATGGATGGATGGATTGATTTGCCATGCTGCATGAGATCCCAATAAAATCTTGGCTAAATTCTGTACCAGAAATGTTCTTCATGTCAGGTTATGTAATGAAGATCCTCTAATGATAGACCTGTGATTAAAGAAAACGACTGCATTCTTGCTACATCTCTACTGAGTCTATCCGGGCATCTCGTAAACAGAAACAAGCCTTCAGAAGAATGAGCAGAGTTCATCTTAGACAAAAAGGCAAGGAAGAGGAGTTTAGAGCTGAGCAAAAGAGCACAACATGCAATGCCTTGAGCTGGAGGTAATAAAGATGGTAATGTTGTGTTAAATAAGGTGAGCAAATCAGTGTTTTAAATGTTCCTTTCAGGTTTTGTGTGATGCTACATCATTGTTGTCCTGGTTCCTCTCAGATGAGAGTTATAGCAGCAGTCCGACACTACCAGAACTCGACTTTAGATGCCTGCGATTTTAGAATAACACGATTTAATCATCCAGAATCAACAGGAAAATGAGCATTTCCACCTTTTCAGTTTTAAGGAGAGAACAGGAGGGAGTAATAAGTAATATGTGCCATATATATATATATACAGGAGTTAGACAATGAAACTGAAACACCTGTCATTTTAGACCACAATAATTTATTAGTATGGTGTAGGGC
>JAOVVG010000042.1:12282538-12296530 GCA_028566375.1 Leptodoras nelsoni | reverse complement strand
TTCCTGCCTTGCGCCCTATGCTGCCGGCTAGGCACCGGCTCTCCCGTGACCCTGAAAAGGAATAAGCGGCCAAGAAGGTGAATGAATGAATGAATGAATAAACATAAGATCTCAGTACCTCACTGAAGATGCGTGTGTCCAGAGACATAGGAACAGCATTTCAAGTGTTAGTACACAGCTCATACTACATACTGTAGTGCGGCAGGGTGGAGGCGTGGCCTTTTGTTTAGGACGCAGTTTATTGGTTCGTGTCTTGACGCTAAGGTACGTGGACCCGCCCCACTTCTCTCCAGCAGGTCTGGTTGCCTTGGGAGCGCGGAGCGCCATACAGACTTGAGCTGCAGCAAGGTCGCAGACTTGCGCCGCAATGTGAAACGGTTTTATATTATATTTATACATGTAATATATAAACAGCACTGTGCGTGAATGTGAAGAATACGTCGCTTTTGTGTTTGGGGTAGTATCGAAATCCATATGTTTAAGTGAAGCAGCGCACCGGAGCGATGTCTCAGCAGCAGCAGCAGCAGCAGCAGCGGGTGGTTCAGCTGTCAGCCGCCGCGCTCGCTGTGGTGCTGCGGAAGGACGACGACGACGACTCGGCGAGCTCCAGCAGCGGCCACCAGGTTTTCATGGAGTTTAAATCCCAAAATCTGCGCAGCTTCTGGAATAAAAGGCTCGTGAAGGCAGTGTCAGAAGTTTACTTCCAGGGCTGGATGGAGAATTCTGTGCTGCTCGTGCATGGCAGTGGCAGTAACCTGGAGGTGCTGAGGGAAGCCTGGATGCGCAGAGCTCTCAGGTCGCCCAAGGGATTCACGATCAAAGCCGTGGGTAGGTGCTCCCAAATCCTCTGCATGCAGAAATACCTTAAACAGCTCAACCTGAGAAGATAAGATCAAGATCTCTGTGCAGGTTATAGCACAGGCCATACTGTGGGCCAGAGCAAAATCTAGGAGGCGGCAGTAGACTGAATATCCTAGGAAGGAAATGTGGAGGCTTGTTTACACAGTCCCTTGCCAAGGTCAGCGTGATGATCGGTCATAACATTTTTAAATGCCCCAAATACTCTCTTCCCAGAGGGTCAGTGAGGTAATGTCTTCCTGGAGCTCATTAGACAATTAAGCCATCCTTTTTTGTGTTTTTCTTTTTCAGTGTCAAGAACATGTCACAGTACTGCAGCTATTCTTTGTCTGCTCACATCTGATAAACAGTAATCATCTCTTGCTTAGTGGACAGTCCCCCTCACGTGATCAGCACGTGTAAAGCTTCCTTCATTAATCTGACCATTACGGATTATCTTTCACAGAGGCGTAGAGCATAACTAGTTTCTACATTAAGTTAGATTGCACAAGAAAAGCACAGTATTGCATCCTCAAATTTACCTGAACTGCGGTTTGCTGAGAGTCCTCAACATGCCTGAAGGGTAACTGTGTATGTGCGGCATTACTGTATTGTTTCCACATGACAGGAAATAAAATGCAAGTGAAGAGTGACCTTTAACCGCCAAACAGCAACAACACCCTCTGCGCACACAGACAGTGCGGAGAATTGTCTAACCGTTTGCGAAGTCTCCTCTAAATTCCACAGGGTTTCACACAGATTTCTGTTGTTGGAGAAATTACTGTACAATGACAAGAGTTCAGGCTGATGTTTTTGTTGGACACATGTTGAGGTGACAGGTCTGTGGTGACAGTGTGGTCGTGGCCCACACACACATGGTCGCTGCTGTTGAAGCCACGCAAAGCCGTCAGCGCAGTGTGAGACGAGCCATTTGCTCCTGCTGTCAGGGCAATGGAGGGTGGAGAGCAATACAGGCAGTGTATGTGACGGCAGAGCATAAAGCTGTGGAATTTAAGGCAAGACCACACAATGGGATTGTCTACAGTGGTTGGGAACTTTAACTGTTCTGGCAGACAAACACTTGTGCTTTTGTAATTTCAGGTCACACAAAAAGCTGTTGCCTTGGTGTGAGCTCAGCCCAATGCCATTGTAATTTACTGTCTATTCACGAGAGGCACAGTGCCGAGCTATCTTGTCTGTCCAAGAGACCAGTTTATAAGGCCAGGTCACGGATATTCAATCGCCTTTTCCTCAGTGCCCCCTGAGTTCCTTTTTGAGCAAGAATGGGGGTTTCTGTCAGTGATAATCTGTGCCTGCATCAGTGGTTAATTTAGAGTGTCTTTTTTACTTTTTTAAAAGGCAGGCATGTTATCTGAAACAGTCTCTTTCCAGACTGTCTCTTTCCAAACCAGCAGGAGCTGGTTAGTGCCGCTCTGTGATTACCTATCAACGGATGTGATGATGAATTAGCCCACCACCCCATTCCTGTCCTGATTATCAGCGTACATTAAGCGTAAAGATGGATGGTTCCCTGCTGCTGTTAATCCTAGCTGGAGGAGGATGAAGAGGGTTCTGTTCAGTGTAGACAGTCTATTGTACATGACACTCAAAGTGATCTTTATCAGCCTGAGTTGTTTAGCTCTGTTTACTGATGTTATAGTGGGTAAAGGACATGGACATGTACGTTATCAAAAGGCTAGTTTAGATGCTTATATCTTGTCTATAGGCCAAGTGGTCTTGCACTGCAGGAAAGTAATAATAAATTATGTAGAAGTGCATTGTGAGTAAAAAAAAAACTGATTTTTTTAAATATGTTTTAATACTCTTTAATGGAAAGTCTTGGCAAGTCTATCATTGTAATCGGCGCTTATCTGGTGAAATCTGAGGCTGCACCTACAATGGTTGCCTGATCTCTCTGCATTATTGAGTGGCTCCAGATCCATCTCACAACAGGAGGCAACCTAAGTGTTAAAACATTCACACGGAGCCATACAGAATGCAATAATAAAGCGCCTAGTACATTTATTTAAGTGCTATATTTAAGGCTGCCGTGCATGTTCTAGCCGAAATCGTTTACTTCTTCCTTTCAAGTTGTAGTGTACAGGAAAATAGCAGCATTGTCACTATTAGTAGGAGTTTTCAGTGTTTAGTGGAACTGTAAGCTAATCTCTGTGTGACAATGTTTTTAGAGAACTCACCCCTGACTGGTTGTTTTGGAGTCAGATTGCTTGGCCCCAGATCCCTACGTTTTGTAAACGTCTCGCACAGAACTGAAGGGTTATTCATCAGGGTGGGCCACGTCCCCTACGTCTCCTATATCTCAGCATATTAGCCATGACCAGGCACCATGCTGGACTGCTGTGTCCAGAGGGGAGCATTTTGGAGAGCTTACACAGTTAACCAGACACCAAAGGTCACGGCTCCCGTCCTCTCTTCATGGAGCTCATTGTGAACGCGGGCAGATAAACAGTAAATCCAGGTGTGCCCCAGGCAAAGATGAGGCCCAGTTCAGTCAGCATGCGCTTGTAAATGAGCACAAGACTTTTTTTGCCAGACTTGTTAAGGTCCAGTGTGAATGGTTCTGCATTAAACATGCAAATAGCATTGGGAAGACTACATGCAGTTGCATACAGTGCATTCAAAGTGGCAGTGTGAAATGCCTGTACAGACCTGCTGCTTGTGCAGTATATTGATCTGAAGCAAAGATACTTATCAGAAAAAAAGGATCTTATGAAGCATGAGCACTCTCTGGATACCTTGTATGAATAGCGAGACTGGATCTGGTTTCTAAGAAGGCTACTGCTGGAATGTTTTCTTGTGGTAACCAAACACCAAACCACAGTCTACCACAAGCAACCATGTGTGGTGCCTTCTTGACTTCACCGTCTTTCTCCAATGAAACCTCGTATCCTTTATCCATCACTGTATTTAAACAAACCTTGACAGCAAGCAGATGGATGAGTTTGAGCCATTAGTTGTGATCTCATCGCTCTCATCCCTTCTTTGTAAAAAAAACGCCGTCTGTTTCTGACCTTTTTCTTTTGAACCTGAAATTAATCTGACATGAGATTCTTTATTTTGATTGTGAAAGCTCTGGATTTTTTTTTAAGCTTCTTTGTTGTTTTCTGTCGAAGCATGTGCGCACGATTGGCCCAGGAGCATTTAGAACGCGTCTTTGTTTCATTAGAGAGAAAATAGCAGTTGTTAGGAATGCTGATTTACCTTTCAGGATGTAGCTGAGTCTAGCTGCTTTTATCAGCTCTAATACGGAATGTAACCTTGGCCTCAGTTTTAGAAGCTGACCTTTGTCTGAAAGTGCACTGGACATCATTGCTGCATCCTTTTCCCATTTGCGGAAGCTCCACAAATTCACGACCTACAAGCCGTCTGAGACCAGGGCGGATAAACAAATGAAACGGCTTCCGTACAGTAAAGCAGACCGACTTCTCTGTCCACCTTGCTCTCATTTTCTTTCTGCGTGTCTTGTGGAAGGACATTTTTTTTATCAGTACTGGTGTAAATCGACAGCCCATTGAAGATCCTCAAAAACGGATTCTCATTGCACTGCCTTAGTTTCATGTTCTTGGTTGACTGAAATTAAGACATACTGTGCTTCTACCTCAAAAGCTGTTCAGGATTTAGACCATGATTAAGCTGTTAGACTGGTAAAGGCCTCCCAGTGTAAGGATAACAAACTTTGAGTCTGATGTAGTTCAGTCTTAGTTTGAGGAAATAGCTCTCATCTGGTGTGAATTACTGTCATGGACCTTGATTAGTGGTGTGTGAGTGCTGTAAACTTTAGGCCCCGCCAGCTTCTGGATGGGAGACCAGCCTGAAACACCTGGAATGTCTAAACATCTCAAGGACTAAATCTAGTGAAATGGAGCTTCCACTATTTTTCTGGACTTTCCCTGTCAAACATGTAGTAGAGAGCAGGGACCATCAGGGTGGCTGAAGATGCAGGGGAAATATTTATGTGACAGAGAATGTGCTGTGTCATTGACTGAATGTCATTTTGATATATATTTTATAGGGATTCCTTTGATCATAACACTAAAAACGCTCACGTCATATAAAATACAGTATACAACCTGCTGATTGAGTAAAATATTCAGTGATGACATTGTTAATTAATGATGATATATTATTTCTATTTACATTTAGAGCTTTGACTTTTCTCAGCTGTATTTGCTGAGCAGTGCCATTTGGCAAATATTTGACACAAGCTTACAAATGTCAGTGACCCTCCCTTTTTGTAAAATGATGCCAGATGTTTGTGAGGTTACTGGGTTACTCTCCTGCCTGCAGTGAATAAGCACTTATGAGCAATAATTAATGAGCAATAAATAATGATATAAGTATATAAGCATTTATTGTACATCATATTAGATTCGCAACATAGGAGTAACCCTAATGTCATTTTGCTGGCTATGTTATTCTGTCATGAGAAAAAGCACACCACCTGTGTCTTTATTGCGCTTTACTATTTGTAGATACCCTGACAAATAGAAATATATATTGAAGTTCACTGGGCTGATTTAAGCGTAAAATCAATAGTAGTAAAGCAAAAAGCACTTAAAGAAAGCTTATCACTTACATTTTTACAGCACTATGAATGTCGTTTTAAGAGAACCCTTTTGTCATTGAAACCATTGCCAGGGATCAACCGTGTAAAGCAGAGCGTCTCCTGTTAATCATTGCACATGTCCTCATAATGAGTTCCAGCTTCCTCACTTAGTAATACTGTCTTTTTGTGATCCGACTAATCGACTTGCGCATAGATGCCCAAACATGATCGCCCAGTGGAACAGCACGTAGCTAGAGTGGTGAGCTGAGGAATATAAAATTAGAAAAAGTAGATCTGTGTGAAATATAGCCGAGTCAGTGTTAATTATTCCTGCAAAAACAACTGCTGCCTACTGGGGTGCAAAGAAGCTTGATAGTTTGGCCAGCCCTGGACTAATGTTTTCAGTTCACTCTGGGTGTCATTTCTGCATACCAGTTTTAGACAGCTACTCTTATGAAACAACATAATTATTAACACATGGATGAAAGTGGCTCGGCAGCAAAGCCTCACGGCTCCAGAATCCAGGGTTCAAACCAAAGCTCCAGTTCGTGTCTGGACAAATTTCAGGTCTTCAACGACGTTGCTTCCAGCTAATCTGAATTTCACCATGTTGTTAAAAGGATAAGACTAGAACCATAAAGGGGTCTTTGACTTCTTTGGCAGTAAAGAAGTTTCTTTTCAAATAGAGTTTCATGTAGAACCGGTGTAGTAATGAAGAACCCTTAACTTTCCAAAGAACATTTTGTTCTTGTGTTCTTTACTGAAATGGAGTGTTTTTCAGGACATTTACAGCTGCATCAGGAAACTTGCGTCTGGTAGTGAAATGAAAAGCCATTAGTGTGTTAACTGACTAAACATACGAAGATAAAAGCGGATGACTACAAAACACTGATTAACACTGCTCATTATGGTTCGGAATAACTCTGAATAACGCTGATGTTTTCTAAATAGCTGAGAGCTTTGACTTCTAGGCTACGATGTCGTATAGCGAGCAAAACCGCCATGGAATTTGGGTAATGGGTGGTGGGTTTCAATGTCAATCCTTTCTTCAAGTAAATCAGCTAATCATAGACCTGATGAAGCAGGATTTAGTGGCTCCATTCTTCATGCGTGATGTGCACGATCAGACTCGTCGCTCTCAGTTACTCAGTGAAGGCTGTACTGAGACCAGGTGGAATTGCTGGCGGCTGCGCTGATTGAGGCTGCGATGAGTAGGTAGACGGCAGACAGAGCTGACGAGAGACAGATCTCCTCAGATTAAAATACTGTGGAAAAAAATCAGTGGTTGGGGAACACTTTTAAAGGTGAGGTTATACCAGAGAACCAAGAGGATAAAGGATTAAGATTTTGGCTAATAGTAACTGCATGGAGTTAATGTACGGGTGGGTGATGTATAGAAAAATATATCACAATTCTCTAAGGAATTTCTGCAATACACAATATTGGTGTATCTAAAAAATTTGAATATAGTGGTTTATTACAGTTTCTTTTTTCATAATTTAATTTGAAAAAGATAAACTGTCATATATTTTATATTTGTTGCACATCAAGAGACATATTTCAAACATTTTCTTTTTCATTTTGTTCATTATGGCTTGTAGCTCATGAAAAATCCAGAAATCCAGTATCTCAAATGATTCGAATATTTCTTTTGTCGAGTCAGCAGTCTTCACCATGATTGTGGCTGTGTGTGCTGAACTAGAACAAGAGATACACATATATACTGTGAGATACTGGATTTCTGATTTTCATGAGCTGTAAGGCATAATGATCAAAATGAACACAAATAGGCTAGAAATATGTCACGAAATGAATATAATGTCAGTTTACCTTTTTCAAATTAAATTATAAAAACAATGAACTTTTCGACTATATAAAAATTTTTTGAGATGCACTAGTGTTTATCAAGTTTTGCTCACAAATCAAAAGAGCAATATAGTAATTAAGAAATTTTTTTTAAAAATCATTAGATTATTTGTATAGCATGCACAAAAATGCTTAAATAATTAAAATATTTTAGATAAATACATAAAACATTTTAAATCCATAAAAAGATGTAAGCATTTTACAATTTTAAAGAATAAGTGCAAAATTCCAGCATCAAATCAGCTGCTGTAATTGATTTATAATTTTTTTTTATTATAAAGAAATACCAGAATATCCCTAATATCAAAGAAAAGCATGTTGTGACATAATTTTTCATGATATCACTATATTATAATATATAATATATAATATATATATTATAATAATATCATGTTATACAACAGTTTGTTCTGACCAAGTGATTTGATTGGACAAGAGGCATTCCACAAGTGCTGATATTACAGTCTAACAGCCCTTGGACTTTTAACACGACACTGTGTTCTGTCACCTGTTAATTACGCTACATTAACGGATGTACATCCATCTGAGATTGTAACAAACTTTGCACTGCAAAGATGAACTTACTTCCACAAACATTTGCGTTAACCAGTAATGATGCATCTAGAACTGTTGTACAAAAACAGACCTGTGGGCTGCAAGTGCCTAAGATAGTCACAGCCATGCTGATAGTCAGAATAACTGCACTCCCTCTCCTGTCCTGTTGCTTGAATATCACCCAGCCTTAATTCCATGGTCCAGAAATGCACTGATAATGCATTTCTGGATAATGATGATAATTTGACTAGTTGTTTGACAGCTGTAAGTAGACACAGTATTACCCAGGTACTGTCTGTGGCTGAATAAAAGCTCAGAATGTATAATCTTATCATAGTGCTTTCAGTGTTTGTGTGATTGAGAAAGTTTCTAGGCCATTGGTTGTATCTCTCTGGGTCTAACCACACTGTAGACATAGAAATAGTTAAATATCCTGAGCTTCATATAGGCAGCTTGCACAGGATAGCTTTTATCCTCTACCTTCCCCCTCCCGGAGGAAAAAAAATCACGTTCTGAGAAATGCCTCTGCATTTGCTTTTGCTAACTACTTTTGGACCGAGTAGAGTGGACTGAAGGAAATCTTGTTTGTGGTCATGATGAGGAATGAGCCTCACCACATTAAAATCAAATCTTTATTAGGGTCTCTCTCTCTCTGTCTCTCTCTCTCTGTGCATGTGTGTATGTGTCCTAATACATCAAGAGATAATTACCTATGTGGTTTGCCTGTGTGAAACCTGGAGACTGAAACCACACAGATGACTAAATTTACCCGAGTTGGGATGCATCCTGTCTGAAACCACATTTTAAACAAATATAGTACAACTATATATAATGTAGGGAAATGAACCATCAAAATACAATTTTACATTGCCTTATTACTACAAGCATCATATGACTGTTAGTAAGTTATGCATAATGAGTTACAGTACATGAAGATCATCAAATATCATCCATCATATCGGTGATCTAGTGTGATTTGATAGCTGAGTTGATAGAAGGATTAGTCAGCCATGTGCTACAATCTGACAGGAAGCTGCTAGTTTGTGAATAATGGCATTAGATTCAAGCAAATGATTTTTGCATGTATTGAATTTTGCATGTATTGCATATTTAAGATAAATATGTCATATTTGACAATTGGTGTCTGCTTTTAGTTCGTTCTAATGGAGAAGAACGGTGGGGGAAAAAACTGATTTTAGCCTGAGTGTACACCCACCACATTAAAATATAGGCTATTAAGTGTGCTAGATAACATTTCGTGTTTTCGGTACAAAAGCACAAAAACTCAGTGACCCTTTATTAGGAAAGAAAGTCCACCCCTAATAGAAGTCAAGTCACTGCTTACATTTCCTTTAGTCTTCGGCCACCCTGTTCAGGCTTTTGTGCCATGCTGTGTAGTTACCATGGTACCTGACAGAGTATTCATGGTAAATGAGACAAAGGTCTTAATGTCTAGAGGCAGCCTCAAGTTACAATGAACACACAGAGTTTTCCCCCTGAGAGAGAGTAGAGGTTGCATTTACCCCTGGAAGCGGTCCCCTACATTCATTAATTCATTCATGTTTTTCCACCTGTTTCTGAACATTATCTCACTGAAGCACAGCTAAAAAGTGAACATGGTTTTGTAGTACATGTTTAAAGTACTGTAAGGCTGTAGCGTCCTTCTCTTCTACACAGGGTTCGTGTGTTAAGTCAGTGCTATTTGATCTGTTTACTGTAAAATAAAGAACTGGGATTTACATTTACAGCATTCGGCACACGCCTTTATCCAGAGCGACTTACATTTATCTCATTTATACAGCTGAGCAGTTGAGGGTTGAGGGGCCTTACTCAGGGGCCCAGCACTGAGCTACACTACCCCATGTTTATGATTATACTTAGTAAATATATATATATTAAATATTCTATTTTAGAAAAAATGATGTCATGTAAGTAAAACAGTAATCAGGATGAAACTGTGCATGTGACTATATATATTAAAAAAAAGCAATGTCGTTGTGATTGCATCACACAGTTCCTGCAGATTTTTCAGGTGCATTTTCATGCTCCGACTCTCCCTTTCTCCCACATCCCAGAGGTGTTCTACGGTTCTACTACAATGAACCTCAAACATTCATACAATGTTTTGGATTGAAATTGCACTGTAGAAACAACAGCAGTGCTTTAATTTAGTACTTTAGTATTTCTCTGATTATGTTCTCTTTATACCGACTCAAAGAATTCTTTCTGTTTCATAAAAATGTCATTGATTTACATATTGAATTATTTCCCTTATAATTACAATGTATGCCTAGTGTAAAATAATCCAGCTCTTTTATGTTTTATGTCCTAGCTTGGAGCATCACGTAGAAGTGTCTTATGTGGTTTTAGGAGTTGTCATGTGTCATGTCTGAAAACGGGGTTTTTGCAGCTGTATCTCTTTTGGCCAGCTTTGAAGTCTGCTCTCAGTCTGGGTTGATTATGTTTAATGCCGATATGTCTGTGTATAAAAAGGATGAAAATCGATATTAATAGCAATTTCTTATGTGTTTTTCTCAGGTGATTTATCTCCGGTACAAATGTCGCCCATCTCCCAGTCACAGTTTATTCCGCTATCTGAGATCCTATGCTCAGTCATATCTGACATGAATTTTGCTCATGTCATGGTCAACCAAGAAGCACTAATCAATCACATGATGAAGAGCCATCCAGGTACCGTGTTATAACAAATCCATAACCTGTTTAAATATTGTTTAGTGTGTTCTTTTATATCATATCAGTGTTTATGAAAAACATCAACCCATTCAGATTTTCAATATTGCAATATTTAGTTTGTTGTTGAACTAAAAATGTATGTATGAATTTCTTTTCATTTTAAGGAATGGCCATTCCTACTCAAGACATCCTCTATAACGCTCTGGGAGCTCTCATTAAAGAGAGAAAAATCTACCACACTGGAGAGGGATACTTCATTGTTACACCTCAGACATACTTTATCACCAACAACATGGTGAAGGAGAACTGGTGGACAAGTGATGATGACCATCTCTCTCCTCCTCCCATCACGTACCTGATGAGCAACGAGAGCTGCGTGGATGCTTCTACTGAGGTCCCCATTATGGCTCACTGCAAGTCCTGTAGTTGCTTCACACCTCAACTAACTGCACCTCCTTCTGTCCAGGAGCAGTCTATCAGCATAAGTGAATGCACTGGGAAGAGCCTTAAGTGGCCCAGAGAACATAAGCCAACTGTCCAACATCAGTCCACATCTACAGCAGCAGACTACCAGGCTAGTGAGATCAGCAAGTCCACCGCTACTAGCCGCAAAGACAAGGACAAACCTGGACGCAAGTTTGGCCTCAACTTGTTTCGTCGTAACACGGGAAAGAAGGAGAACAAGCTAAAGAAGGAATATGCCACATTCTCCGGGCAGTTCCCTCCTGAGGAATGGCCAGTCAGGGATGAGGATGATCTTAATAACCTTCCCAGAGATTTGGAGCATGCTATCATTAAACGGATCAACCCTGAGCTAACTGTTGACAACCTCGTCCGTCATACGGTCCTGATGAAGAAAATGGAAGAGAAGGCAGAGAGAGTGACAAAGGCCCTGACTACTGACAAAGGCATGTCCACAGAGATCCTGCTCCCTAAGCAAAGGCACCATTCAGCCAAAGTTGGTGGCAGACGATCAGCCTCTAAAGCCATTCGGAGCAAGAAAAGAGGACCCCCAGCAAAAGAGAAACATAGGACAAAGAGTAAGGATATTCCATGTGAAGAGGATTTACAGGGAGATGAGCTCATCCCATCTTGCCTCAGGCCTGAATTAGTCCTAGATGAGCCTGCTTCTCACGAGGACTGTGCAGCTTTGGATGCAAAATTTGTCTATAAGAAACGTATAGAGGATCCATTTCAGTCGATGCCAGGATGTGATGCAGCCATCAAGCTTAAAGAACAAAGGAGGAGAGACGCTAAGACCTCTAGTCGACGAGAGCGTGCAGGCCACAGGTCAAAGTCTTGGGATCCTCATCGTATGAAAGAGGTCACTGAAGAGGTGCAGAAACCCTGCATGCTGTTCGACAGATCATGTGAAGAGCTTCATGAAAGAGGGCTGAATTTGGACTCTACCATGGATGCTAAAACAATCAAAGAACTTCCTGGAGACTTCAGCTCTTTCTACCCGGAGAACAGCACGTTAAGGATAGAGGACAAAATCAAGCAGAAAGGCAGAGAGAGAGAGTTCAGCGATGTGAGAGTGAAGCAGACAAAACAGATTTTACAAGAGAGGGATTTAAAAGATATTTCTGATCAAAAGCTTGGCACGGACCTTGCTTCACTTTCATACAAAACAACAGATTTACCTGCGTCATGGCCCAAACCTACAGTTCGGTGTAGACTGTCTCTTCATCTAGTTAATGGTAAGGAGGATTCAGACCACTGTCCTGACCTCCTCTCCTCGCATCAGCAAACTGGCAGCATGGCAAGTAGCCAACACCTGCCAAATAGTGAGAGGCTACATAGACACACAAGCAATGCAGACAGTGAAGTGCACACTGATCTGGAGCACCGCATCTATCATAATGCTGAAGATGATGATGATGGATGTAGCTCCCTTTGCCTGGCTGAGGAGCATGTCAACGAGTTAGTTCACCCGGGCACATCTCGCTCCCGTGAGCCAGTCTGTTTTGATGGGAACTGGGACAGCTCCTTCATTGAAGAGAACATATTACCTGTTCATCAAGACACCAAGCGAGCTCCACAAAGACAGCATGACTACATATGGCCTCAAACGGAACACAAGCCTGGTTTGTCCCATCTATCAGCAGATGGCAGCAATGGGGGAAAGCTGCAACATGGGGATGAGAAACTGAATAAGCCCAGCCCAGGACACTCTGACCCCAATGATACCCTGGATATCAGTATCTTTGATTACAGTCATATCAGCGAGAGGGGCTCAGACACTGAAACAATACTGAAGTCTGCAGATGAATACAATGACCAAGCCGGGCACTGGATTTGTCACTCACAGAACTACAACCAGAATCAATCTGTGGACGCTGATAACCTTCAACCTGCAAATCTGAGTCACTGTGATCGTACCGGCACCTGTACGGGTGAAACAGGAGAGAATCAAAGCAACACAGCAGACAGTGGGATTGACTCTCCAAGGTTAGTCATGTCTATTAGTCTGGAATCTGAAATCGATTGAACTGACAGTTATTTGGCTGTTTAGATGTCAACTTCACTTCGCTAGCTTTGTGGAGGTGGATTAAAAAACTACGATAAGATAATCCGTGATTGACTGCACTAAAACACCCTTTATATAAATGTTACGATGTTCATTTCTTGACAGGGAATTTACATTTGTTGTTTATTTGCAGGACACGCATGAGTCTGACCTCAGCTAACTGCGTGATACTGAAAGGGCTGAAACGACGGGATTTCCTACAGAACCTGGAAAAGCTCCACTCCAACGGCATTCATCCTCAAAGTTCCTTGCTCCAGCTTACGCCTGTCATGAATGTGTGAACAGCCGGGTTTGAGTTCATTCAGTTACCTCTGTATAATTGTGCATATTTATAGCTATTACATGTAAATAGTTTTGTTAATACAGTACTGAGCAGTGCATGTGGTATGCTGGGGTCATTGGACTACTGAAGTAGGGTTTTCATAGTTTTTCTTGTTAGCTATTTTTACTACCAAGCTACTCTGTTTATAAAGAGAGTAGCGTTACTTAAATTAATCCTGTACACTTCTATTTACAATTCAAAATATGAAGGCTTTTTGTAAATTGTGACAAAAAATAAAATGAATACCTGACGTTTCTAGTTCCTTTTCTTCATGAATAAAACACAGGTGCCCACACATTGCTCAGGAATCATTAAACAGAGCATCACAGTACTCTGATTACTGATTACAGAGTGAACAGAGATGTACAGAGAGATACAAACATACAACCTAAGTTGTTCGTAATGCATTAAAACACAGATACGTGGACATTGTATATAAACTAGTGTTTGCTTACTGTCTGCTAAATGTAACATGAAACCATGGTGAACAGTGAAGATATACATTATACACACAGGGGTTAGACAATGAAACTGAAACACCTGGCATTTTAGACCACAATAATTTATTAGTATGGTGTAGGGCCTCCTTTTGCAGCCAATACAGCGTCAATTCGTCTTGGG
>JAOVVG010000042.1:12266177-12279653 GCA_028566375.1 Leptodoras nelsoni | reverse complement strand
GTAAATAGTCATGAAAATAAAGAAAACACATTGAATGAGAAGGTGTGTCCAAACTTTTGGCCTGTACTGTATATATAGATCACCCATGCCATCACAGATGCTGGTTTTTGCACTTTTCATTGGTAGCAGTCTGGATGAAATTTTCATCTTTGGCTCATGGAATCCGACATCTGTTTTTTCCAAAAAGCTGAAATGTGGACTCGTCTGACCACAGAACACATTTCTACTGTCTTTCTGTCCTTCTCAGGTGACCCGCTGGTTGCATTTCTTGAAGCAGCAGCAGACTGCGTTAAGTCATTTTCCTGAGCCCATGTGGCTATGTCCATCATGGTAGCATGACGATTTCTCAAACAATACCGCCTGAGGGCTTGATGGTCACACACCTTCAGCAGCAGTTTCTGCCCTTGGCTTTTACATACCAAGATTTCCCCTGACTCCCTGAAAATTTTCATGATATTATGAACTGTAGATGGTGAAAGTTCTCAATTCTTTACAGTCTTGTGCTGAGAAACATTGTCTTTGATCTGACTGACAATTCTCTCATGAAGTTTGGCACAAAGTGGTGAAGCACAACCCATCCTTGCTTGCAAAGACTAAACCTCTCGATGACCTCACCTGTTACCAGTTGAACTGTTCATTTTGGAACCTTCCAGTGTTACTTATATAACCTACTCAGTTTTATTTTGAGTGTGTTGCAGGCATGACATCTATTTTTTTTTCATATTTACAAAATACAATTAACTTTGACAGCGAAAACACGGAAAATGTTTTCTTTGTAATTTTATCAGTTAAATAAATGTTCAAGCAATTTAACACATTACAGTTTTTAGTTTTTGTTACATTTTAAGAAAGGGTCCCAACTTTATTGGAAATGGGGTTTGTACATTATTAACCAGGGTTGCACATTTTCAGTAAACTCCCAGCCCCACCACCTCTCAGAAACCTAAAAAAGATCAGAAACTAGGAACTCGAAAAGGAAACAATTTCTTCTTTTCTCAGCATTTGCCTGAGAAACATACATTTCTGATGTATGGACATTATCACCTCCATAATCTCCTTCCCTTTCCAGTCTTCAGATGTCCAGTTTTGGTAAGCCTGTGCCCACTGCATCCTCAGCTTTCACTTCCTGGCTGACAGAAGTGAAACCTTATGTGGTCTTCTGCTGCTGTAGCCCATCTGTCTCGGGATTTGATGTGTTGTGCATACAGAGATACTTTTCTTCTCATCACAATTGTACAGAGTGGTGGTTATCTGAGTGACTGTAGTCTTTGTGTCAGTTCGACCCAGTCTGGCCATTCTCCACTGACCACTCTCATCAACAAGGCGTTTCTGTCCGCAGAACCACAGCTCACTGGAGCTTTTATCTTTATTGGACTGTAAACTCTACAGACTGTTGTGTCTCCCAGGAGATTAGCAGCTATAGAAATTCTTAAACCTGCCTGTCTGGCACCAACATTTATGCCATGGTCCGAATCAGATTTTTTCCCCAACGGATTGCATTGCACTGCTGCTAGGTTTTAGCAGCCCTGGTTTATACTATTATTTTTTTCTGTCATGTTGGTTTGCTAGTTACAATACTGGTACACCATGCTTTCTAGACATCAAAATAATATTAAATAAAATAAATAAATAATATTGATGAAAACAGTTTTCAGCAGAACAGGACATGGCTTAACTACAGAACTGCCAGAGCCTCGGGTCCACGTTGGAAAGTACATGCATGTTCAAGAAGCTCTTGAAGCTCTCCAAAATTTGATTATAAGAAAAAATAGTGGGGTAGATACGAGGGTGAACTGAACTCATAAAAATGACACAATATGATTCCTATAAAATAATTTGTGGAGATCTAACTTTTTGTCACCTGTCCCACTGGGGCAGCACGGTGGCTTGGTGGCTCGCACTTGGTGGTCCTGGGTTTGATCCCCAGGTGGGAGCGGTTTGGGTCCTTTCTGTATGGAGTGTATGTCCTCCCCCATGTGGGTTTACTCCCACAGTCCAAAGACATGCACGTTAAGTGAACGGGACATAAAAACATTATCCCATGACTTTGTTAAAATGTTGAACTTGTGTACTGATAAAAGAACTTGTGTATCTGTGTAACCTTGCATGGCCAATGATGCCTAAATGACGTTAAAAACCAACCAACCAACCAACAAACATGCCCCCCTTAATACCATGGGAATGGGTTAAATGTGTACTGCGAGCAGCCACTAGAGGGCCTCGGAGACACTTGTGAGTCACCTTTGACCTCCTGTTCATCCTCCACCCACCTGTGTGTAACTGTGGGGGAAAGGCGCCCCCCGGCGGCAGCAGAGGGAAAATAACCCGCGCCTGCTAAAGCACCGTGAGTGAAGCTGAGGCCTGTCCAACACTTTAATTAACGTTTAACTCCGTTTAACGCTTCATAAACTCACCTCTAATGAGTTATCTAATGTTTTGTGCGAACTGGGCATGGCTTTAAAGACGTTTCAGAAAACTGAAGCACATTTGCAGGGTTATAAACAGCGAAGATAAGACAGGCGCTGTGCGTTAAGCGACGCTATTAACAGATCAGCTGGAGCAGACATCTCTATCCGCCTTTTGTCCGCTGCAGCAGCGCCGCGGTGCTCGGGCGGTTGTGCCCTGAGGAGCTCCGCCTCGGCTCCAGGCCGCTGGGTGGCAGCAGCGCGCGGCTCGCTCTCCGATCGGCTTCTTGCTCATGCGCTTGAACGCACTTGGCGCCAGAAAGCGCGAGGCAGCAGCGCTCCTGCGGCCAGTGGGAGAGTTTCGGAGTGCAGCTCAGCCGTGTGGACGCAAACAAGCCGCGATCTGTAGGCCGTCGATTACAAAAAGCCTGCGAACAGCACAGCTTGCGCTGTCTTTCACATCGATCACAGGACAAACAGGTTTGAAAGTCTGGAAATCCAACAAGTTTGTCGATATTAATCCGGTAGTTTATTTGTTTTGTCTAAATTAATCGGTGCGTTGGGATTAAACTTTAACCAGAGCCTAGCAGCGAAGAGGCTAACTAGCGTGCTATTTATTGCCAATGTTATTCGCCGTTGGCTGTAATCCGCTTTTCCGCGATGAAATATGACTTGTTTAGGCGGCGCGTTGTCGCGCTGAGGTTCAGCGGCTTTGGGGAGACGGGTTATGAAGCGGCGCAGTCAGGAAGCTGTGAACGTCACTGGGGTTAATGGCGGAGGCTCGGTGTGCTGGATGCGGCGGGTGGTTCGGGTTTAGCCGGACGGTAGGCCGCGTTTCTCCGCGCTGAGAGCGAGTCCCTGGTTAGCTGTAGCATTCTCCGCTCTGCTCCTCTCTGCCTCCAGCTCAGCGGGCCGCGCTCACAGCGCTAACAGCCGCCGTTCTCACACATTCCTTTATTTCCCCGTTGTTTTTGGCGACAAAAGGCCGCGCTGTCGGTTATGTAAGATAGGGGACGCCTTTCCCGGGCTTTTGTGAGGTGGCTCAGTAATAATGAACCTTTTTACAACAAAAACACCATTTAACCAGTCGTGGTTCACAGATTAGCATATTATAAACGATTTGCTGCGTTCCCATTGTGCATGTGACGCATTTAATTGCCCCTATATTAGGTGTAATCCGGCGCTTTTCCACGTTGTGCTGAACGTCTGTGTGTTTCATGGCGGTAGCTGCGCTCGAGCCCGAGTTGCGTCGCTCCGTAGCTGTGAGGGCGGAAGCTAACGGCGGCCATTTTAGAGCTAGTTAGCTCTTCCACTCTCAGCTGCACAAGATGCCCACCGCCGTAGGCAGCGCGAATCTCTGACCAGGCAGAGCCGCAATCCCAAACCCCGAGGTCTAAACACGGCACCGAGGAGCACGGGGCTGAATTTAATCTTTCAAGTGTCAGGATATGAACTCTAACTTGGGTACTAGCTAAATTGCTAGTTAGCCAGCTAGTTAGCTGATATTGCGTGCTTCAGGAAGCTAACTAGCCGAGCGCTTTAGCCAGCTAACGTGGCTATTTCCATATTTTACTCTACAGTTTAGTGTTGCAAAGTTTCCCATTGTAGAGCAGAAAACGTTTAATGCTTCTCAACTACATAAGCTCGCACACTGTAGGTAGGTATTAATACTTTTTGGTTTAAAAAAGGTGTCAACTTTTCTCTAACAGGTATACCTAGCAAAATAAGTTGGCTAAAATAACCGTGTTCGGCTAACACTAGCCCGTTTTTAGCAATAGAGATTTGCTAATTAGCTTAATGTTAACAGCCAGGTAGTCCTATTTGGGTTCATGTTGTGATAAATTGTTGTGTAGTGTTGTTAAATTGGTGTCCATGAGCGCATGCAACGCCTCTCTTATTGTCTTGTCTAGTAGTATGTGTTTAAAGTGTAATGTTTGTGTTCTTTAGCACCTCAGCTCTTCAGGTGTTAGCCTGGTGTTCATGCAGAGTACAGAAATCTTCTTACAGCTTCACCCAGAGCTCTTATCCTAAATGTAACTTTTTAGGAAGAATATTCAAGATTGATTGATTTGTTTTTAAGAAAACCTTTAACTTTCATGTCCTGTGTTGCAGCCAGCATTAGTAAGTTTGTGCTATTGTTTTCCCAACAGGCCAGATCCCTCCTGGCTCGCGCTGACCGAAAAGGTCCCAAGAATTTTTTTATTCTGAGAAAGCGGTGCTCTTAGAGCAGCGCTAAGTTCCACTTAAACGGGAAGACGGAAGTCGTCAGGCTGGAGTGTGTCCTGATGGCTGAGTCAGAGACTGAGTGTGACACACCAGGCCTGGACACGCTGGGGTCTGAGTGTGTCATAACTCACACGCAGGTCGGTGACTTGCACTATGCAGCGGAGACTGAGATTATGACTCAAGAGGACAAGAGGCTTGATCTAGAAGCCATTCATGGAGATCTTGGGGCTGTGGCTTGTGTGGATGCTGTGACGGAGACGGACCACGACTACATAAAGTCAGATGTGCATCACGATCCGCAGTACTTTGGAGGTGCAGACATGAAAGGCAGCGAGGCTCTGCTTGGAGAAGTGCTGCTGAAGGCGGAGATGGGTGGTGCAGAGCACGTAGTGAAGGACGAGTCCGACCACGGAGGGGAGCTGACGGTGGAGTCCGAGAACGGTGTCATCATTCACGAAGCCCAGGGTCTTCAGTGCAACGAGTGTGGCGAGATCTTTGGCAGCATGACCGATCTGCATCAGCACTTTGAGATCCATAAAGCGACCCATCCCTACATCTGTATCCAGTGTGGTGAGAGCTTTGCTGTGGAAGCGAGTCTGAGAGGGCACATGAAAATACACATGAAGGAGAAGGCTTATGCCACCACCGGTGTGGAGATGGTTGGTAAAGGGGTCATAGATGCGTTCAACCTCAAACCCCATCAGATGATGCACTCCCCTGAAAAGCCACACAGATGCTCTGAATGCGGGAAGAGCTTCGCTGCAGCCATCACACTCCGGGAGCACATGAAAATGCACTCTGACGACAAACCCTACAAATGTACTCAGTGCAGGAAGAGCTTCGTCCGCAGACGCCACCTAAAGAAACATCAGGAGCTGCATGCCCGTGAGAAGCCCTTTACCTGCCCCCAGTGCGGGAAAGGCTTTGCTACTGCTTCTAATTTGAAGCAGCACCAGAAGACCCACGTTGGCGAGAAGCCACATCGATGCTCTCAGTGCGGCAAGTGTTTTGCAGCAGCAGCCACTCTGAGAGAGCACCAGCGGATCCATTCTGGTGAGAAACCCTACAAGTGTAACCAGTGCAGGAAGAGCTTCGTAAGAAAACGCCACTTGAAGAAACACCAGCTGGTGCACCAAGGTGGCAAGCCCTACCGCTGCTCCCAGTGTGACAAAGGTTTCAATCACTCCTCATCCCTGTCGCGACACCACAAAGTCCACCTGGAGGCCAAAATGTACGCCCAGCCTGACAAGGATTTCCCCTTTGATACTCCCATGAAGACAGGAATGCACACGGGTGAAAAGCCATACAGCTGCAACCACTGTGAGAAGAGCTTCAATCACTCTTCATCGCTGTCCAGACACCAGAGGACTCATTCTGATGGGAAATCCTACACTTGTGCCCACTGTGGCAAGAGGTTTAATCATTCCTCCTCTCTTGCAAGACACCAACGTGCCCATTTGGATGAGAAGACCTCTTATAGTGCTATTCCCACAGGAAAGGGATTCCCTCCTACTACCATCCTGAAACAGAGGATTCTGCAGAGCGAGAAACCGTACAGGTGTTCTCAGTGTGGAAAGGGTTTCAATCACTCCTCCTCCCTTTCAAGGCATCACAGAATTCACATTGATCAGGAAGCTCACCCCAAGTTTGTCCCGACTTAATTTCAGGCCAACGGCAAACCATTTGTATTCATATAATTAGTATAAAAGGAAAATCTAAAGGTTCTTCTGGGGCTTTAGACGGATCTCGGAAGCTATATTAAAATAAAACAAACTTCTTGTTAAGTCCTTTAATTTTTTACATTAAGAGCGATGAATTAAAAAAAAAAAAAACTGATCTCCTTGACATTGAGCTGATGCTGATCCTGTGCAGAGTGCATGTAGAGCTTGCTGCCTTTAATTTGACATCTGTATGATAATGTAGCAATTTCATGCTTAATAACAAGCCAGTTATGCTCTCGTGCCCTTGGAAAGATATGAAGGTGGGTAACTTCAGAGTCTGTTTTGAGCTTTAGACATATAATTGGTGACCAAGTAAAGTTTTTGGGAGAGTGGAGGACCCCACCGCCTACCCTCAAAGTCCATGTATCTTTACCCATTGTGTCTTATCCATGGCCTGTTCTTGTAATATCCTATGTAAATAAGTGTTGATTTTTTTATATACATATGTATAGGTGCGTGTGCAGTTCTTTTACACATCGTACATTTTTGTATGACCCGGTCTGTCAACCATCTTCATTTTGAAAATAGGATGGTGCGTGAAAGTTTCACTGGCTCCATGCAAGCTGTTGACGGGTGCGAGTGTGCATAAAATTGGTTTCAAAGACACCTGGTCACCACTGCTTTCAGCAGCATTTCAAATCCGCTGCAGTGGAGTCAAATTTAACCAGACAGGAGAGTGAAATTGTAGCATAACTTCAATGATGATCTTTTGGTCACGGCTTAGTTCTAGAAAGGCGAGCCCATTAAGAGTGGTGAACGTAGTCATGGCTTTTGAATTGTCTGATTTGCCCGGCTGACTTCAGAATACTTAGTTTGACAGATTATAAATCATTGTATACTTACAATTCAGTGTAATTTGATCTAAATGTTCACTAAAGCATTGCTTAACTAGTTCCCTTTGGTACTTTACAGCTTGTTACTAATGGGTAAATTGTGCATATTTTTGCGTTCAAACCTAACGTCATCGCTGTAGGTCTAGTTCAGACATTCATATATATATATATATATATATAATCTGTAGTTAACTTATATTCTGGATACATGCAGCAAATTATCAAAATTTAGTGTAATAGATTGTGTGTAATTATCAATACAATAAAATAGCTTGCTCTTTATTCATTTCTTTCAAAATTCCATGCAGATACACTTTCTACTTAAAGTACTGTGTATGGGGGAAGATCTTTTACATACTGATGTATTTTTTTAATATGGTTTGGGTAATCTGAAAGGGAAAAGAGGAATACTGTTTTTATGGGAGTGAACATTATATTGACTTCCTTTTGAATAATTGTGCTTCAACTCATAGCATAGGCTTTTTCGTTGTTAGATAGGTGCCTTATTGCATGCTGTGTAGAAATGTATGTTGAGCTGTAATAGAAAAAAAAGTTTGGCTCTTCTCCCTATGTTTGCATACTAACCAACATATTTTACTTTTGACTTTTGGGTAATTTCTGTTTTGCTTTTCTGTATATGAATATACGTTTATGCTGTTACTGCTGTCTTTTAATTTCCTTGTCCATCAGCTGGTCTCATTGTAGAAAAAAAACTAAAGCTTAAAAAAAAAAGTTACAATACCTTTCATCCATATTTTGATTGCCCTCTTAAGTGGTCAGATCTTGTTCCATGTCTTTATCCCCATCTTTGAGTGGCACACATATGGATAAATAAAGGTTCTTGACTACCTGTTTTGTTTGCCTTATTGTTGTCTTACTTGACATTTGCCCGTGTCCTCCAGTGGAGTTGGTTATTGATTATTTTTATTTCTGTCAGAAGCAAATGGTTCTCCCACAGGAAGCGTATGTTCATCCACATTTCTAAACAGGGGCTGTGTTAATCACGAATGTGATGACGTTTGATTCGATGGAGGGATGAATACTGCAAGTAAACCTGCTTTAGTGTTTTCCTTTATTGCCAGAGCTGCAGCTGGCTTTCAACTGTACATGTATTTCATGCCTTATTGTTCCCTTTCCTTGAGTGAGTACAGAATGCAATGTTTTAGTTTTTCTGCTGTACAGTCATTGCCCATTTGTACAACCTTCTTTTGGAGATGCTGTTGTGTTGAATGTGTTCTATAAAGAGGGTGAAAACCTTTTAATGCATTTCAGCCGTATGCTATAAATGCTAGGGACAAAAATAACAGCCAGGGTTTTTTCCATTTGGCTCGAAGGCTGTTTTTCATTTTATAGTCTTGAGCAGCAAGTCTGAAAATACTGAACTGAAATACTGAACATGAGTCAGGCACTCGTTGCTATAGACAAAGACGGTTGAGCTGAAGACTTATCACCCGTTCTTACCTGATCTGGCAGTTCGGAATGCAAAATATGTAGACAAATACTGCCTGTTAGTACACACCTGCTACCTCTAGCCAAAAACTTGAGTGGGTTAATACATCACCTGGCTCTCAGAGGATTCGTTAAACTCTAATCATTTTGTCATGTAAGGTACATGCTGTCTCCTGATTGGATATGGCTCCTGCCGATCATCTGACTACCGTATTTCTTTTATGTTAACACAGGTACGGGTAAATCACTAGTATATCAGAATATTCCTTAACATGAAAGTACAGTATCTACTGAAATTAAACTTAAAAATTGTACAGCAGTTCAACTCGGACAGTTAAATAATTCCTTAGTGGTAGTAAACGAACTGTAAATGTGCCACCCTTTGCTTTTGAGCTTACTGTTCCTGAGGGATAAAATAAACGTGCAGCATTGTGATAGCATGATGTATTTAGAAAAATTTTATGATACAAATGACTTGGATATGTCTGCAAATATAATTTCCTGATAGCTAACTACATGTATGACAAAGCTAACTAATAGTAGTGTATTTGTTTGTTCATTCATGTTCAGTAACTTGATCCAAGTCAGTCATGGTAGATCCAGAGTCCATCCTGGAAATGGCGGGTGTGAGGTAGGAATCTACTTTGGATGGGATGCCTCTACATTGCAGTGCATCATGTACAGCCAGCATGCTTCTGGGGGGTGGAAGCAAACTGAAGAAATCTATACAGGCTTCAGGTATCTTTTATAGTATAAAAAGAATCTATTATGTGATGGTGTAAAGTTAATTTACTAACAGTAGACTCTACAAGGCAACACAGCTGATCCCACAGGTTTTCAATGGGATTCAGGTCTGGAGAAAGTGCAGGCCATTCCATTTGAGGTACGCCAGTCTCCAACAGCCGTTCCCTGATGATGCGGCCTCGATGAGCTGGAGCATTGTCGTCCATGAAGATGAAATCAGGCCTGTGTTCATGTAGGGGCACAATCACTGGATTAATGATGTTATTCAGGTAGTATGGGCTTGTCACTGTACCATTCACAAAGTGTAGGGCAGTTCACCTGCCCACACTAACACCGCCACCACCAAAAGCTCGTCTGGTAACAACAGTGGCTGATGCATAGCGCTCTCCTTGACGTCTCCAACATCGGTGGCGGCCATCATTTCTGCTCACCGTGAATCGACTTTCATCAGAACACCAATGAGGCCCACTGGTCCCTCGTCCAGCGTAAATGCTCCCTGGCCCATGCAAGATGATGACGCCTGTGCCTGGTGGTGTGGTCAGGTACCCTAGCAGGTCGTCTAGCATGCAGACCAAGCTGGTGTAAATGGTTTCAATTGGTCTGACGTGACACTTGGGTGCCTCTCACCTCCCTTAAACATGCCCGGAGTTGTGTGGCATTCATCCGGTTTCTCAGGGCATTGTTCACAATGTAGCGGTTATCAGCATGGGATGTGGCCAAAGGATGTCCACGTCTACGCCTTTCTGTGACTATTCCAGTCTCTCAGTATCTCTGTTGCAACCTGCTGATGACGCTCAGTGGCCACTTCCATCTGAGAACGTCCTGTTTGAAGCATCGCAATGGTGAGGTACTGTTGATCCATTATTAAGTGTCGTCTTGGTCTCATAATGTCAACATGTGAACAGCATGATGAGGACAACTGTTTAAACACCAGCTCTAATTGAACCAGGACATTTATTGGTCGATTCGAGGATCAAACACCTGTTGTGAATTTTGCCGTTAAGCTCCTCTTAGAGAACAGCAAAAAGTACTGAAACATTTAACAGTTGGACATGTGCATTCAAAAGCTTAGAGAAGGTCACATTAAGTTCACCTGTAAATGTTTGAATGCATTTTAGGCTTGTCCTGAAATTTCACCCAAAAGCCAAATATCCCTAACTTTTTGTGAGTAGTGTATGTTATCATGTATTGAATTGCGATTTGTAGTTGGAGCAGTGGGAAGTGTTGCTGCCTCACAGCTCCAGGTTTCTTCTGGGCTCTTTTCTCCCCACCTCAGTAGGTGCTAGTGTTCCCAGGATAGGCCAGATAAAGCCTTTATGGGGCCCTAAGCAGAATTATGGCACTGCTAATACTACTGACTAATCTCAATGCTTGAGGAATTTTATAAGGGGTAGCTGTATTGCTTACATGCAACAATACATGTAACAATGCTTTTTCCATTGTTGTTTATTGGCTTTTAACATCCTTTAAGCATCAATGGCTGTACATGACAAGAACAAGGTTACATCAATATACAAGTTAGCTTTTTCCATTGACGGAGCAGAGGACGGTAACCTGATGTCTATTATAGCGCACATGCACATTAACATGACACCAGCTCTACCAGAGGAAGCCAGAACTGATTAAACTATTGGTTTTAGTTTACCTGTCTGTTAATATTATATTGAGTTTTTGTATGATTACCATTGACATCACATAAACACAGAAAAACTGTTCAAGCACTCTTGGGGGCCTCTATACCCCTCTGTGCTACTCTGCCAGGCCCTGGCTGTTGTAACTGTTAGGTGATGTAAGTGAGACTTTCTTTTCTTTACCTAAAACTGCTAATGTAAAAATGCACTGAGTGACATGAAGTCATGTATACAACCCAGCAGTGAAAGAATTCAAATTAAGTGACAGTCATGTCTAGATTACATATTTTATCTACAGGAGATTTTATGACATTTCCATTACAATCCATAGGCATTAATATGGAGTTGGCCCTCCTTTGCAGCTATAACACCTTCTACCCTTTTTCTTTGTCCCCCCCCCAGTTTTCTCCCTAATTTAGTCATGCCCAATTCCTACCCATCTGTGCCAGTCAGTGAGTACGAGGCTATCACATTTCCTCCGAGACATGTGATGCCAGCCACGCCTTTTTTCGATCTGGCGCTCATGCAAAGTCCCGCAGCGGTGAAGCACACTCTAAGGAAAACGCTTCTACCCACCTCACAGATGCCGGTGATTGGACAGGGTCACTGATTGACATGGGAGAGTGTGTTATGCTATGAGAGTTATGAGATCTGATGATAACACCTTCCACTCTTCTGAGAAAGCTTTCTACAAGATTCTGCAGTGTGTCTGTGTCACAATCTCCATTCTAGTTCATCCCAAAGGTGCCCAGTAGGGTTGAGATCAGGGCTCTGTGCCACATAGCCCCTCTTCCACATAGTCCAAGAATCTCTATTGGGGTAACCGGACCAGAGTGACTGAAGTGGGGCATGTGTTTTCTGTCCATGCCCTTTTCTAGGTGTGCAAAGGCTCTTCTAGGAAGCTGGAGAATGGCTTTAAACTGTATGCTTTATTAGACACAATATTTAACTAACACCCAAGAATGTACGGTAAAGTCACACGTTGCTATCTCACTGTGCTAATGAATATCAATTATGCTGTTGGAAACGCAAGAGCCACACTTAGAAAATGGAAATGCATCATAACTGATTACAGGGAGTCTATTTAAAGGTGCCCTAGAATAAAAAGCTTCTCCACTGAAGTTGAAATTATCATTTGACAAAACATTGATTAGTCAATGTGTTAAAATCAATTTTGTCTAAGAATTGAAGTAGGAATATTTGCATTTTAGAGTACATCACATCAGCTCCTGCTTACATATGATCTATACCAATCAAGCTTAACATTATGAACACCTCCTTTTCTCTATACTCACTGTCCATTTTCTCAGTTCCACTCATAATATAGCTGCACTTTGTAGTTCTACAATTACAGACTGTAGTCCATCTGTTTCTCTACATACTTTCTCTAATGGTCAGGACCTCCACAGGACCAGCACAGATCAGGCACTATTTGGGTGGTGGATCATTCTCAGCAATGCAGTGACTCTGATGTGGTGGTGGTGTGTTGGTGTGTGTTGTACTGGTGTGAGTGGATCAGACACAGCAGTGCTGCTGGAGGTTTTAAACCCCTCAGTGTCACTGCTGGACTGAAAATAGTCCAGCAACCAAAAATGTCCAGTCACCAGGCAGCATCCTGTGAGCACAGATGAAAGATTAGAGGATAACTAACACAAACTGCAACAACAGATGAGCTACTGCCTCTGACTTTACATCTACAGGGTGGAGCAACATCACAGTAAGTGAACACTGGTTTAAAAACTCCAGCAGCACTGCTGCGTCTGATCCACTCACACCAGTACAACACACACTAACACAGCACCACCACATCAGTGTCACTGCAGTGCTGAGAACGATCCACCAGGCAAATAGTACCTGATCTGTAATGAGTAAAGGGGCCTAAAAAAGTATGTTGAGAAACAGATAGATGGTCTGTAAATGTAGAACTACAAAGTGCAGCTATATGGTAAGTAGAACTGAGAATTTGGACAGTTAGTGTAGAGAAAAGGAAGTGGTCATAATGTTATGCCTGAAGTTGTGCTAGCCATTGTGGTGCCTTTCTTACAACTTTTTTTTTATTTTGCACAATGACAATAACGCTCCAGAATTTTTAATCATGAACCAGCCAATCAGAGCACAGAGCCTATGAACACATTCATTAACAAAAAAATGGGAAACATCAAAAAGAGAAAACGTCAGAGAATAAAGGATTTGGCTAAGGAGCTAGTCTCTGTTAATCCACTAGGAGGCAAAATCGAGCAATAAACTGGATTTCATTCGCAATCTGAAACGTACACACTGTAACCTACTCTCCTTCCAAAAAAACTAAATCAGCAGTTTGACACAAATGTGGCTGAATATTTATGCAGTCGCAATATTTCGTTCATTTTCTTGACCGCTTATTCATTTTCAGGGTCATGGGAGAGCCGGTGCCTAGCCGGCAGCATAGGGTGCAAGGCAGGAACAACCCTAGACAGGGCGCCAATCC
>JAOVVG010000042.1:12220553-12234624 GCA_028566375.1 Leptodoras nelsoni | reverse complement strand
GGAGAACGTATGCTGCCCCTCCCTCCCTGAGAGCACGGCCAATCTTGCTCTCTGAGCTCCCGGCTACGGGCAGCTATGGCATCACCCGGATTCGAACTCGCGATCTCCAGATGATATTGCGAACGCGTTGTCGTTGCGCCACTCGGGGGCTGTTCAGTGCTTTTTAAAAGCATTTTTGGCAGCACTTACAGCTTCAAGTCTTCTTTGGGTAAATTTCTCCACGTTTTGCACTGCTGGATTTAGGCAGTTTCTCCCATTCTTTCTTTGTGGATTATAGTGTGTAGATTAATGACTAAAAATCCCTGAGTCTAATCAGGTTTAAATGAAGTCTTTAACACAATAAAGGGTGCAAACACTGAAGGAGTCTGAATACTTTCCAAAGCCACTGTAGACACAAGTATGTTTTTCTGTTATTCCATAAATGTTACATTTTCCACTGTTAAAGAACTAATGTCTGCTGTCATGTAGTGGCACTGCCCACAGACGTGTCTTATCAACTTTAACAGGCTAGTTAATGCCATGAGTGGGTGGCTAACACTGATGTGGTTTGTTTAAATGTGTACTAAGCCTCACTTAGATGGCACAAGCTGTTGAAAAGATGTATAGAGATGTTGTCAGCGGTTTTATGCCAAAGTGTTAATTAGAATTTACATCAGTGTTGCATGTTCAGATTTGGAATTGACACAACTGTCAAAGAGTTTGATGCAACGATACAACTGACACAACTAGGCATCAGACAGAAATTCTTTGTCTTGAACATTGATATGAATAGTGATATGAAATACTGATGAGATGAGTTTGCTTCTCTGAAGTTTAATTTCTGTTTCATGTTCATTATGAGCTCTACCTCTTCTTGCACACAAGGCAGCAGGATAAGAGGCAGTAGTGTACAGTGCATGAAGTAAGCATGTGGGAACAAAGCATGGTTACTTAAAAGTACAAAAATGTAAGCTAGTATGTAAAATGTGTTCTGGCGCATTTCCTGATCTGTACAATTAAATTGGTAAGTGTGATGCACTCATGTGTCAGGTGGATGTCAGACAGCAGTAGGAGTGGTGATGACACTAATTGGTTATTCGATCAGTTCAATAGTTGCTGCTGTTGTTATTAAAATAGCATTACGTTCATGAATGTGTTTCTAACAGACCATTTTAAGAGAAACTGCCAGTGCTTGTTTGCTACCATTTTGGCCAATACATTTGTTACTGCTTAATTGGCAGCATCATTTCTGTCATAATTAGAATTAGTTTAACAGTGTAGGCTGGTAAAAGACAGATGGGTACTGTATAAACCTGATGACCGTATCCTGTCTGACTGCCCCATTCACTGGCTCTAGCTCTGACCTAGCCTCTCAGTCATTTGGGAGAAAACAATGAGAAAGTAAGACTGCTGCATTTGTTTAAAGTCAAATGCAGGGTTATTTGTATCTGAGGTGTGGCTTAAGCTAGACAGGAAAATGATGATGGCCAACAGCAGCATGTGTCACAGAGAACCCCACCCCCACCCCCCTCTTATGTCCGGCTTTCTCAGGATAACTATTGTGCTTTAGGAAATGTGCATACACCCTTGCTTCTTCAAAGTATTGACCTTTGATGATCTGCAGTGCAGTGGTTGGCCTCATGTTGGTTATATTGGCATGTGTTTTGCTATACCCTTCTTCCAGGGATATATTTAGCTTCCTGTGAATTGGAATGCGTGTTAGATTTACGCTTGTGTCCTGTTGCTTATATTCACGTGTCCTCTTCAGTAAACAAAGCCACAGCTTATGTCTATTACTAGATGTGTCGAGAACAATGAGATCTTACTCCAACCAACATTCTAAACTAACAACGTGTAAACAAGCATTTTTTTAGCTACAGCTGGGCTCTGTTAAAAAGAATAAAGGCTAATTTCCTTGCCCGGACATGTTGTATCTTTTTCCATGCTTGTAACTTGCCTGACTTCTCTTAAATTTTTTAGGTCTTGACAGGAAAGTGTGGTGCCCACACACATTGTCATAATCTGTTTTTTATGTTACCTCTCCCAAGGAGTACCATTTATATGAGACATCTGCATGCAAGGTCCTATATCTCTGATCATTTTGGATCTGTTTCCTTTGGACTGAGAGATTAATGAGGCATTAAGACATAAGGGGCACTTTTGTCCCCACAGTTTTCCATAAGTGACCAGCTCCAGTTACCTCTCATTAAGCATTAACCAAAGCACAGTAAACAGCAGAGCAGACCAGACCTTAAGAGCTCTAAGCACATAACAATCAAACTTGTTACCCCTGCCATGGGCCTCCTTTCCCTTACTGCCACCTCATGCTCTGACTTTTCCAGGAAAAAATGAATAGTTTCTGGGGAAAAAGCAGACACGGGTTTTTGTCATGCAGAATCTGGCACAGATGACTCTGACCGGTCAGACACGGACATAGCCTGTGCAGAGAGCATGTCCCTGGAAGAACACAAGGCGTAAATAACTACAACAGTTTGTAAATGCTATTAAGATGTGATAAACAAATTGTGTATAGGCATGTATTAAAATAGTGTCTTATCTATAGCTTCGTAAGAGAATGTTAAGTTAATTTAAGTGATGTAAGTACGTATTGACCTACTGTGCTTGCACAGACAGAGGAATTTGTCCTCTGCATTTAACCCACATATACACACACTATTGAGCTGAGCACACTAGCCTGGGGCAGTGGGCAGCCTCGTCCAGGGTGCCCAGGGAGCAGTTGGGGCTTAGGTGCCTTGCTCAGTTGTGTCTTGTCGGTTGTGGGGATCACTGGTGCTTGGATATAACAGAAAGTAGCATCCTATCTACATCTCTCCTTTGTTCTATCTCTTTGTGCTTTTTTTCTCTTTCAGTGATGGTGATAGTTTTGCTGCATTATGCTCATGTGATAGAAAGGCGCCAGAACTGCGTGTTAAACACAGCAAGCCTCTCCACCGGGTGGATCTGCTCTGCAGGACTCATCATGGTGGGCAACTTCCAGGTGAGAGCAGTGAGGTGTTGCATATATACCAAGTACATCCGTTTCATTTTCAGGAAGTAGCAAAAACCGTTGGTTCAAATGACCTTATTTAGTACTGTTTCTTATGTAATTTCAAACACCATGTTATAAATGGTAGTAAAAGTTCTCCCTTGTTTTTGCTTATAATTAGATTCAGACAAAATACATTCATTAAAAAGATGAAACTATAGAATGCAGTTAAAGCCATGTTTCTAGTAGATAAGAAAAGTCAGTCTGTAGACCCTGAATAAACCATGTACCATGTACATTGGAGTCAAATACATTCACCTTCCACTTTAGTAGGACCAGCTGTACCCCTACCCTTTTTGTAGTTATGCAATCATTCAATCAGGTGGCAGAAGCATAAAATCATGCAGATGCAGCTGGAGCTGGAGGTTCATAAGAAGCATGTGATATCTATGACTTTAACTGCGGCATCGTTGTTAGTACAAGATGGGCTGGTTTGAGTGTTTCAGAAACTGCTGAACTCCCAGTCTCTAGAGTTTAGACAGAATAGTGTGAAAAGCAAAAAACACTGAGTGTTTAGAAGAGAGGTCAGAGGAAATGACCAGACAGGTTTGCGCTGACAGGAAGTTTATAGTAACTCAAATGATTGAGACTTTACAACCATCATGAGCGTTCTGAAAAGCAAAACTTGAGGTGGATGGACTACAACAGCAGAAGACCACGTCATGGTTCCATTCCTGTCAGCCAAGAACAGGAACGCTATCATGAGCACAGACTCACTGAAACTGTACAGTTAAAGACTGGAAAAAGTGAAAGGGCTAATTTTTTTTTAAGTGTTGACTTTGGGTGAGCCTGTTGTCTGTGAAAATCCCAGGAGATCAGCAGTTTCTGAAATACTAAAACCAGCCCATCTGTCACCAGCAATGGTCAAAACCACAGCGGTCACTCATTCTGATATTTGATGTGAATATTGCCTGAAGCTCTTGACCTCTATCTGCATGATTTTCTGCATGACCACTTGCAGCTTTTCATAGACATGTACCCACACAATGATGGGAAAGTCAAGAAGGATAATGCACAGGCCCAAGTTGTCTAGAATTGGTTCAAGGAGCCTCCTATGAATGGTGTGGCCTGCTTGTTCACCCAACAAGAGCCCAACTGAGCATTTATGGGATGTGGTGGAGAGGTCCAAGATAGGAGTCTGTGTGTGGTCATCCATACATCAGTTGGTCTTCGACCAGGAGTAACCTATATCTGTGCCTTTGCAATAATGAAGATTACACTTACGTTTATCATCAGCAATTCGAGCCATGTACATTAACTTGTTTCTACCAGTCTTAGCAGGTTGCAGTCATGTGTTAATGCACCTAGTTACACAGTTGTTCCCTGCTGGTCAACAGTTTCCAAAGTACTACTGAGCCCATGTGGCTATGTCCATCATGGTAGCATGATGGTTTCTCAAACAATGCCGCCTGAGGGCTCGATGGTCACGTACATTCAGCAGCAGTTTCTGCCCCTGGCCTTCATGCACCGATTTCCTCCCTGACTCCCTGAACCTTTTCATGAAATTATGAACTGTAGATGGTGAAAGACCTCAGTTCTTTGAATCTTGTGCTGAGAAGCATTGTATTTGAACTTACTGACAATTCTGTGATGAAGTTCGGCACAAAGTGATGAATCACGACCCATCCTTGCTTTCAAAGACTACACCTTTGGTGGATGCTCCTTTTATACACAGTCGTGATGACCTCTGTGTAACCTATGTGCCTCTGTTTCAGTTTGAGTCCCTGCTCATCTAAAGGTCTGTGCATGCCTCCACTGTGATCTGTACATGCTTGATGTTTATGAGTCACTAACAGAAGTCATAGACCTAACTGAAGATAACGTCCTAATTGGTTTAAATGCATGCAAACTATACTGTTTAATCTACTCCTGGGGAATTAGCACTGTGTTTGGTGCTTAATATTGAATCGAACTTATCCCGTACCCTTGTAGCTATTGCTGTCTTGCTCAGCTCAGATGGAGCCCTACTATGTCCTACTGTTTGTCTGTTGTTGTTTTTTTCCTCTTGTCCAAGGCTGTTGTATCAGAGCTGTAGTTCACAGATTTGTAAAAGGCTCCAGTAATCCTCTCGGACCCATAGACAATCCCTGAGCAAAGGGCACTGTTTTACTCTGTGGAATTTACCATCTTTTACCATTATTTATGCATCAGTGTTGGCTCTTTAGGAACAAAGTTTTAGGCAGCTGTAATGTTTGGAGACTTGGCTGAGTGCCCAGCTTGCAAGCAATGCAGGGAGGTCGGCCAGTGGGGCACCAGACAGACATTTTTATGGGCCAGTTGCCATAGAGACAGAGAGGGAGAGCAAGTTCTCCTTCTTGTATCATAACTGTCCACCTCTTAACAAATTCATCAACTGGATGTCTGATTGGTAGGCTTGGTGTATTTTTGTATTTCTAGGAAGATTTTCTGGCACAAACAGTTCATCAGTCTTTTGTTTACCTCACCATGTTCATGATAGTACCTTAGCTCTAATTTGGTCTTGTTTCAATGTTCTGAGATTCGGCAATGGAACTACTTGAAGTGTTTCGAGGATGTATGTCATTTTAGAAATGATTATTGCAGTCTTGTGTCTCCAGGACATTATTTACATTCATGTCTCTATGTGTGGAAAGCAGCACTGAGTACCAAGCACAAGAGTTCCATGCTTGGTCAGAAGTCTGCAAACCATTAAGTGTGTGTATGTGTGTGTGTGTGTGTGTGTGTGTGTGTGTGTGTGTGCGTGTGCATGTTTGTGTGGGAACTCTTCCACACAGAGCCTTGAAGGAGGGATATGTGTACACAACCAGTCTTCTCATACTCGTCTGTTCACATGGCTACTACCTGCTATTTAGTGTTCCCGTGCAAGGTCTGTTAACACAGACTGAAATGTGAGTAGAGTGTACTACTGCCAAATAAGCCCCCACCCCCACCCCCACCAGCCACTTCATAGAGTGGAATCTGGAAGCCTTTGGCTCTCACAAGGTTTCTGAAAAAACTTTATTTGCAAATTGAATTCTAAAATCATTCAACAAAGTGATTTACAGGACTATAAATCTTGTCAGGATTTAGTTTGAAGGATTGATGTTTTGTGTCCTAATAACGTGTGTTAGGAATCCATTAGACTGCCACCTGATGGAACAAAGAAAACAAAAAACAATGTAATTTCTCTTTAGTATCCTTTGTTACAAAATAGGGGAATTTACTGTGTGCTTGAATGACTCATAGGTTCTGCGTGTCCCTGTGTTGAGTTTGGAATGAGAAACATCAAACAGGAAGGCAAGCCAGAGCGGGAAAACGAATTCTGGACATCACATCTGCACCTCATCAGCCAGCCTTGCCTGTACTTCTCGAGCATTCCACTGAGATGCTCACCATGCAGGATGTCAGTACAGCCAAGTCACTGCCTTCAGCCACCAAACACATGTGATGCACATTATTTCTTCAGGGAAGGTTATATAATAGCACTATCTGGCTGTACTTTTGCTTTGACCAACATTTTATAAATAGACATTTCTCTCAGTCGGACCATGACAAACGAAAGAGGAGCTGGGAATTGGGATGTGTAGGTACAGGTGTGCTAGGTGTGAGGAGCTGCAGACTCTAACAAACCTGCCCGTGCATGTTAGGAAGGCAGTGCCACGTTGCACATTCTCTCCCCTAATTAGTGACATTTATAGCTTTTCTAAACATACTGCAGAGTTTTCCTTCCTTTTTCTTTTCATTCCTGACATGGAAAGAAATACGTATGTACAGGTATCAAAGGAAAGCATACTTTCATGACAGGATTTCAGTGTGAATGATTAGTATTTTAGTTTCACCTTCCCCCAGGCATTAAAGCATTCATCTTAAATAATCCAGCAAATTTATCCAACGTCTTCTGCCGCATGGCATTTCAGTCATGGCATTTCAGGCAGGAAAGTCACTTCTTTTCATGTTAGAATGAAACTGCTGATGTGCTGGTGGACCTTGTGTATGTAAAGGCCAGTGTATCATGTCTGATCAGTGGAAGGAACTTGTGCATGGTTAGGTCTTCTCCTGTCTTGTACATTGTGGCTGGGACTCACTGAAAATGGTGACACAGCTGCATGTCAGATTAATCACATGCCAATTAATAATGTGTAAAGAAACACAGAGGACACGCATGTTCCTTGTGGGATTTAGTGCCATTTAGAGTTCTGAAACTGAAGGAGTAGTTCCTCTGTAAGTCTAGTGTGAGCCAAGTTATGTGGCAAAAAAGAGAGATTAAAGTAACTGGTGAGCTTTGCTGCTCTCTGCTGGTGAGATTTAACAAGTGGTTTGGAGGACATCTGAGTACAGCTAAGTTAAAGTTAAACCCATATTTCTTTCCACAAAGGCATTCTTTACATTCTGTAGGAGAACTTTTACAGTCAGCAACGCGTAGACTTGTTTGAAATGTACTGCGGGAGATTGTTTTCCTCAAGCTTCAGAGATCCATACCACAACTCTTGTGAACTGAGTGCTGAAAATAACTGTCAGTGGAGTTCATGCACACTGTAATTACCCCTTTGTGCTGCATGGTGCTTTTAACATACTTTTGTGGGAAACTGTTTGTGCCGCACATAGGAACAGTATATGAAGTTTATTTCTATCAGCTGGTTCACATAAACCACAGAACCAAAATAATGCTGAATGATATCATAGAGGAAGTGTTCAACACATCACTGTGTCTGATGGTGTCATGATACACGCTTCAGTGGAAAATACTACTTGTGTGTTGGGTGAGTGAAGGTGGTCTTGTTGTGATGCATGGCTGTAGCTTGTACAATACAAAGACCTGTACAGCACTGTTGGGCAGGAGCATCATTTCAGGTAGTTCAAAGAAGGTGTCTCCTACATTTGTAGCAATTACCATTGATAAATGTTGCATCCTTTTTTTTCTTAATGTGTGTGATATGTTTGGTTGGAAGTATGGAACATGTTCCTATTTGCTAGTCCACTTTCTCTCACCTTGACAGCAGGATAGAAAGAAAACCTGGACTGGAAAAAATATTTTGTGGATTGTGTGAGATGAGCTCAAATGTAATAGAGACTTCATTTGACTTTGTCAGTAGTATGCAGTGTGTTTATCTGGGTGTTAAATAATATAGTGTTTTTATCACATCACATTCATAAATATACACACGTGTTATGGTGTTATGGTAAAGCTGTTAGTTGGTTGTGCAATGACGTTTGGACTAATTTGACACTTTTCTTTACACTGCTGTGCTCAATACGGTGACATCCAACCGGCAAGTTTTCTACTTTTCCCTTAATTGTTCATTTGTTTATTTGTCTCCTGTGATTGCTTTATCCTGGTAACTTTTTGGACTTGTTATTTAAAATGAGTAGAGGTGCTGGTGTCAGTCATGGCATCTTGTAGAGAAGCAGGCTACATTTCTCTAAATATTTCTGTGAATTCTGTTGGTGTTCTCAACATTCTCAACATATGTACCAGGGTAGGAGGGATGAGAGGGTGCGAGGAGAGCAGGAACAGTGTAAAGGAATGGAAAACTTGCTTAAATACAGAATGACGTGAAGAGTACTGACTAGTGACTCTTACAGTATAGTTGTCGAGCAGCGTGTTGCCTCGCTCGTATCTGCACGGGTAGACCCCTGAGTCGTCGTACAAGAAGTTGTTAATGTGCAGCGGCTCAGCCTTGCGCAGTTGCCAGGGAGCATGATGCTGCTGTCTTTCTGCCATCAGAAAGCTAAAGAAGGTACATGACTGAAGTAGAATTCATAAGGTACATTCATAAGGCACTTGGAACAAAATTGTTGTTGGATTCTGGCTTTCACTTTGCATGGTAGAGTTTTAACTTGCACTTGTAGATGGAGCGACGAACTGTGTTCACTGACAATGGTTTTCTGAAGAGTTCCTGAGCCCATGTGGTAATATCCGTTACACAATGATGTCGCTTTTTAATGCAGTGCCGCCTGAGTGATCGAAGGTCATGGGCATTCAGTGTTGGTTTTCGGCCTTGCAGAGATTTCTCCAGATTCCCTGAATCTTTTGATTATATTATGGACTGTAGATGATGAAATCCCTACATTCCTTGCAATTGCACGTTGGGAAACATTGTTTGCTCATGCAGTTGTTCACAAAGTGATGAACCCCATCCCATCTTTGCTTGTGAATGACTGAGCCTTTCGGGGACGCTCCCATTACACCCAATCATGACACTTACCTTTTTCCAAGTAACCTGTTCACCTGTGGAATGTTCTAAACAGGTGTTTTTGAGCATTCCTCAACATTCCTTGTCTTTTGTTGCCCCTGTCCCAACTGTATTGGAATGTGTTGCAGGCATCAAATTCAAAATGAGTGAATTTTTGCAAAAAAACAATAAAGTTTATCCATTTGAACATTAAATATCTTGTCATTGTAGTGTATTCAATTGAATATGAGTTGAAAAAGATTTGCAAATCATCGTATTCTGTTTTTTTATGTCCCAGCTTCATTGGAATTGGGGTTCTATGCATTTTTCTTTGCTGCAACTATATCATGATTTGGATCATTATTTGGAGTTTTAGTTTTAAAGTAAAATAATAAAATTTGTTGTCTTGTGTGTTCCAGGTAGATAATGCAAAGGTCTTGCACTACGTTGGGGCCGGCGTGGCCTTTCCCACCAGCGTGCTGTTTGTGAGTGTGCAATCTGCACTCACTTATAAACTGGCCAAGACTCAGGGTGAGTACAATATGGGCCATCTGCGTCTCATCATGACCTTGCTGGCCTTCGTAGCTCTGGTACTCAGTATCCTTCTCTGTGACAGAAATGTCTGTACAACTGTATAATGAATGTAATGCACTATCTAGGTTTTGTGAATACCTGACCATTATACTCATATGTGCCTGTTGAATATCCATTTACCAAGTTACTATAACAATCTCCTTTCTTCTTGGAAGGCTTTCCACTAGACTTTGGAGTATGGCTGTGGGGCTTTGTGCTCATTCAGCTACAAGAGTATTAGTGAGGTCAGGCACTGATGTTGGCGAGAAGGCTTGGTGCACACTTAACATTCCAGTTCATACCAAAGGTGTTTAGTGTGCTTGAAGTCAGGACTTTGTGCTGGCCAGTCGAGGTTTTCTACTCCTCTAGGCCCTTTGAGTACAGTGAAGGAAAAATGTAATGCTACATCATACAAAGACATTCTATACAAATGTGTACTTTAACTTTGTGGTAGCAGATTGGGGAAGACACACATATATGGGTGTGATGGTCAAGTGTCCACCAACCTGTACACCTGTTCATTTATATAGTTATCCAATTGGCTAATAATGTAGCTGCAGCACAATGCATAAAATTCAGTAAATTAGGTGTCAAATATCAGAATGGGGAAAACGTGATCTCTGTTTTTCAGAATGGGGAAAACGTGATCTCTGTTTTTCAGAATGGGGAAAATGTAATCTCTGATTTTCACACACAGCAGTCTCTAGAGTTTACACAGAATTATGCAAGACACATCCTGTGTGCAGAGTGTGCAGACTGAAACACCTTGTTGGTGAGAGAGATCAGAGGAGAAGACAGAAACAGGAAGTCTATAGGGACGCCAATAATCATTCTGTACAACCATAGTGAGCAGAAAAGCATCTCAAAACTCACATCAGACTTTGAGGTGGCTGAGCTACAACAGCAGAATTCCACAGAAGTCCCACAACAGGAATCTGAGGTTCTCATGGGCACTGACTCATGGAAACTGGACAGTTGATGACCTGGTCATTTTTATTTTTAATTTCAACTGTCCTCAGATTCCTGTTCTTTGCTGACAGCAATGGATCCCAGTGTGGACTTCTGCTTTTGTAGCCCATCCACTTCAAGCCTTGATGTTCACCACAGTTGTAAAGAGTGAATACTCGAGTTACTATATCCTTCCTGACAGCTCAAACCAATCTGGCCATTTTTCTTTTAAACTCTCATATCAATAAGGTATTTCCACCTGCAGAACTGTCACTCACTCGGTGTCCCCCCCCCCCCCAATATTCTGTAAACTGAAGAAACTGTTGTGTGTGAAGATCTCAGATGATAAATGCATTGTATAGATGTTCAAGTGTTCCTAATAAAGTAACCAGCCAGTGTATAATAATACTTTATTTTTATATAGCACTTTTCAAGGACCCAAGATGCTTAAGTATAGGTAAAGGGGTTTTAATAATGAAGCATTATGCATTCCTTAACTCAGTTGTACCCAAGGTGGAGTGTTTTTCGTCCAGGAGAGTTTTGTCCTGCAGCACGCTGCAGCCATCTTTGAGTGGGTCTTCTGTGTCATCATCATGCTGTTTTATGGCACATTCGCCTTTGAGTTTGCCAGTATCTCCAGCAACACCATGATGGTCCTGGCCCGAGGAGGAGCTTTAGGTAGCAACAGCCGGGACCACAAAATGGAGTCCCTCAGTGGAACTAGTCAACACCAACCTGAGAACATGGCCATCCTTTAACCTCATGGAGGGAGAGTTGGCACAGGCCTGCCCATGCTACTCTCTCTCAGGAATATTGGCATACTTCTGGTCATAATCTGAGCTAACTTTTGCCAAAGGACTTTGCACACATTTTTGCACATTGTTCAGACCAAATAATTGTCTGTCTTCAGTGTCACACACATATAGCCCATAAAGTGGCTATAATGCTTAAAGAACCAGTGTTATATGGACTGTAAGGACTATTTTAATGTGTTGAGGCTTTGTGAATGCCATTGGAATTGTGAAGATGCAGTCTGTTATAATGTAACAGAGATAGCAGTTAACACATTCCTGAAAGCTCGGCTGGGCACTGAGACAGTGCTGTGCCAAATCTAGCTGTTTAACAAACTATGGAGTTTATTTTTGCCTTTTATATTCAACCACATTGCCTCTATCTATGCCTTTTAGTTACATTCTATATTCTCAAACAGGTGCTTTTTGCTTTTTGCTCCTGCCTATTCTGTTCAGGGCGACTATCGTTACCATTGTGCCTTATGAAATGGGGCCAAGCAAAGCTGTCTAGTGGACACCATTAATACTCTCTAATTCTGTGCTGTTTATCATACCGTCAAGGACACAGTCCAAGGTTTCAGAAGAATATTGTTTTCTACTTTAATTGTTGTCAAATGAATGCCAATAAGGCCAGCAAAAGTTAATTTTACACTAATGCAGAGCATTCTGTTACTTGCTGTATATTTGACTTGTTGGTTTATAGATGTGATTATATTCTTGCTAATCTCTGTGACTGAGGCCAGTATATTGAGCGTTGTGGATTTGGGATATTTGATTGGTATTTGATTCGATTGAAGGTCTGTTTACATTTTCCTGCCAGTTTGGCTCTGATCCAATTCCAGTTTAAGAAGAGTACAGATTCCACTTAACAGATCCCATTTGGTATTCATTATTCTTACCATTAAAACATTTTTGCCAAGTGGTGAGTGCTTTGTCACTTGGTTATATTTTAATTTGATTTCAACACCTTGTATTTGGTTAATTGTGGTTTTAGTTGTCAGCTTCATCTGAATTAATCTTGTGACCATGATCATAAACGCACACAGGTGTCACAAAAATCTGTTCTATTTTGATAGTATGACTTGCAGCAGGACTGCATGTCCGTTACACAAAAAGCCATTTTCCTGACCGGTATACTCTTATTACACACTGTTCATTTTTATGTTGGCTGCTGATTTAAGCACCCTTAAACAGAAATACCTTTATCCATCCTCTAGTTACGTTCGTAGAACATGTATAATTTGCTCCATATGTCATTATCAACCAAAAGCAAGTCTAAATTCTAAATCATTGTTTTGTTCTTGTTCTTGTTTTAGCTTCTAGTAAAAATCCTCAGGAAAATCTGTTACACCAGCTTGGAGTCTTTGCTTTGAATAAAGTTCAGTTGATTAAGTATTAATTGATGAGTGAATGTTTTACAGTAAAACTGGCATATGCTTGAAGCATATTTGTCATCTTATAAGAGTACACTAAATATTACACCTGATTAGCAAAAAATATTTACACCTTTATGATCTGTGTTCCATGTAACCGTTTCCCTCTTCATGGCTTTGAATGAGCAGGACGGCTAAGATATTACTGCTTAGCATTACTCTGTCCAGTACAGGTAGAAAATCAGGAGGGTCCTTTACCTTGATTTGCCAGTGAGGACGTTTTTAGGAGATGGCTGGCTGTTGCTTAACTTGATCCATTTTTCTGAGCTATTGCTTCAACCCAGACACAGAACTTTATTTTGCTGAACAAAGAGTGATAATACTTTCAAAATCCACTAACACAGCCAGCAAGTACAAATATACGACCTCAGTGCATATGTGCAAATACACATTGCAGAAAACAGATACTGGGTAAAATAACTAAAATGCTGGCTATTAAAGGGCACCTTCTTGTGCCTTTTTTTTTTATTAAACCAAAGGCTTTAAACAGAAAGGCTTTTTTGGCTAAATTGAAGATATGATTTATTGTACTGTATATTTGACTGAGCAAAAATAAAGCAAATATAAATAAAGCTGGTGACCAAGGCTACTGTGTTGTCAAAAATGCTATACTGGATGACTTTTTTTGATGAATCATTGATCATAAAGTAGATTTAGATATTATGTCATTTCATGTAGTAGCATTTTGGTATAATAGGTCTGGCTCTCTACGCTGTAAAGTATAATTTACACATTTGTGGCTTGACCGCATATAATGCTGTAAATATATGGTAGGGTCCATAAGTCTGACTTCACACTGAAAAGATGTTTTTTTTTGTTTTTTTTTTATTTAAAACTAATTTACAATTTTAGAGAAATATATTTAAATATTCAAATTATTTTTGAATATGTAAATGAAATATTTTAAAGAAATAGTCAAATATTCAAGATCTTGCACTATGTCTAGGCCACTATTTAGATTTAAATTTGTAATATCGACCATCTTAACACCATTGTACTAAATTTCAGATTATTAGTTTCTAATTTCTGATGAAGCCATTGGATTTGATCATCAGGTTAAACTTGTGGAGTCCGTGCCAGCTCAGGACCAAGCAGCCAATAAAGCACAGGGAGGACTACCATTCATTCATTTATTCATTCATTTTCTTGACTTATTCCTTTTCAGGGTCA
>JAOVVG010000042.1:12052512-12069202 GCA_028566375.1 Leptodoras nelsoni | reverse complement strand
CACACACACACACACACACACACACACACACACACACACACACACACACACACACACACACACACACACACAGATAGTGAACAGAGATGACACTTACTCTCTGTTTTGAGGGTAAAAACTCAAAATTGGAGGCTTCATTTGTCAAAGCCAAAAGGCTATAGCAGAGGTAATAAGCCTGAAGAAAACAAACACTTCATGTGTAAGATAAATGTAGAAAAGCCATTATCACAAAGTAAAAAAAGACAAAATCTTAGTGTGCTGCAATTTAAGTTAATCACAAATAGCACTGATGATAAACAAATGTATAAAATACAGGTTAACCTATATGAAAAAATATATATATATACATTTTTAATTTTATGAAGAAATGTAAACGCAGTCACATGTTCACCTGTTGATCCAAAGTGGCGGCACAGTCATCAGTCTCCTGTGGCTCTGTGGTCTTTCCGGCCATTAAGCCCTTTAACAGCAAGGAGGGACGCATTCGAGGTAGGTAACATCTCAGGTCAGACAGCTGTGAGCAGGACACCAATGTAAGAATTGTAACGTGAGAACTGTATACTCCTGCTTGTAAAGTAAGTCAGATGAAATCATTAAGACCTTATCTCACTACAATAGACTATAAAAATTCAGATTCTTCTAACCTGAAATTCTGTGCATGAGGGTGTATAGGTGCATCTGTGGTTTAACAGTTTAGAGATGATCGACACACTTGTGTGTCTCCTCAGTTGCCTTCCCAGTGACAAGTAAAAAGACATTTTAGTATATTAAACAAAATACACTTGCTTTTTTTTTATTTATTTTTTATAACAATTCACTCACTTTCCCCGGCCACTATGAGGTAGAAGGTGTACCAGCCGTCTGAGGTTGTGGTGATCCTCACTCAGATTGGTAATGGCCTGGCAAACCTGAGACAACTGCACACACAGAGAAGACGACTACAGTAAGAGATAGCACAGACATGCATGCGGTACGTGTTTACCGTCTGTACAGTCAGCACTTGCAGAGCAAAAAAAAAAAAGGGCAAAGTGTACAAAATCCTGTATAGTGCTGGATTAAAGACTACCACCACTGCTTCCCACAGACAGATGATACTTTAGCACTATGCCCAGGTATAGTGACAACCTTCAAAGTATATTTTCTCCATTTAAATAAATATGTATTAAGTTATTTATGGAAAGCCCAGAAAGGGGGGGGGTATCAAGGGGGATGGGCAGAGCAGCAGCAACACAAACAAACAGAGAAGAACAGTCACTGCTTAATTCATTGACAGAAATGCTTTATTTTAATTGTAAAATTTTTTATTGCTAACTAGTGATTTGCCATTATAAGGAATCTGATACACTGCTGCATGAGCAAATCGCCTGTTCACATTTTAGTCAGCCATATTCATCTCTGATATTTACATTTTTAACACAGACTTATGTGGTAACTTTGTGCATGTTTAATTCATTTTAAAGGACAACAAATAAATATCTTAAAGGGAAAAAAAATACAGATTTGGTAACAAATATTCAAGTAATTTAAATATTTATTTTATGTAAAATCACAACTGCTGTCAATAATGGAAATACAGCAAAAAAAAATTGGTGCTAGTGAGCACAACTGAGCCCAAAAGAGCCCAAAAGAAATTGCGTGTGTGGAAGAGAGAGAGACCGAGATAGACCAGGAGATATTCCTATATTAAATGTATATAATTTGTTAACACCAATGTTGTTCTGGTACTGCACCTAACCTGTGTTTCCCAGTGTGTCATGTTGTTGAGGAGGTGCTGTAACAGGCAGCTGAGGTCTCCAGTGGGCAGCAGTTGTAAACGTGTCTCCAGACTGACTCTACACACCACTGTCAACATCAACAGCAGCTCCTCGTCACTGTATGCCCTTGGACATAAGGCTGCACATAGCGCCAGGTACTACGCAAGGAGACACGCGCACACAATATCAAATAAACACGAGACACTTTATTAAATCATGGTATTCTGAAAACATACAGGTCATACTGTATCTTTATTAAACCTACCTTAATAATGTTCTCAAAATTGTGCTCTGGAAATGGGTCACCTTCTTTCTTACTTCTTGTATCATCAGGCTGTATTTCCAAACTCTCTCTGGCAAAGGACAGTAAACTCATTAAAATGTTTACAAATATTTCCAATTCATTTATAAAGATATGTTAAAAAATTACAGTAAGTGAAATGCTGATAGGAGTGGTGTTGAAGGAAGCAGAGGCTCAAACTCACAGCAGATCTCCCTCAGTGAAAGGGGGTTGTAGAGCCTCCAATGGAAACAAGCTGACAAATGACACGCCCATGTTGAGGAAGACTAGTGCAACATCCTGTATACTGGGCACCCATACCTCAAACCTCTTACTGGGTTTCCCCACTAAAACACATGAAGAGTAGAAATTGTAAATACACACACCAGTAACACAATAACACTCAAGGACCATCATAGCATACCTATTTGCTGAGCAGCAGATAAGGCAATAGTAGTCATGGCCTGAAGAAGCTGTGCACAGACGATGGGGTTTGGGTGGACTGACATCATCTGTCATTTAATGCAATAGTAGTCAAAGTTAAAAAATGTATAACTATATACATATATCCTACATAACTATATATCTCTCTGGCATAAATCCTACATTTGCTTAATAGAATATAATATTCACATACTTGTACAAACCCCATTTCCAGAAAAGTTGGGACATTACCTTTTAACTTTTTTGCATTTCAACTGGTAACAGGTGAGGTCATTAAACTTGAGTATAAAAGGAAAATCCATCAAAGGCTTAGACTTTGCAAGCAAGGATGGGTCACGATTCACCACTTTGTGCCAAACTTCATCAGAGAATTGTCAGTCTGTTCAAATACATTTCTCAGTGCTAGACTGCAAACAATTGAGGTCTTTCACCATCTACAGTTCATAATATCATGAAACATTTCAGGGAGTCAGAGGAAATCTTGGTGTGTAAAGGCCAAGGCTGCTGCTGAATGTGTGTGACCATCGAGCCCTCAGATCATACTGTCTGAGAAACCGTCATGCTACCGGGATGGACATAGCGATATGGGCTCCGGAGAAACTGCATTATGCCAAGATGAAGCCATATATTCATTTTGCACAAAAATATTGAGCAAGCTCTTTGGAGCCAGAAGTTATCTGAGATGGACTGAAAGACAGTGGAAACGTGTTCTGTGGTCAGAGAGTCCAGGTTTTAGCTTGTTTTTAGGAAAAATGGATGTCATTTTGTATGTGCCAAAAATGAAAAAAGACCATTCAGACTGAAAAATGCTAAAACAGAACTCTGTGATGGCACTGGGGTGCATCAGTGCCCACGGCATGGGTGATCTGCATATAAGCCAGGCCTCTTTCTGCACGAGTTACAACAGCGTGGCTTCATAGACATAGAGTGTGTGTGCATGGCTGGCCTGCCTACCATCCAGATCCGTCTCCTATTGAAAATGTACGGCACATTATGAAGAGAATCAGACAACAGTGGTGACAAACTGTTGACCAGCTTGAGCCTTGTACACAGCAAGAATTGGCAAAAATCCCAGTTGCAAAACTGCAACGATTAGTATTTTTAATTCCCAAACAATTAAAAAGTATAATTAAGAGAAAAGGTGATGTGACCTAGTGGTAAATAACACCTGTCCCAGCTTTTTGTTTTAGTGTCACAGGCCTCAATTTCTAAAATTGTTTAACGATTGTCTTTGTTAAATAAAGCTTCAAGTTAGTTAACAAATGACAGGTTTCTATTTTTATGGCATTTTTAGAAAGTGTCCCAACTTTTCTTGAAATGGGGTTTGTGTCATCAACATCACTTTATCACATTAATTGACAGAATTCAATAACTGCCCTTAGGCTTCAACAGTGTTTCAGGTAAACATAATTTAAATAAGCACAGAAAGGTCATGATGCTTGTCTATAATAACCGCTCAAACACTACCTACACAGAGGATAGAGATTAGAGTGAAAAATGCTGGAGTATTTCATTAATATGTAAACATATTGACTTTTAGTGCACCCCACGTGACCTGTGGAATAGTTTGTGTGTATGCAGAATGTGTTGTGATGTACAACTCATTACCTGAAAAAGCCAGCGGGAGACCTGAGGCTGGCAGGGGGAGGACGAGTATGCTCTTCTAAATAAGCCTGCACTCAGCAACAGCAGCAACTGTTCTGAATTTGCTCTGCTCAGAGAGAAACAAGCATGTGTGTCTTAAGATTGTCAAATCAGGTGGTGTAGAATAAGAAAATAAGCTTTCACATCTTTCAGCATAAAGCATTTATGTGCTTCATATGTGGGTTTTGATCATACTGTAGCAGAGTCTGCTGGGCTCTGTTGTTCGGGGTAATATCCATCTTCCTCAGGTCCAGACTCTGATGGTTGAAGAGTCGGCCATAGTTAGTGAGAGTAAACACTTCCTCTCCAGGGTGGATGTCTCTTATGACGCATGAGGTAACTGAGAATCTCTGTAAGAATTCCCTAGAGAAGGACAGATGACAATTTGCATACTAGTTTTGAATACCCATTGTAATGACCAACAAAAATACCTTTGCTCCATTGAAAGTCCTTCTTCTGCATTTTCTTGCTCTTCATCCAGTTTTAACAAGTCTTCTTTACAAGCTTGAAGCAGCTGCATTTCAAGCTCCTTAGCTCTATGAACATATGAAGTATGAAGTTACTATGAATGTCATGAGACTGTTTGCCTTGCAAATATAACTAGAAATGGCTTATTTAGACGTTGTTCATGCATGGTTAAATATCACATACAACACATTTCCTGACTTACTTTCGATTCTGCTCCTTCTCCTTCAGCATTTGTTCCAGTGTGTTTTTGTAAATTGTAGCCTTAATTTTATGATCCTCTGGCTAAAAGAAAAGAAACAATTGTAGATCAAATTACTTTGCCCTTTTTGTGATTTCTGGGACACGTTGTCCCCAAGGGTTGTTTGTAAAACTTACGATAAATGATTAGGTTGTTCTTTATATGGAAATATTTTTAATTATGAAATTCAAAAAAGTGAATGTCTGCAAAGTTTGAATTTTTTTTCAGCCTTTTTAAAACTTTCAGGACATAGCAAACATTAAATGGGTCATTAAAGGTATAGACAGCAAATTCACAAGTACATAGAAATGAGTTATTTTTAAAATTCTAAATTCACACAAATTCAGCCCCTTCTCTCTGGTGTTTCTCCAAAACAGAAGCTAAAGCTAGAGTGCCTAAATGTTGATGCAAGAGACAGAGCTTTATGAACTGACAGAAAATGACTGGCCCGATTGGATTAATGTTGATAGTTCACACAAGTAGTTTTCTCTCCCATTTACAGAGCCGCTCCAGTGTTATTCTTCTTGGTAGATATTTTACAGCTTTCAGCTAAAATGTGAAAAGAACATCACAAAAAGTTTTCTGAACTGACAAAATGGCTGACCCTGTCTTCACAGCCTGAAGGGATGATTCATCATGTCCTGCACAATCTGTGCAGTTGAATGAGGGATGCTATGATGTATAGGCAATTTAGTGGTTTTCATCGGCTCATCTGTCAGTATTTCAGCTTTTTTCATTAGCAATGCACCAGTACTATGTTAATACACCTTTAATGCGACCTATAACCTGTGCAGCTTAAATCAATCTGAAATAAAATAAATTTAAATAATGTGGCTGCATAAGTGTGCATTCACATTCAAGCTCAGGTTAAATAGTAGTCAATGAAAAGGCCATCAATGAAAATGAGTCTGATTAACTATAGAATGTTCAGCTGTTCTAGTAGCAGCTGTTCTTTCCTGACATTTACTTCTTGCATCTTACAGCAACAGCTTACAAAGCATCAAAGGGATCTCATTGTTGAAAGCTATCAGTCAGGAGAAGGGAACAAATAACTTCCCAAGGCATTAGATATACCAGAAAAGGCCATTAAGACTGTCATCAACAAGGGAATAAAATATGGAACAACAATGACATTAGCAAGAACTGGATGTCCCTCCAAAACCGACAAAAAAAAAGAAAACTGATCCAGGAGGCTGCCAAGAGGCCTACAGCAACATTAAAGGAGCTGCAGGAATTTCTGGCAAGTACTGTTTGAGTACTACATGTGACAACAACCTGGCGTATTCTTCATTGGGCTGCGAGTAGGGTGGCAAGACTGTAGCCTTTCCTTACAAAGAAAAACATTCAGCTACATTTTGCAAAACCTACATCAAGTCTGCCAAAAGCATGTGAGAAAAGGTGTTATGGTCTGATGAGACCAAGGTTAAACTTTTTGACTATAATTGTAAAAGGTGTGCTTGGTATGAAAAGCAACACTGTTAAACTATTAAAGGAACACCACACCCACAGTGAAGCATGGTGGTGGCAGCATTATGCTTTGGGGCTGTTTTTCTTAAGCTGGAACTGGGGCTCTGGTCTGAGAAAAAGATGATGAAGAGGAATTTCCCCTTTTAGCACGACAACAGCCCAAAGCATACCTCCACAAAAGAATGGCTTCACCAAAGATGATCAAAGTTTTGGCATGGTCCAGCCAGACCTGAATCCAAATAAAGATCTGTGGGAAGACCTGAAGAGAGCTGTGCACAGGAGATGCCCTCGCAAGCTGACAGATTTGGAGCACTTTTGCAAGGATGAGTGAGCAAAGATTGCCAAGGCAAGATGTGCCATGCTGATAGACTCCTACCCAAAAAAACAAATGTTGTCATAAAATCAATAGGCTTCAACAAAGTATTAGTTTAAGGCTGTGTGTATTTATGTAACCAAGTATTTAATTTTATTTTTCCCCCTAAAAGATTTCAGTCAGTTATTCAATTGAATTGTACAGATTATAGGTTACATTAAAGGTGGAAAAAGTTATTTTAATGATTTTTTTTCCATCATTAAAAACCTAGCACTTTAACAGGGGTGTGTAGATCTTTTAAATCCATTACATATTAATTGTATGTGTGTGTGGATGGGAGCTTACAGCAACTGTAGGGCCTGGAGTGCTGGGCTCAGAGAATGTCACCTTGTCTGGAGTGCCAGGCACACGTGTGCTGCGCTCCAGGATCTCCTGCAAAGACAACAAATGATCCTCCTCACTACTACGGCTGCTGCTGAGGCTGAACACACAGCTCTCCAACCCCAAATCCTCCCCCAACTCCAGATCTAGAGGGTCTTTCCACACTAGGTCTCTCTTCTCCTTCCTGTCTTCTTCTGCATCCTTCCTGGATCTGGTAATGGTCTTTGAATTGGGTGAGCCCCTGCCATCCAGAGAACCGAGTGAAAAAACTTTGGGTTCCTGAAGAGGATTGCTGACCTCAAATGTATCCATAAGGCCTGACAAAGAACTTGCATCTGAGGAGACAGATGAAACAGCATCTCCCTGTTTCTGGTTAAGTTTGCTGGAAAGTGAGGGGCAAGAATCAGCAGTGGCTGAGTTATCTATAAGACATTTATTTTCAGTAGACCTTCTCGTCTCCTCTTTTTGATGACCTGCCCCATGGACCGTACTGCTCAGAGTTGTCTCGAGTTTAGGTCTTTCTGCCTTTGGTTCTTGGAAAAGCTGTTTGGCTACATTGTTTGAAGTCTTTGACCCGTCTTCAGTATGATCATTTAACGTTGGGGAGGATTTCTCTTTTAGAGTCAGCACGGGCCCATTAAATGACTTCAAGAAGGCACATTTGATAAACTTTGGTGGTGAGCTGAAATGCGAAGAACTGCCATAAGCAGAAGTCGGTGCTTGTCCAACTTCTTCGTGACACAATCGCTTGCCCTCCCCGTGTCTTTCTGCAGATTCTCTTCGTCTCTTCAGGGACAGAGATCTGCCGCCTGTTAAAAAAAAATACAAAATGCAGAAAAAAACTGAGACACGCTCTCTGTCCACAGTGGAGCTTTTCACTATACAAACCCCCATTTTATATTTATATTTTATCTTCATACAGAATAATGTATGGGTATTCTGTGCCCGTAATAATTTATTATGGCAATAAATGATTGCAGTACATTATGGGGTTTTATTAACACATTCTCCACAGTGCTTTCAGAAAGCTCCTAAACTAGTACTCCAGATCATGAACGGAAATCATGAATGATTTTACAGAACGCTGTATCCCGGAAACACTGGGCACAAGGCAGGAGAATTTTACACCTCGGATGTAAAGGCAGGACACCATTTACACACTTATTTAACATCAGCCAATCCATCCACCTGCAAGTTTCTGGACAGTGGAAGTAAATCAGAAAAACCAGCGGAAACTTAGGGTAACATGGAACGCCCAAACAAGGGTCCAAAATAGAATTCTCATGCAGAAACTATACCGTGTCACATTATAAGAACTTAAAAAGGGGAAATACCTGGTGTAGTTGCTTGGTGATGCACGGGTTCCCCCTACAGCAAAGCACAATGGAAAAAACACAATCATGTTAAAGAATTATAATCATAACCACAGAAATCGTTTTAGCATTACTGCTTAGAAAGCTCTCTTACCTGGCTAAGTGAAGATGAGTCATGAGCCCTGTCGATCGGTTTGTCCATCTTTTCAGCAGACTGCTGGCTTTGCTGATTCACACCGTCATGACTCTGTCTTGTCTGAGAGTTTGGCAGTGCTGACGCTTTGCGGCTCTCAGAAACAGAAGAGGAAATGAGAGGAGGATGTACAGAAGGCATCTTATGCTGAGCATTTCCTACCTGCAGCACAGGCTTTCCAACCTAAATATCACAGATTAGAGTAGATCTATTACAAATACAAGTATAAATGGCAGCAGAATGGCAGAAATAAGTTTGGGTTTCTGCGATTATGAAAAATCACAATCTGAGGAATCTCTTTTAGTTACCTTCAAATTCTCATTCAGTTGTTTGAAGAAAGCAAAGGCAAATTCTTTCTGTTCGTCATATGAACCTTGCCTTTGTAAAGGAGCCTCTTTTTTACCATCAGACTGGCATGATCCGTTATTATTTAAGCAGTTGTTGTTGTTGTTTAGCTGTACTTTTCTCATTGGTACACTGTAACTGGAACTCTCCTTGCCTCTTGCAAAGACCTTTTTAGAGCCTGAAGGAAAATCTGTAGTAGATCTATTTCGTGGTTCTAGTACAGATGTTTTATGATGAGTTGTGCGCTGAAGGAGGGGGTTTAAAGGTTTCAGATTGTGTCCATGTTTTTTATTTGTCTCCTGAGATGAGCATTGTGGCACTGGGTGAGCCCTTCCTCTATCATTGGCTCTGTGCCTTGCTGGACCACCAAGTGGAATTAGTTCATTCACTAGAATAAAACAAAGAGAAGGAGGAGTTATCTTTGCTCTACTCATGTATACTGAATTAGCTACAGGAAGCACCACGCCACCCAGGAAACCCTGTACAGCACAACCTAGCCAGAATATCAGTTGTGCTGAAATGCTTAGATTTACATTTAGCCCGGAGGACTTGAGGATATACCCAACCACCAAAGAAGCATACCCTTGCCATGCATGGCTGGAAGGTCAGGGATAGGGACTGCCTGCATAGCACCAGCTCTTAGTAGTCACCTTTTGCATGTTCCCACACAAATTAGATGCACCATGAACTTTATTCAGCTAATTATACTTACCCCTCTATACCCCATAGTGGCCACAGACAATGGCCATTAGAATTCCACCGTAACATCCGTGGATGGCTGGGATTTCCCTTTCCCAATTTCTTCTATCGTGGCCTTTTTGTTGCACTTGAATATTTCAGATCATCAAACAACTTTTCATAATATACATAGATATCCCAAGTAAATACAAAACGCTTTTTTTAAAATGATGATTTCATTTACTGAAGGAAAAGTGCTGTTCAGTCCTACCTGACGTGCAAAAGTAATAGCCCCCTTAGCCACAAAATCAACCAGTTAACCAAATTCAACTGATTACTGGGGTCACTTTCACTAGCCATACCCAAGACTGATTATTGCCAGAGCCCCAGAATCTACACATCACTTAAATAGAACATGTCTGGCAACGTGAAGCGGGCTAGGAGGTCTCAAACTGCAGCACATGATGCCATGGTCTAAAAAGGCTCAAACACGGATGCGAAACATTTACCAGTTATCAGGCTGTAGCTCTTCCATGAGGTCACAAAAGAACCCAGATGAACATCTAAAAGACCTGGAGGTGTCACTTGCCTCAGTTAAGGTCAACGTACACAATTCCAAAATAAGAAAGACACAGGGCAAAAATGGCATCCAAGGGAGAGTTACAAAGTGCTGCTGACAAAAAGAACCCAAAAGCTCATCTTGAATTTGGCCAAAGATTTATAGATGACACACAAGACTTAAATCCTGTAGGAAAATATCTGCCTGTCAGTTTGTGACCTAAAGCTCAAGCACAACTGGGTTATACAGTAGGACAATGAACCAAAGCACACAAGTATGCTGTTATTTTACTGCCAAAAGTCGAAAGCACATTTTTAAAAATTTATTTATTTATTTATTTTTAATCGCTAGAACGTGATTCACGCAGCCCTCATGGATTTCCTTTGCACACATTTAAATATTTAAATATCGTGCTTAGATAAATCCTGCTCTCACATTAACATGCTCTTCTTTCATTTTGTGGAGTGTGCGTGGTCACCTAAAAGCATCGCGTGTGCTTGGATTTTCATCACCAAGTCGTCAGCCAATCAGAAGTATCGGATTTTGACCAATGAAATTGTGTTTCACCATCGACAGTGTCAACAGCCCCAGTTAATGTAATTAATTATTTAACTATATAGATTTAATTTGTTATACATACCCCATGGGAGATTCAATATATTGATTTGTAAGTGGGAGAAAAAGGGGATATTTTTGCACACATGCAAAGTAAATCTGAGTGCTGTGTGAATCATGCTCTAGCATTTTAAAAAATGTGCTCTCGACTTCTGGCAGTAAAATAACACCATATCACAAGTAAGTTCCCCATTGAATGTCTTAAAAGAAACAAAATTAAAGTATTTGGAGTGGCTGAGTCAAAGTCCTGACTTGAATCCTATTGAGATGTTGTGGCAAGACCTTAAATGGGCAGTTCATGCTTGAAAACGCTCCAGTGTAACCATATTAAAACAATTCTGCAAAGACGAGTGCGTCAAAATATCTCCACAGTGACGTAAAAGTCACCACAAATGTCTGATTGCAAAGGGTGGCACAACCAGCTATTGGGTTTAGGGGGGCAATTACTTTTGCACATGGGTGATATTGGTTTTGAATAAATCTTTATCTCCAATAAATGGAGTGATCGTTTAAAAGTTGCCTTTTGTGTTCATTCTGGTTGCCTTTATCTTGTATTAAAATTATCTAGATGATCATAAACATTTAAATGTGACAAATTAGCAAGAATATTGAAGAAATTGGGAAGAAACACTTTCACAGCACTGCACATGAGCACCATACCAAACCATACTTGAAACTGGACGTGTTGCCATTGGCATTTCTGAAGTAGGCTATTTTTTAGCTATTGACTTACCGGCTGAGGAGTTAGAGTATCTCTGGGTTTTAGCTAGATACTGTAAAGATTTGCATCTGCTCTAGCGAAATTAGACCATATTTATGTGCACCAGTGATGATGAGCCGTTGTGTTTGGATGACGGTGACGATCATGAAACGGCAAAATAAAGAAAGACCAGTAATAGCATCCAAGGATTAAGAATAGGATCCTCCTGTTTGTTATGACTAGTGGTTCCACATATTCCTATATACTAACAGCTGAGACAGCAAACGTTCGTATGTGTGAGAGAAAAGGAAAGCGTGCATGCACATGCAACAGACACAGACACAGACAGAGACAGAGACAGAGACACACACACACACACACACACACAATACAATCTGTTTGTTTCCTAGCACTGAAAATCAGTTTATTTCTTGTTATCTTTCTGCCGGTTATCTTGTTGCCGATTTCTTGTAGTGCAGCAAGTAGTGCTTAATCATTACTTACAAAATGTAGAAAAAGCAGTTCATTTTTGCCATTTAAATTTTTTCAAAAAGTTCTTTTTTTTCATAATTTCATTTGAAAAAGGTAAACTGTCGTATTATATTCATTACATAAGAAGTGACATATTTCTAGTCTTTTTGTGTTCATTTTGACTATTATGCCTTACAGCTCATGAAAATCAGAAATCCAGTATCTCAAACGGTATATATATATATATATATATATATATATATATATATGCGCCTTGTATCTTAATTTCAAATTAAATTATGAAAAAAACTAACTTTTTCCACTATAGTCAAATTTTTTGAGATGCACTAGTAGACCCTGAACCCCATTTCCATAGCCAGGTCCAGTTTAGAACAATACTGAACACGTTTTGATTACATTTTCTATATTCTTATTGTGTTTTGTATAGTATTTTTCTATATTGTGCAAGTAATTAAATATTAAATAATTTTTTTTGAGATGCACTAGTATCTAAAGCTATTAGGGGTGTAACGATGAATTGCGATGCAAAAATGTGATGATGTGCATCGTGGACATATCATAATATCACATGCACTCTGTTTACAATGCCATCTAATTTATGTAATACCATTTTTTGAACAGCAGAGGGCTCCACCCTCACTAGCACATCATGAGTCAAGCTTTCATACATCACTGTGTCTTCAGACTGATTAACAGCTTAGCAGCTTCAGAACAAAAGCAAAATGTGATGCAAACTTTGAAAGTGTAACGATCACCACAGACAAGTGGACTACAAGGGCTACCTAGAGCTAGAGTATGTCACTATAACAGCACATGAGATCACCGGAGAGTGGGAGCTTCGGACTCCAAACTTGCCCTCTTTTCGAGTCACACACCAGGCTAAAGATAGCTGAGGAAATCGGCCGTTTCAGAGTGGGAGCTTGAAAAAGATAATTGCAACATTGCTGTCGTTACAGACCACGCTCGAAATATGGAGGTAGCGGTGAACGAGGCTGGACTAGCACCACACAAAATGTTTTGCCCACACTTTAAATCTTGTTTCCCAAGCAGGACTAAACCGCATCACTCGGCTGTTGGCTCGAGTGAGGCACATAACCCCCTTAAACAGAGATTATTACAGATCCTCATCTTTCCTTTAATTTGAAGGAGACTAAAAATACTTTAATAAAGTTTTTACTCAAGAAAACTTCACATTATTTTGAACGGTTATTCTTCAAAAATAATAAAGGAATGTTATTAAAGCTGCAAAAATGTATACAAGAAAATGTTAATTGTTTTACACTTCAGAAATCAAAAATAACTGATTTATAATTGTTCTTTGTTTTGAATTGCGTTTAAAATATCGAAAGAAAACCGAATTATGAATCGTGAATCGAACCGTGAGCAGCCTGTGTCGTTACACCCCTAAAAGCTATGTATTTTAATATTTGTAGATGTTACTAATTTGTAGATGATGCCCTTTCAAACAACACAAACTTAGAATTGTCATTTTTGTTCTCTCGTTTTGTTTACAGGATGACAAAAAAACAAAGGAATAGCTGCAGTGTTCAAAATTATACTGGGGTATAAAGGGTTGTTGTAGAAAAACTAATGAACTTAACAGCCTTTCGAATATATGCAACACTGAAGTACTTCTCTCACCCATAGAGGTGATGTGCTGCCTGAGGTCACTTTGCATTTTTAATTTGATGAAAGCAAAGACGGTGTCCTTAGAAGTCTTCTAATTCATCTGGACAGAGACAAAGACATGCAAGTATGAAAAAATACCATAAAAGAAAAGTTCTACCAAATTTCATCTTGCACCTTTTTATCAGTTAAGAAAGGGTAACTACCATCACTTTAGGAATGAGTACAACAATCTAAAGGACTAAGAAAAATAAACATCTTATTTAATAACTGAAGAAAAAAAAACCCTAGTGATCAACCACAATGATGAGTGAATAACACGCATACACTGAGTCATACACCGAACAGTCATAACAATAAAACCACTGACAAGTGAAGTGAATAACACTGATTATCTCATAACAATGGCACCTGTCAAGGGGTGGGATAGGGAACCGTCAGTTCTCAAAGCCGATGTGTTGGAAGTAGGAAAAATGAGCCACCGCAAGCATTGGAGTGACTTGGACAAGGGCCAAATTGTGATGGATAGACGACTGGGTCAGAGCATCTCCAAAATGGCAGATCTTTTGGAGTGTTCCTGGTATGCAGTGATGAGTACCTACCAAAATGTCCGATTCCACAGAAGAGCTACTGTAGCACAGATTGCTGAAAAACTTAATGCTGGTTATGAAACAAAGGTGTCGGAACACACAGTGTATCACAGCGTGCTGCAGAACAGACAGAGTGCCCATGCTGATCCCCGTACACCACTGAAAGCACCTACAGTAGGCACATAAGTATCAGAATTGGACCATCAAGCAACGGAATAACGTGGCCTTGTCTGATGAATCGTGTTTCCTTATACAATGTAGCCAGCTGGGTGTGTGTATGTATATTACCTGGGGAAGAGATGGCACCAGAATGCACTATAGGAAGAAGGCAAGCCGGCAGAGGCAGTGTGATGTTCTCGGAAATCTTGGGTCCTGGCCTTCATGTGGATGTTACTTGACATTTACCACCTACCTAAATATTGTTGCAGACCAAGTACACCACTTCATGGTAACCGTATTCCCTAATTCCACACTGCGAAAAATTGTTCAGGGATGTTTTAAGGAACCTGACAAAAAGTTCAAGATGTAGACTTGGCTTCCAAATTTCCCAGATATCAATCCGATTCGACAAACTAGTTAGATCCATGGAGGCCCCAGCTCACAACTTACAGTACTTAAAGGATCTGGATCAGGTGGTTTTAATGTTATGGCTGACAGGTGTATACACAACAGGCTTTTTTCATGTTCAATAGCTACACCAGTTTTTAACTAAATATCTCATTAAAATGCTCTTTCTATCCGTTTTGGTCCATTATCTAAAACACAGGCAGGTGAGGGTCAGAGTTACTGACACAAGAAACTAAAAAAGCTGGTACAAACTGATCTGCATTGACTTTTGCTCTAAGGGGACAAGTGGACCAGAAAAATGCAAGCAAAATTCCCCCAGAGTACAAAGCCAGGAGATTTTCCTTTAAATTGTCACCTTTTTATACACCCAGGATCGGATCACACATAATTTCATGTGTATTTGTATTTTGTATTTTAAATGTATTTGTTGTTTATATTTTGTAAGTGTCTTGTTTATTTTGTTTTCTTTACATTCTGTACAGTGTCCTTGAGTGTTGAGAAAGGCGCTTTAAATAAAATGTATTATTATTATTATAATCAACTTCTGAGTGATTACTGTTAATATATCTGTAAGGATGGCTCCCTAAAATATTCTGACATTCATAATAAAACGAGTAACAACAATAAATAACATGCCATATACCCCAGGTATATGACTGTATACTAAAATGAATAGTAATGGTTTTGAGACATTTTTGTAAACTGAACATGCAAACTCCACACAGAAAGAACCCTGGCCTGGGAATTGAACCCGGGTGCTTCTTGCTGTTAAGCAACAGCGCTACCCACTGTGCCATCGTGCCGCTCTCACCCAAAGAAAAGGTAAGACTAAACTATACCAATAACTATAAACAAAAATAAAATAAGAAAATTATTTCGAGACATTGCTCAAGGCGGCAGGTGTCACACTCCCAAAATTCTCTGCAGCTATATCTGACAACCCTAAGATGGCAACACAGGCTGTCAGGACCTACACTAGCTAAATAATGGAAGTAATAATAATATAATAATGATAAAGTGAAGAAGTTCGATGTGTCAGGGACAACGCGTGTGAGACCCGTATAAGACAATTTAAATGTTAAAGCAGTATAAGCAAATACATAGTAAAATTACTAAAAGTAAAAGTGAAACTATAATAAACCAGAAACGAGTCTCACACCGTTCCACTGAATGCACAACAGCATCCCCCTGTGGAAACTTTCCAGGTGTTAATGTGAGTGAGTTTGTGCGAGAGTCAGTCACAATCCAGGTCCATAAGGTGCTTCGCATCTAAAACCTAAATTAAAACTAATGAAACCACTGACGAAACTAACAGAAAACAACACAGACATTCAGATTGAATACAAACATATTATCCAAATAAACATGAATCTGAAAATGGAAAACTATTAGAACCTCGACAGACACCATTTTTACAGTGCCAGGTCTTTATTTCAGGGCAGGTAAATATAACATAATGATATAATATTGATATTGTCATAAATTATATCTGAATGTACTTTTCAGAGATACTGTATGCTTTTTAGCTAACAATCACAAACTCTGCTTGGAAGCAGCCGATTTGATGTGTAGGTTAAGTTTTGTACAGTTTTAAATTAAAATTGTAAAAGGTTAACATTTTATAACATTTTTCATTTTTATCCTTGTTGAGTTTAATGCAATAATTCAGTCCTTATTTAATGCTATATCATCCATACTGCCCATCACAGAAATGCCACAGTACTGTGAGAATAGACTACGGTCATATCACCAGTCCTGTTTTACGAAATCATTTGAACAGGCACTAATGTTAAATGTTTATGAACTCTTAACACTATTTAATTAATACCGAGTAGAAACTGAGTTAATGATAATCAAAAACACCTTCGAAGCAGAGCTGGTTTTGGTCCAAAGCCCAACGATCTATACTGTATCAATGATCATTAATGATGTGATATACAGTACAGGCCAAAAGTTTGGACACACCTTCTTATTCAATGCATTTTCTTTATTTTCATGACTATTTACATTGTAGATTCTCACT
>JAOVVG010000042.1:12013279-12024206 GCA_028566375.1 Leptodoras nelsoni | reverse complement strand
TTGCCACCGTCGCCACCGGCTTGCTTATTAGGGATAGCTGTTGGGGACAAGGCCTATAGGCCATGTCCTGATTTCTTATCTTTGTAAAGCTGCTTTGAGTCAATGTCCTTTGTTAAAAGTGCTTTAGAAATAAAATTGAATTGAATTGTTCAAATCACATCCAAACTGGGGTTTGGCAAATACTTTCTATAAGATGCAGTATTTAACCTTCCACTGCATTATTACCAATACACATATTCAAACACGCATATACAAATATGTCACGGACAGCTCTGTTCTCTTTATTTCCATGGTCTCTGTTTTAACAAGCCTCAAGAAACAGTTCTTTACATTCAATTTGTTCATATGGATGAAGCCTGATCATCAGGTTGATCAGAGATTCACGTGTGCTGCTGCCTGGTACAAAGTAGACTGTCAAAAATATTATTTCTAAACGTATGGTTTATACAGTTATATTGTATTCAGTGTAAAATAAGAAAACAGGACAATACCTTTTATACTAGGAAATTATAAAAAGACAAAAAGTGAGAGGTCACGTTCCAAAAGCATGTGGTTTTACTTTACTAAACGTGTTCAGTTTTCACTAAACAGTTCATAAAGACATTACATCTTTTATTGACTATTGTCCTGAATCCTGCTACCTTGCTCACCCTGGCTCTCGACTGCTTTTTTTGTTTTTAAACGTGCTCCCAGCACGCAGGAAATTCACAGCATGTCTCTGATGCTTTCGGTGTGACTTTCCTTCATGCCGTCATAAACGGACCGATAAACAGCGAGGACCTCGTGCGCCGATGGCCGTAGCTTAGGATTCTGCCTCTTACACTCTGCATGGATCTGAAAGAGATGCAAGTGGATCACATCACTCCCGGAGACGTGGCCTAGCAGAAAACGGGTCACATCTGGAATCTTCCAGATGTCTGACTTTTCATCGTAGCCCGGCATGAGGTCATCTGAGAAAGGTGCATCATCTCCATGAGGCCAGCGCTGCTCCGGTGCAACAAACTCACCTGTAAGTTGACGATGTCCACACTTGACGCCCTGACCCCCGTGCTCTACCAACGGCAGGGCATCCAGATCGTTCGCCAAAAGCCGCAGGTCAGAGGTCAACAAGAACTGACTAAGCGCTTTGTGCAGGTCGTTAGAGTCGCACATGACACGGGTTCCCACTGGGCTGTTGTGTAAAAACACCAGGAAGATGACGTAGTCGAGGGCCAGACGCAGCCGCACGTGCCACGTGTCCTGGCTGTGGTAACGATCCTGAGCAAGAGTAGAATCGAGTGTCGCTGCTGATCCCAGAGGGTGGTACTCTGTAACAAACACTCTGTCTTCTTCACACACACCCACGAGTGATACTACACGCACGCTCTGCAAGGAACGGAGCATGGACACCCCATGAAGGAAATCGGCTTTATACTGCTCTGATGACAAAACACACAGGGCTACTTTTTGCCCCTGCCATTCTGACAGGTACACCTGAAACACAGAACGAATCAAAACTTGTTCATTCCTACATGTAGCAGTATGATAAGCACACTAGAAACTGCATCATGCCACATAAATATATCCAGAACTTTATACATACCTGCTTAACGGCTCCCTGTCCGATCAGTCTGAGACGACGCACGTTAGCGCGGATTTCAGGACATTGCAACAACGGGGTGCAGTTTTTCATAGTGCCCACCTTAAAATAGCCTGGTGAGCAGGGCATGTGTGCTGAAGGAGGGGAAGTGCCCTCATACAGAGCATCCAGGTAGACATAGAGAAGGATGTTGGCACAGAGCAGAGCCACCAGACATAAAACTACTGCAGGCACACCGCATTTCTGACCAATTCCAACCCTCTGAGCCATGGTGGCATCTTAACCTGTGTGTCAGAAAAGAAACTGCCCACATTTCTTTTTCCAAGTTTTCAAAAAATGTGCAATTTTTGCTTTAAAGAAATGTGATGAAATTCAAGGTTTCACAGCCAACATGACTATTCTCAGAGCTCTGTACTTGTGTGTCTATGAAGCAGATATACATGCAGCATTGTTCACATGCTCACCTGCATACAGCCAGAATAATAAGACACACAGACTCACCACTTCCGTCAGCCAAGAACCTGAAAGCCGAGGATGCAATGGGCACAGGATCACCAACCCTGGACAGTGACTGGAAGACTGGGGGGAAAAAACATAGGGTTAGGGTTGGTCTGGTGAATCTTGATTTCTGCTGTGGCACACACATGGTAGGATCAGAATTTGGCACCAACAACATTAATTCATGGACCCAAACTGCCTTGTGTCAACAGTCCAGGCTGGTGGAGGTGGTGTAATGGGGTGAGGAATGTTTTCTTGGGACACATTGGGCTTATGAATACCAATCAGTCAGTACTTGATCTTACCATCACTTGGTATCCTGGATTTGTACCACATAACAGACACCTTACCTAAATAAAACAAAGTATAATCCTAAAGCAGAGGTTCTCATCAGGACTGCGATCCCATGGCATCTGACAAAAGCTGTGGGATCAGGTGCTTTTTACTTTCAAGCAGTTTTCAGCACAAATAAAGACATGAGTGCTTCTGCATTGCTGGACTGACTTTCTTCCAATTTATACAGTCATTTACACGACTTTATCAATATTTCTAACATAGATCGTATGAATTCTAATAGTCATTCCTTCTCTGTTTAGGTCTTGTGGTCACGTGATTTCAACATGGCGGCCACCGTGACAGCCTGCTCACATTCTGTAGAATAAACAGGCTGACTCACAGAGCCAGTGGTTTCTCTGTACCGCAGGACGGGTTCGTTTCCTCGCTGAGACAGCACTTAGCAAATGAACCCTGAAATGAACCCATGCGAATTAAGAAGTCATTTCTCCAAATGTCAGTGCCAATCCCAGCCTGTGATGTGGAGAAAGGTTCATGGTAAATATACATTTCTTCATGCACAATCACAGAACTCGTGTCTAAGCATCTGCTAATAAGAGTAGTATGTTAGATTCTCATGCTTACCCACTTTGCTAAATCGTATGCATTTCCAGATCCACCAAGTTCAACAGAAGTTTGAGGAAACACCAGAGTGGACTGAGTGTTGATCCTGTCTACTGCAGGCTCATCTGGTGTTATTGCAGTTCGACTTCTTCGGTGAGACTGAACTGCAGATTTAAACAGAACTTGAGCTCAGTGCTGCCACCTACAGGCACCTAGAGGTACTGATCTCTGGTAGATGCTCATGGTCAGGGTTATTATTATAAAGTCGTGCAACATTATCCTTTTCTGATCCTGATAAAACATTCATAAGTTCCGCTAGAATGGCAGGCATTTTTTTCTGTATTTAAGGTGAAACATTTGTTTCTGATTAATAGATTAAAACCGCACATTTTTAAACAGTATACATGTCTTTATTATTTTTATTTAGATAAGTTTTTATTCATTGGAATGTTATCCTGGGGAATGTTTTGCACGTCTCCATGGATCAGCTTCATTTAATATTAACACATTCGGCGTCAATTCGACACCCTGACACTGTTATTTATATGAACATCAGGGCAGGACCTTTAACGTGTCGCTACAGGCTATTAATAGGAAAAGCGAGTAATGCTGTATTTAGAGAACATAAACAGGCGGATTATGTAGGGCCGGTGTCCCGATGGAGACGCGGAGGCGCGTGGACGGGAGCAGAGCGGAAAGGCGCGTGCGGTTCCGGGTGGCGTCCGCGCGCAGCGGCAGGGTGCTGAGGGAAGTGTTCAGGGAAGACGAGGAAGGCACCGAGGACTCGGCGGATTCGGACACGGCCGCGGGTTCGGATCCTGAACGCGCCGTGTCTCCTGCCGTCAGCGAGGCGAACGGGCATCTGATGGGGCTGGGGCTGGAGCAGCACGCGGACAGCGACAGCGACCCGGACGACCTGCTGGCGTATGCGAGCGCAGCGCACGAGCAGCTCTTCAGCCGCAAGCGCGTGAACATCTTCAGCAAGAATGGCACCATCCGGGGCGTGAGGGACAAAGTGAGCGCGGGCCAAGTGCTCTTCAACAACCTGTCTAAACTCTGCGGGGTGAGTGCGGACGCCTGGCTGCTCAATACGGCTAGAGTCTGAAAGCTGCGACTAGTTGCGCTGTTTTATCCGTGCTGCATGTGTTACATCACAAGTTTAGTATTGTCAGTATGTCGCGAGCGCGCTTTAGGAGTGTTTTATCAATCCTTCAAAACATACTCGGTTGCTGAATAAGGCAAAGAGGCTACAGAGCAATAACACTTTTATGATGTAGAGGATTAAATTGTCAACCAAATTCATAGTGTCCACTAATAGGCAAGAAAATGCCTGTGTGTGTGTCTGTGTGTGTGTGTGTGTGTGTCTTTAGAGGAGGGATTTTAGGTTTATTTATATAAATGATCTACTTTTTTTAATGAAAAGTGAATTAGATTAGGCAGAACAGAATGTATAGATACATTTCTCTGGTCCATATCTAAGATGATCATTCATTCATTCATTCATTCATTCAGCATTGGCTCAAATCCAGCCTTATCCAGTTTTTCTTTTCCCTTGGTTCCTCCATTTCTATTTCTAAAAAGATAATATGTGAATTTATTTGAACAAGGACACAAGGACCTTTTTCCGATCGACATGGAACAGGTGAGGGCAGTGGTTCAGGGTGGCTCAATGGTTAAGGTGTTGAGTTATTGATTAGAAGGTCATGAGTTCAAATCCCAGCACCACCAAGCTGCCGCTGCTAGGCCCCTGAGCAAGGCCCTTAACGCTCAACTGCTCAGCTGTATAAATATCATAAATGTAAGTCACTCTGGATAAGGATGGATAAACTCTCTGGATAAACATGTACATATACAATACAAAACATGTACATGTACATATGTACATATACAATACATGTACATATACAATACAAAACATGTACATGTACAATAAACTCTGTTCCACATTGGTGAAAAAGGACTAATAGTGTCATTGGGGGCAAAACACAGTGTCACCTGTGTGGATTTCTGTGTATTTGCTAAAGATGAGTGAGTAAGTTTGTGAGTGAGTGAGTTACATGCGAGTTGCATGATTGGGTATCTAATATTCTGACCTAGAGCAAACTAGGCTGTGCATTTTATTTACACAACAGATGACAGATAAACCTACTTTTTTTGCTTTTAATTTAACCCAATGTCTAGTCAGTTTTTCATGGACTATTAGCCAGCCTAACAAATAAGTATTCATTTCCAAATCAAGGTTTAGACTGGCTCGGCATCGTTGAGGGCTAACTTCATTAAGGTGCATTCTGCATTATGTCTGTTTTGTTCCTATATTGTTTCTCTTCACTTAACAGGCCAACGAGACCATGTATGTGAAGAAGCTGCCTGCAGGAGTTTAAAGTAGTGCAGAGCGCATCATCACATCTGGACAGGGGCTGCATGAGGAGCCTTAGTAATCTGTTCAAAAACGTTGAGCAGGGATGGGCTGCTGTGGCGACTTAACACGAGAATTAGGAAAGTTTATTTAGGAGCTTGGATGTTTTTAAGATGGGGAAATTGACAAAGGAAATTCGGGGGGACATTGATATTATATGCTCAGATATTGATTCTAGTAAGATTCTGCCTTCTGTAGTAACTGGGATCTTGTTTATGCAGATAGACAGAAACCTGCTCTGATGTACAGAATATGATCACATATTTTTACACATGCTTATTTTATTGTGTTGGATTGAGCATTTGCAGTGAATCAAGCACTTACTTCCTTTTACATGCAAAAGTACAGTATCATGCTTGAGAGATCAGCTGATGTACGAGCTGAACTTCATTAAATGGTCCTTGCAAGTGGAATTAAACTGCATTAGCTGTCATTTCATCTCAATACTCCTTCAGCTGAACATGACATGGTTAAACAGCCATTATGAGCATGATGATCATTGTTGATTACATCTCATCCTCATTCAGTAATTACCTACATACTCGATATTAGTATGAATAATAACAATAATGTAAATATGCCCTTTATATAAATACTTTTATTTTTTATTTATTTTTTTTATTATGCAGTAGTAGTAGTAGTAGATAACCATAGTTTTGTATGTTAATGAATTTCTAAAAATGTATTGTAACTAAGAAGGTTGTGATTTTTTTTCCACTTTCCATTTGTTTAAATAAAATTTGTTCTGGATTTTTTTATATAATCTACAGAACAGTTTTTGACACAGTTTATCCAAATATCGGTTCCAATACAACTTGATAATCAAAACAGAAAGGTGGTACTGGTTTTCTTTCTCATACGTACTTTATTTGTGAGTACAAAAGGTTATGGTTAGCACACATCCTTGAGGAACTGTGCAAGGTGACACACCTTCTGCGCCTCCTCCATATGTACAAGATAAATTATGCAGAAGATCAGAAGGTCAGCCATCTCACTTGCCACTCTATTATTTATCAGAGAGAGAGAGAGAGAGAGAGAGAAGAGAGACCTGTATGGAGATTGTCTCACGTGACAGCAACTGTAAGAGCTACTTGAATGGGTCCAACTGACCCTGAAGAAAGTTTAAAAGTACAGTTAAATATCATGTGTTCAGGGGAAGCATACACTGTGTTTTTGGAACCTATTTTAAATTTCAAAACAACAACCTTTTTGGAAGATGTGTGTGAATCCAGTAATAATCCAGTAATACTTGAACATGAATATTAAAATCTTTTTTACAAAAGAAGACATAATATACAATAATACATTTTAAGCACATGAATATTGTGATCATGTTATAGGTGTCAGTAATATTAATACAGTCAAAGCCTCAGTATGTAGGATGAATGAGACCTAACACATGCACAACACCTTAGTTATTTAAATAGCATTTATTCAGGAGTGCAATATGATGAATACCTGTGTGTTTTTTTTCCCAAACTTTGTAAAACATTAGTTCAAGTAATTTAGCTGTTTAGTCATCTTAAACCGGGTTTCAGCTATGTCGAGGCTTTTCATTCGGATAATCAAAAGATGGTGAGGAGGGCGAAGACTCCATAGAGCAGAGTGCAGGGGTACGCCACCAGCAGCTGCTGTCCACCCATATCCAGTGTAGAAGTAAAGATCTTCGATGCTGATAGACTGCACCATCCAATCACAAACAAGGCCAGCAGTGTGCCCAAAACTCCTCTGAGCAAACAAACAGATCATCTTTGTTACACACTAACAAATCTTTCTGATGTTTGCATTAAAAATCTGTGTATACTACAGGCTGTATAGCAAGAAAGTTCCTTTGGATATCCTTTGGACTATTCCATACAGTGCACACAGTCACATTTATGAACAATAATATGTGATTGGTTATTCATGTAGTTGTAGATACTCACTGTAGGGAATAAAAAACAGCGAAGGCAGAAAGAGCTACCATAGGCAGCAGGCAGTATCCTAATACACTAGCCACGCATCCATAGGATATTGTATATACACTCATTAAATTCAGCAGAATGTACATTCCTGCACAGCCCAGGGCACTGATACCATACACATACCCAAAGTGCACCTTTCCTGCCTGCAAAGAAAAACAAATGCAAAGCAAAACAAGGATTAACATAGCACACTCAATGATGAAACCACTAGTCAGTCATGAATCTTTTAGTTTTAGTTTTAGTAGTGATTTATATAATATTAAAGGCATATTAAATCATTTATACCATCAAAAGAGTGGCTCCTAAAGTGATGCAGAATATAATTGGACCAGTTAAATCTGTCTCGTTCATGATGCTCCCGTCCGCTGGCTTCATCGGGTTCAGCACAGTCAGAGTCTTCTGCCAGATGTGATCAAAGTTAATGCCCAGTTCTGATGAGACACATGGACAGCAATTTCCTTTGCTCATCGACTCGGGATCCTTTATATCCCTTATATTATATAAAGGTATTCCAAGACATGGCATTTGAACATCTGTGTGGATTACCTTCTAAGAGTGGAGGTTCTTCCTCAAAGGAGTCAGTGTGCTCAGCAGCCCCAGGGGAAGCTTCGGGTTGAAAGATCTGTCCAGCGTAAGGTGGATCTGTTAACGGGACATGTGCATCTCTGCCAGTGACAAGGTAAACTGTTCAGAACTGCTTCACATCATAATAAAAACATCAATCTCTACAAATACAGAGGCATATTCAACACCAGGGAAACTCTTACACATCTTGGTAAGGTGGACAGGTGTATTCTGTGTCATAGCCATATGCCTCTTGGGCCTGGTCATCTACGTAATATCCAGACTGGTAGAAGTCTTGATCAAACTGCCTGAACTCTCCCATTCTACACAGCAATACAACACAATACAAGACAGTGGGGACAACTTGAAGATTAGCACCAAACTACAGCAAAAGCAGCAGCTACAATATGTAACTACAAACACACAGTATATACAATCTCCATATACAACTGACACTAAGTAGATATCTGAGTTTATACCTTTAAAAAGTCCAGTATAAAATGCTTGCCTTGAGTGGGGTACCGTGACAAGGGTCTGCCTTCTGCCTACACAGCTGTTAGCTGTGTAATATAGTTATTTATAGACGACTATATTTGCACATAGGACACGGACTGCTCTAAGAACACCAACAGTTCAATGACTAGTGACAATGTAAGGAATTATATAGAAGTTTAGTGTCTTGTATGACAAACCTGTCTAATAAGACAATTATAAGTATGATTTTAGTTAGATTTTAAAAAAGAACTAGGGTTAGGGAATGCTGTTTAATCCTCTTTAGTGATGAGATGATGACAGATCACTAATAACATTCACAGGGAGTTCCCACCTATTAAAACTCTATGTATATAATAATAATAATAATAATAATAATAATAATAATAATAATAATAATAGTACTAGTACTATATAGTAATAGTACTATTTGGGTGATGGATCACACTCTGCACTGCAGTGACACTGATGTGGGGCTGCTAGAGTTTTTAAAAGCTGTGTTCACTTACTGTACCCTCTATGAGACACATCCACCTTATTGCTCCACCCTGTAGATGTAAGTCAGAGACAGTAGCTCATCTGTTGTTGCACAGTTTGTGTTAGTCATCCTCTAATCCTTCATCAGTGCTCACAGGATGCTGCATACAGGATGCTGGTGACTGGACATTTTTGGTTGGTGGACTATTTTCAGTCCTGCAGTGACACTGAGGTGTTTAAAAACTCCAGCAGCACTGCTGTGTCTGATCCACTCACACCAGTACAACACACACTAACACACCACCACCATGTCAAGCACTGGCACATCAAAACAAGAAGGTCCGGGGTTCGATTCCCAGGTAGGGCGACTGGGTTTTCTCCCACAGTAACATGTATGTTAGGCGAACTGGACATACTAAATTCTCCCCATCAACAAGCGTTGATGAAATGCTGACTGTTCCTGTCATGATTGTACCCGTTGTGTAAAACATGAAATTAAACTCCTAATAAACAAACACTGGGACGTTTCATTCTCTGTGTTCACTACATAAAATTCCATTTCTAGCAACAGTTCAACTGAAAGTGTAACTACAGTATTAACGACATCATCAGCAACAATATCAACATGAACATGTACTATATTTAGGTAAGAGTGTGGATATACTGCATATCTACATGACTGTGAGCTTGTGCGTTCCTCAGCCTGCGCCCGAATCACAGCTGTGCCAATATTCAGTTAAACAGCACTATTGTGTGTGTGATATTGCTTAAATATGGTACATACAATTTATACAGTAGACATTTGGGAAAAGCAGTGTGGGTTGAAGACCTCTATGTCTTCCATAGACAGAGTAGGCTATTACTTTCAGATAGCACTTTAAGAACTAATGACTATTCATGATTAGAATATGCATTTGAAAATACTCGCTCACAATATTGACTAATAGACATGCTGCGATGATCCAGCTTACCTTTGGATAGAATTATTCTGCTCTTATTATAACCATGTAAACTGAAATCACTGTTCCTGGGCTTATTTGAACTAGTCAGAATATTAGTCAACAATGACAATCACTTGTTAAAAATGTTTTTCATGATTGAGGTAAAACAAGAGCACCTAACTGGATCATATTGAAGCTTGAAAGTGCTTCTTGAACCCTGAATCAGGAGCCCTTGTAGTTGACAAAGCAAAATACCAAATACTTTCTGATATTTGGGGTCCAGCTAATAACACACTTCTGAAAACCAAAACGTGTAGTTACGGCACATCAATAAGAGTAGCAAGACTAAGGAGGAAAAGCCTTTTGAAGGCTAGTTGATGTTGAAGGACTTCCATAGAATTTCACCAGAAGAGCTGCTTGCACTGAGGTAGAATAAATGAGATGAGATACATTATACGAACAGGAATTTCCACTCATTAAGCCACAAGAGCATTAATGAGATTGGGTGAGGAGGTCTGATGCACAGATCATCCACTCCCCCCAAGCTGTTTTTGGGCAGAGGGATATTGGAAAATGTTTTGGCAGCTCAGTTAGAGTGAATAAAATCTAAAAGCTACTGCATTCAGTACCAAGACATTCTGTGTGCTTTCAGCATTGTGGAAATGGTTTCGGTAAAGACTCACAAATGGGTGTGATGGTCAGCTGTCCACAAACATTTGGTCATATAATGTATCAATTTTTTGGTACTGTACTATGACTATAGCTTACATTCATTCCACTCCTCAGAAGACCTCATTCCTGTACTCCGTTAAACTGTGAGCTAGTTAAGTGCACACGTCCACAATTTTAATTGTAACAATTGTAAATATTGTACATGGGCGACACGGTGGCTCGGTGGGTAGCACCGTCGCCTCACAGGAAGAAGGTCCCGGGTTCGATCCCCAGGTGGGGCGGTCTGGGTCCTTTCTGTGTGGAGTCTGCATGTCCTCCTCATGTCCGCATGGGTTTACTCCGGATTCTCTGGTTTCCTCCCACAGTCCAAAGACATGCACGTTAGGTTGATTGGTGTCTCTAAAGTGGCCCTAGTGTGCGCGAGTGT
>JAOVVG010000042.1:11962559-11974512 GCA_028566375.1 Leptodoras nelsoni | reverse complement strand
TATGTGGCCGGCTAGGCACCGGCTCCCCCGTGACCCTGAAAAGGAATAAGTGGCCAAGAAGATGAATGAATGAATAAATGAGTTCCTGTACTTTGCAATGCAAAATACATAGCAAGGCCACCTATGCACATCATTGGTTGCATCCTCCAGTGTGTATATAAAGCGATAGACATCTATTGAAGCGTCTAGAGTTGTTTCTGCCCTGAGAATCGCAAGTTATAATGATTTTTCCATTTTCAACGTGGTTTAATAGTTGGAACTTGTGAGATGGGTCATAGCATTTAAGAGGTAGAAACAATGTTTAGATTTTCATGTATGAGCATTTCAAGGGTAACTACAATATATATAACTACTAACTACTACATAACTACAAGAGAAAAACCTCAAGACAGCAGTGTGACCGTAAAAAGACTGGCTGGCAAGAATCGCTTCACGTGATAGGTGTCTCAACACAACACTGGCTCAAGTAACATCAGAATTCAGTGCTGGAGCCTCAACAAACATCAGCGTGAGGACTGTGCAACGTTCCTGCCAAGATCCCGTGGGGGACCTACCGAGTATTAACAGGTATACCAGTTTTCCTGGTACTTATGTGTATATTTTATGCTAGTACAGAATAAAACGGTTTATTGAAAAACGAGTGAATCCTAAGTGAATATCTTACATTAAAATGATATTTTATATATGGATTAAATTGATATATTTATATAAAAGGTTAAAACACGCACGAGTCATTATTGCTGTTCAGTGCAGTTGAACATTACAGCGTTAATCTGACGTACAAACTCCTTCTTGTTTACGAGTGGACAGGAGCGCGCACGCGCAGTTTACTTCCGGAGCACGAGCTGTTTGGAAGTAGTAAGAAATTACTGGGAAACTTCAGGTCCCGAGTTTAATTTGAAGAGGGAGGTCGGTGGATTTCCCTGTGAACGTTTCATAATAAGGACTATATGAAGACTACTGGTTATCAGACGGGCTGCAGAGTTTCCTGACGAGTTATTTAATATCTGATGCAATATGGCAACAATACATCGTCCTGTCGTGCGGATAGTCACATGCCTCCGGGAGAGTGGACGTCATGTAAAGTTGTCGCCTTCAGGACTTCTATCAGGACGATATTTATCCAACACGTGTTTAGAGAAAGCTGCTAACGAAAACACGCCGGCGGCTGGATCTCCGGTGCTGAGAGGAGGACGGGAAGGCGGTGGAGGTGCTGGAGGTGGAGGAGGTTCAGCTCGGACAGGTTTCCTCCGAGCCGCGGCGCTGGGTCTGGCTCTGAGCGGAGCTGCTTTATTCAGGGTTAAAGACGAGCCGGAGGAAGACGCCTCTCAGAGGACACGACCTCTCACAAACACTGCACTCCACCGCCTCATACCTACAGCCCGCTGTGCTTCCCCATATAAAGACGACAGTCCACGTTATAAGTACAACTTCCTTGCGGATGTAGTGGAGAAGTCAGCGCCTGCTGTTGTTTACATTGAGATATTAGGACGGTGAGTGTAAACACAGTGTGTAAAGGACCCCAGTACTCCACAGTGTAACAGGCAGGGCAAACTGCTACTATTCTGTTAACACCACCATTTTAAGCTATTACTTACATTACATTTACATTTATGGTATTTGGCAGACGCTTTTATGCAGAGCGACTTACAAAAGTGCTTAGTCATTAACTTGCAATATCCAAAGCTAGTGCTGGTAGACCTGGAGTCAAGCTACTTTGAGTTATGATACTGCTAGAAATGAGCTATAAACTACCCAATAAAAACAATTATAAGCAAAACAAATCCTATAACCCAAAAAACATTACTAAACTACTCAAAACCAGTGAAAAACAAGACATAGTCATTACAGTAACTGCTGTACTGCTGTGTGTTAAGAGCTTTGAGATTCATGTGCTCTCGAAACAGAGTCAGTGTTTGAAGACAGCATGTGACTCCGCTGTTCGGACACTCAGGGGAAGTTCGTTCAGAGAAAAGTCTGGATGATTGCTTCCCATGTGTCCTGGATAATGGTGGGTCAAGTGAAGGGCTCTGGGTATGCATCAGACTTTGATCTTTGTCATCATCTAGGGAAGGGTTGGGCCATTTTTGGCTTTGTAGATGAGCGTCAGGGTTTTATATCTGAAGGGAGCTGCTGTAGGAAGTCAGTGAAGGGTATGCAGGAAGGGAGTGACATGGCTGAACTTGCAGAAATTTGAATCAGTTGCGGGTGCCTGATGGCACGCATAGGAAGGCCAGCCAGACAAGAGACTGAAGGAGTATGTGGGTGGCCTCCCTCGAAAGATATTACTCCAGTTATTGTCATGTGGATATAATGATCCAAATGTAAGCTTATGTATTTAGTGTTTATAAAATGTTTAGATTATTTACACTGTAAGGCCAAAAGCTTGTGGATACCTGAGCATCACCCCTGACATCTGAGCTCAACCCCACTGAACACCTTTGAGATGAACTGGAACGGTGCAGACCTTTTCCACCAACATCAGTACCTGACCCCATTAATGCCCTTGTGGCTGAAAGAGCATAGATCCCCACAGCCACACTCCAAAATCTAGTTCAAAACCTTCCCCAAGCAGTGGATGATATTATAACAAGAAAAGGGGACTGGGATGTTACTGTGTCGGCCAGACAAACCTACAAACCTATTGCCATATAGTGTATATAGTAATAGTTTTATAAAACCTTTTTAAACTTAAGGAAAACTAGTTTTAGAGTATTAATAACACAGTAGTGCATAATACTATGTCATATAATATGGTAAAATTATAACATGATTATATCATGAGACTGACCTTAAAAATGACAGAACACAAAATATTATTATAGTTAATAAAGTTACCATAATACAACTATCTCAATATACACTGATTGGCCATAACATTAAACCCAGCTGCCTACTACTGTGGCCCCTTGTGTCATCAAAACAGCTCTGACTCTTCGAGTCATGGACTCCACAAGACCTCTCAAGGTGTGCTGTAATATCTGGCACCAAGACCTTAGCAGCAGATCCTTTAAATCTTGTAAATTCCAAATTGGAGCCTCCATGGATTGGATTTGGTTGTCCAGGACATTCAACAGATACTTGATCGGATTGAGATCTGGGAAATTTGGAAGCCAAGTCAACCCCATGAACCCTTTATCATGTTCCTCAAATCATTCCTCAACAGCTTTGCAGTTATCCTGCTGAAAGAGGCCACTGCCATTAGGGAACACCATTACCATGGGGTGTACTAAGTTCTGAAACTGTGTTTAGGCAGGTGGTACATTTCAAATTAACATCCACATGAATGTCAGGACCCAAAGTTTCCCTGCAGAACATTGCCTAGTCCATCCTGATGCCATCTCTTCCCCCAGGGAGTCTGAAGACCTTTTGCTCATGAACTACTGAAAACAATACAGGAGGATTTGCATTTTCACAACGACATACTGAATTTGTGTCACAATCAAATGTAGAACACCTCTAAATGTAATCAGGACATGACTGTATTGCTTTTGTTCATGAGGTACTGCAGTGAACATGAGATTTGGCACACAAAAAGTGCCAAAATGAAAAGATTCAATATACTGATTTAATGCTGCTCTTAACAGAAAAACAATGTGTGTGGATTTTTCTTTTAAAGAATGAAATGCTGATTTTTTGTCAGAATTGAACACAAAGCAACCAGTCAGAAGATATCTCTCATAGCTGTACCATAGTCTAGATAAAATGTCTTTCATGACAGAGTAAAAGAGGAAATAAATACTCAAATTCTACAGATTGAGGATGCTGTAGTTACAGATGACCATGTGCTTTTCAGAGCTGAGTGTGTTTTAGAGAACATGTCCCAGATCCTCATAATTAGCTGCAAAGACTTCCCTGAAACGTCACGAGACGTGCTGAGGAACATTCTGGAAGAGCTCCAGGCTCCAGCAGTCCAACTACAAGCAGAACACTTGAAAATACCTGTCCCACTCAGCAGTGTAATTAGATAGCCACTCTTTTACTCTCACTCTAGTGATTGCTTGTCAATTTGGCATGAAATCTTCTCCATAGTCATGACCCTTCCAAAACTAAAATGCTTCAAACTGTTGAGAGGATGCAGAAGAGATCATAGCGTGAGGATGAGACTACACATTGCTAGAGAATATTCAAAACTTATATTTATAGTTTTCTTTTTTTTTTACTTTTTCTATTCTATTCTCTTAACCTAGACTCTTTTGACCGTTATTGTACATTGTGATAAGAGGAGACCTGTGTGAATTCCAATATACCAAATACTGTATCTTTGGTAGTAATTACAGTTCCTTTGTCTTGTCTTATATTGTTCTGGACATATGCAGATTTTGCACTCAACTCAATAATTTCATTGAATTGTAAGTGTAGGGGTTTAAAAAGCTGTTCTTTCTACACAAAACTGAAATTCGTGCGTGAGCTATGTAGTTTAATCCCACAGAAGTCTGAGTGTACCGTGGTTGCCTCAGCAATGCTTCCCCACCTTGTTTATTACATTACATTATGCTCATTATTCAATCTAATGATTATATCTGAAGTATTAGTTTGAATAAAGAACTGTATTTTGTGCAATTCAGTAGACTAAGCCATTCTGGGCTTTATTTCTTGTCAGGCATCCTCTCTCTGGCCGTGAGATCCCCATATCTAATGGTTCGGGCTTCATCATCAGTGCTGATGGCCTCATAGTGACTAATGCCCATGTAGTAGCCAACAAGCGTGGGGTTCGTGTCAAACTGGCCAACGGAGATGCATACGATGCCACTGTACAAGCTGTGGACCAAGCTGCAGACATTGCAACAATTAAAATCAATGCCAAGGTAACACGTGCCTAATTTCCTTGGGATCAATAAAGTATCTATCTATCCATCCATCCATCCATCCATCCATCCACTGATGATACCGTGATTGTTACTGACGATGCTCAGGAATAGAGCTCATGTGTGCTTTGGTTACATCATGCTTTTCTATATTTATTATCCCGATTGGCTTTGTTCCTGATATGTGGTTCTTCTGGGGTTGTTTTCAGAATCCCTTGCCCACATTGCGACTTGGGAAGTCGTTAGATGTACGTCAAGGGGAGTTTGTGGTTGCCATGGGGAGCCCCTTCGCTCTGAGGAACACCATCACATCTGGAATAGTTAGTTCTGTTCAACGAGGCAGCAAAGAACTGGGCCTGACCAATGGCAACATGGACTACATACAGACCGATGCTGCCATAGATGTGAGTGTGTACCAGTTGTCCACTAACTCTATATGTGTAAAAACAAAGTGGTTACAGCTTCTTATTTATCTGCTGCCTTGTACCTTTACAGTTCGGGAATTCAGGAGGTCCACTTATTAATTTGGTGAGTTATTTGTTGTGATGGGGGGAAAAAAAGACCTACCATAAACAATATGTAAACACACAGTCTGTAAATTTGTAACAGAATTAAATCACTGTTTCACAAACTCAGTATTCAGACTTCATTTTACGTTCAGGATGGTGAGGTCATTGGTATTAATACCATGAAAGTGACTGCTGGGATTTCTTTCGCCATTCCCTCTGACAGACTTCGTCTTTTCCTTCAGCATGCTGCTAATAAAAGGAGTAAGATGGATTATTGTCCTTATTCTTTTGCATCATTCATAATGCTGCTTCTGGATCTCTTATTGTTCTTGTGTTGTTTATAGGTTCCTGGTTCAGTGGGTCTGAAAACAAACGGCGCTATATAGGAGTGATGATGCTAACGCTCACACCCAGGTACTTGATACATTAGTGCTCACGGAGAAAAACAAACCTCATTTTCTGAAAAGTTGGGACACTTTCTAAAAATGCAATTAAAACTAAAAACTGTAATATGTTAAGTCACTTGAACTTTTATTTAATTGATAAAAGTACAAAAAATGTCAGTGTTTTTACTGACAAACTAATTGTATTTGAAAATGCAGCACACTCAAAATGTTGGGACAATGGCAAAATAAGACTGAGGTTATACAAGTAACACTGGAAGGTTCCACAATTAGCAGTGTAACTGGTAACAGGTGAGGTCATCAAGATGAGCATATATGAGCATAAAAGGAGCATCAAAGCAACACACGCTTAATCTTTGCAAGCAAGGATGGGCCGTGGTTCACCACTTTTCAGGTGGAGATTTCATGAGAGAATTGTCAGTCAGTTCAAATACATTGTTTCATAGTACAAGGTTCATTCATTCATTCATTCATTCATTCATCTATCTTCTTGGCCGCTTATTCCTTTTCAGGGTCACGGGGAGCCGGTGCCTAGCCGTCAGCATAGGGCGCAAGGCAGGAACAACCCTCGACAGGGTGCCACTCCATCATAGGGCACATACACTCACACACTCGCACACATACTAGGGCCACTTTAGAGACACCAATCAACCTAACGTGCATGTCTTTGGACTATGGGAGGAAACCCGGAGTACCCGGAGAAAACCCACGCGGACTCCACACAGAAAGGACCCAGACCACCCCACCCGGGGATCGAACACGGGGCCTTCTTGCTGTGAGGCGACAGTGCTACCCACCGAGCCACCGTGTCACCCAGTGCAAGGTTTAATTTATAAATAATTTAGCTCTTCTCTTAAGTCATCTGAGATGGACCAAAGGGACAGTGGAAATGTGTTCTGTGGTCAGATGAGTCCATGTTTCAGCTTGTTTTTGGGAAAAGATTTTTTGAATTGTATGTGATGAAAGATGACAAAGACCATCCAGACCGTTATCAATTAAAAGTGCAAAAAAACAGCATCAGTGATGACCGGAGGGTGCATCAGTGTTCACGGCATGGGTGATCTGCTTATATATGTGAAGGTACCCTTGATGCAGAGGCTTATACTAGTCTTTTGGAGACACATATGTTGCCATCAAGACAACATATTTTCCCAGGAACTCCATGAATATTTCAGCAGGACAATGCCAGGCTTCATTCTGCACGAGTTACAACAGTGTGGCTTGACTGGCCTGTCTGCAGTCCAGATCTGTCTCCTGTTGAAAATGTATGGTGCATCATGAAGAGGAGAATCAGAAAACAGTGACCACAGACTGGTGAGCAGCTCAAGTCTAGAATTTGTATCTTCAATTCCTAAACGATTAAAAAGTAAAATTAAAGAAAAGGTGATGTGACCCAGTGGTAAACATGCCTCTGTCCCAAATGTTTTTGAGTGTTGCAGGCATCGATTTCTAAACTTGTTTAGAATATTATAATGTATGTTTATGTATATTTAACAAATTGAATTAAGTTTATCATTGAAAACAGTGAAAATCTTGTGAATGAACAAATTACAGATTTCAGTTTTTATTGCATTTTTAGAATGCGTTCCAACTTTTCTGGGGTTTGTACAAACACAGTAACTAAATAATACAAAGCTTAAACTTATCAGAGCTGCAGTCATTCCTAATGTCTTACTACCCTTCAGTATAATCGCCGAGCTGAAGATGCGTGATCCCTCGTTCCCTGATGTAGCACATGGAATCCTCATCCATCGTGTCATCACTGGCTCTCCAGCCAACAGGTCAGCAGATTACAATGGCATCATTTATTACATTCTGCTTATAAATCTGTCATACAGCTTGCAACATTCATTGCCTTATCTGATAAAAGTTTATACTCACCCATGGTTGTTGGTGCCAGATGGGCTAGTATGAGTATTTTACAAACTGCTGATCTCCTGGGAAATTCATTCAGAGCAGTCTCTAGAAAAACAAAAATACCTGAGAGTAGAAAGTTTGCAGGCTGAAACACCTTGTTGATGAGAGATAAGAGGAGAATGACCAAACTGGTTTGAGCTGACAGGAAGTCTATAAAAAACTCGAATAAGCACTGTTTACATCTGTGGTGAGCAAAGAAAACATGACATCACATCAAGCCTTAAAGTGGAAGAGCACCAGCAGCAGAAGACCACATCAGGTTCCACTCCTGTCAGCCAGGAATAAGAATCTGAGGCCAGCATGGGCACTGACTCAGTTGAAGACTGTTTTGGTGAGTCCATGGTAGCCTCAGATTCTTGTTCTTGGCTGATAGGAGTGAAACATGATCTGGCTTTTTAATGTACTAGCCCATCCACCTCAATGCTCTATGTTGTGTCCATGCTGAGATACATTTCTGCTCACCACATGTGTATATAGTGACTATGGAATATCCTTCTTGGCTGCTCAAACCAATCTGGCCGTTTTCCTCTGACCTCTCCTAGCAACAAGGTGTTTCCACCCACAGAATGGTCATTCACGCAGTGTTTTTTGTTTTTCATGTCATTCTCTGTAAATAATAGCATGTTGTGAAATTCCCAGGAAATGAGCAATTTCTGAAATACTCAAACCAGTCGATCTGGTCCAACAACCCTGCCACAATCAAACTCACAGAGATTGCACTTTATTCTGATGTTTGTTGTGAACATTAACTGAAGATCTTGAAGCTGTATCTCCATGATGCGACTCATCGTGCTGCTGCCACGTGATTGGCCGATTAGCTAACAGCATGAATGAGCTTTTCTGAATATGTTTTTTTTAAACATGCTGCCACATGACCTCACTTTGTGTTCTCTGTGTATCAGAGCGGGTATGAAACCAGGTGACATTGTGGTGGAGGTCAACGGGGTAAAGGTAAACACATCAGAAGAAATCTACAATGCAGTACGGACAAGCGACAGCATCAACATGGTGGTGCGCAGAGGTCAAGACCTCCTGATGCTGCACATGATCCCCGAGTCTACTGAATAGCATAAACCAAACTCAGTGTTTTGCCTTATGGAAAACTGCACTAGAGAAACCCAAAAAAAATTAGGAGGTTTCGAAAGGATCACAGGTCACATGACTAGGCTTGAGTTTATGTTAGAAATGTTTTGAAATTTTGTTTGATGATTCTCTGGATTCGTTTTTCTTCAGTTAATATGGCTGGTTGAAACAGTGATGTGATGGGGCAGATTGGAATGACAAAAATGTGAGACATTAAACACATTATTACGAAGCCTAGTCATGTGCAAAGTAATGTGTTTTGGAACAGGCATCCATGTGTAAATGACTCATACATAAAGCCACTGAAATGCCGTTGTTTGAACTTTAGATCTGTGAACAAAATTAGCGTGTGTCCGCGCGTGTGAACTTATGTTTTACACTAATATGAGAAAACGTACCAACACTTCAGTCCACGCTTTCTTGCGTTGGACCTTTCATTGCTTTTAAACTTGTAGCTGTTCAAAATATTATCTGTTCTTGAAAAATAGCTCAGTTTATATCTGAGAGCTTTTTTAATTCTGTAGTCTGTCTTTGACATACAGTACCAGTCAAAAGTTTGGACACACCTTCCAATTCTGTGTTTTTTCATTATTTTAAAATTATCTGCATTGTAGATTAATACTAAAGTCATCCAAACTATGAAGAAATACATATGGAATTATTTAGGAAACAAAAAAGTGATAAACAAACCAGAATATGTTTTATATTTTAGATTCTTCAAAGTAGGCACCTCTTGCTTAGTTGACAGCTTTGCATGTCTTGGCATTTTCTCAGTCAGCTTTATGAGGTCATCACCTGGAACGGCTTTCAGTTAACAGCTGTGTCTTGTCAAGAGTTCATTTCTTGAATTTCTTGCCCTCTTAATGTCTTTGAGACATCAGTTGTGTTGTAAAGAGGTAGAGTTGGTATACAGTGAATAGCTCTATCTGAGTAATGTTCTAATCCATATTATGGCAAGAACGACTCAACTAAGTAAAGAAAAACGACAGTCCATCATTACTGTAAGAAATGAAGGTCAGTCAGTTGAGATGGTTTGGGATGAGTTGGAGCGCAAAGTGAAGGCAAAGCAGCCAACAAGCAGCTCAGCACCTCTGGGAACTCCTGCAAGACTGTTGGAAAACTGTTTCAGGTGATAACCTCATGAAGCTGATTGAGAGAATGCAGAGAGAGTGCAAAGCTGTAATCAAAGCAAAAGACTTTGAAGAATCTAAAATCTGGAACATATTTTGGGTTGTTTAACACTTTTAAGTTTACTACATGATTCCTTATGTGTTCCTTTATAGTCTGGATAACTTCAGTATTCATTTACAATGTAGGAAAAACATTGATTGAGAAGATGTGTCCAAACTTTTGACTGATACTGTACACTTGAACATGTTTTTCCTATAAAGTAGCAGTAAATGTCTATGAAACAGTGTTTGAGAAAAGTGTCAAGTTTTTAGAAGAAAATCATGAGTGCTTCTAATGTACCTGTAAATCAGGTTTATAGTGTACACTTTGGCATACATTATTCAATTCTGTTTGGATAAAAAAAAAAAAAAACTATTTCAAATGTTACTGAACGGCTTATCTTGCACAGGAATATTCTCTACACACGAGCAAAGTCAGGAGCCAGTCAGCAAGATTTCATACATTAAAAAGCAATTTACTTAGGTACGTATAATTAAAAGTTCATTTTCTTGGGTTCTTCTTCCTGTGGTTATAAATAAGTTTTTGTTTCAAAAATAGAACATGAATATGTAACATGATTTTACAGTACCCACGGAAAAGTACACAATGTTTTCTTTTAACTGCAGAAATTGGCCTAAATATATAAAAAATCAAATTGCTTTGATTGCTCAGTATAAATGGCATTATGGGATTTTTTAAAAAGATGCTGTTAATTGTGTTTTGATGAATAGGAAGCATGTGTTCATGTAAAATAAAGCACTTTCAGCTGAATTATTCCTATGTGATGAAACACATTATTCAAGTAGATGTAGTCGCAGTTGCCCATTTGTTTTGTGTAATCTTTTTGACAATCAACACACAGCACCATAAACATAAAGTATGCCTGTGGAGAGAATAAATGCATGATACACACTCTGTGAATCACTAAATTAGGTTATGTTTTGATGATTATTATATCTTAAAGAGGAATGCCCATATTGTTACCTAAACATGAGGTACACATAGGATAGCTCAGGATTTGCACCTTTGTGACTCTCAGGAAGTCATTGGTGCCAACACCATGAATGTGATTGCTGGGATTTCCTTTGGCATTCCCTTTGACAGACCTCTCCTCTTCTTTGAGTGTGATCATGGAAGGAGTAAGAGAGATCCTTACTCTGTAACCTGGGTAATATACTGTATATGAGCCGCTCCAAACGAAAAGGTAAAATGTATAAGATGATCTGCTGATGTGGATTAGGAGATCTCGTTATTGATCTGTCCTGGGTATTTCTCAAACTTCCTCTCTGCCTCTTCACTGAAAGCATCACCTGTCAGGACACAGAGAAAACAGTCTAAGTGCAGTGAGCTGTCAACATTATTTTCATGCACACACTGTACAAATATAATTCAGTAGATAAGAGTCAATAAATCAGAATTAAGTCTGCTTTGTAGGCCACAGTGTGGGACTTATTCCATCATTATTCAACAAATGTGTCTGAATAAAAAACTTCACATCAGTGATGTAAGAATGACATTTTTGTGTGACTAGCACAATAGCTTTAGCAATGTCCTGTCTTTCGGAAGACAAACACTGAGGGCATAGGCAAAGTGTGCATGTAGATATGTGGGTAGACAGGTAGACACGCAGACAGGCTATGGTTGGTACTTTTAACAGTCCTGTGACTGCCACAAAAACATTTTGTTTCTTTTTTTCTTTCATCAAAGCATTTGATTTATTGATTGCTGTTGGGATGTAAAGAGTTTTTAAATATATACACTGTGTTTAAAAATAAAACGGACCCCTGAAACTGAAACAAAAAGTTTCAGGGTTCCTTTTTTTTTTAAACACAGTGACAGTACCAGTCAAGTTTGGACACACTTGAAATTCAGTGGTTTTCATTATTAAAAAAATTTCTGCATTGTAGATTAATACTAAAGTCATCCAAACTATGAAGGAATACACATGGAATTATTTAGTAAACCAAAAAGTATTAAACAAATCATAATATGTTTTATATTTTAGATTCTTCAAAGTAGGCACCTCTTGCTTAGTTGACAGCTTTGCACATCTTGGCATTTT
>JAOVVG010000042.1:11934148-11950965 GCA_028566375.1 Leptodoras nelsoni | reverse complement strand
ATATTATGAATTAACTAGTTTTGATGCCTTCAGTGAGAATCTACAATGTAAATAGTCATGAAAATAAAGAAAACGCACTGAATGAGAGGATGTGTCCAAACTTTTGGCCTGTACTGTACCTTGGATTTTTTATATATTTTATTTATTTATTTATTTATTATTTTTTATAAACTGGCAGCCCATTTTGTCAATAATTGTTCAAATTCAAATTGTTCAGCACTATCAAGCTGCCACTGTTGTGTCCTTAAGCAAGTGCCTTAAACTGTAAATACTCAGTTTTATCCTGTTTCTGTTGTAAGTCACTTTAAATGTGTAAAAGCAAAAGTGTAAAATAAGCAAATTAACTATACAGTAGTATACATATTCAGGTGCACATTACTGTTCACTCTGTATTGTTTCATGCCAGTCATGTAACAGATATCATACTTATTTGTTACCATTTTTGCATTTTCATGTTGGTAAACTCTTAAAGGCAAAGGATTGGCAGTAGAAAGGCAGGATCTGAGGCACACATTTAAAAATGTATATTTTATAAACTGATTTTAAAATCCGATGAATGCCACTAAAATGATTGTTCCAACATTAAACTACTGTTCAATATGTTTTCAATGTTACATAGCATCTTGTATTAATTTGCCATCAAAATACACTATGAATAAGTCATAAAATAAAAACATACTGCTATAAACATGCGTCATGTGCATTAAGTGACTGGTTCTGTTTATTTCATCTATTTACTGTATATTTACTATTATTGTCACATTTCCTGCTAATGTTTTTAGACTGATCAAATAACTCAGCCCACAGTGACATTAAACAGGTGCCACAGATAACCACCATTAACATAGCTGAAGTTCTTCACTTTTACGATGAAATGAGCAAGGGTGTGACTCTAGAGACTACCACATTATTGCTGTCAATTACTGGCAATAAGGCATACTTAACAAGTAAAATATGCACCTGAATTATCCTCAATTGTCCATCAGATAATTAAGCAATTCATTGAAAACAAGGTTGACCCTGAAGCAAAGTTAATAGTTAGTTAGAAAGTGACTACCGCCACTAAAGATGAGTCTCTACAAGACACAATGCACTGTAGACCTCTAGGGGGAGAGCACTTCTTGTTTCTCCCCCTCAGATGGTACCTGTCTGCTTTTACTCTTATTTTGACTTTAGACACAGTGGATCTCTTTCTGAGAGCCCTGCAGGAGATAAGGAATGAGATAAGGATGTGTTTTATCCAGGGTTTGACAGACACACATAGAAAGACAAAGACAGACACAGACAATGACACAATGTACAGGGACAGGGATATGTAATATTATCTTGGCTGATGTGCATCCTATAAATGTGAACATTCTTATTATGTTATGCAGTGCTCTGAAACAGGAATAACCTCTGTATCCCACTTTCTCTGAACAGTACTGTGCAAACGCCTTAGGCACCCTATTGTTTTTAGGTACAACTTTGGTTATTGATATTTGTTATTGTTAGCTGTGGCAGATTTCTTAAAGACAGCGATCCCAGTGCAAACTACAATGTGCATAGTTTTTCAAGGAATTTAGCTTTTAGGTTTTACTGGAGAAGCTCCCACAGCTCTTCTGGAGACTTTGACTGTCACACTTTTTCTGTATGCAAAACCCAGCAGCCCTCATTATGTTTTTTTGTCTGAAAAGTGGTCTGTTATGTAATGTGTTGCTTTCATTACAGACATACAAACATTTTTGTGTACCATTTAATTTTTTATGTTGGAAAAGTAACGTTTGGAAATACAACATCTTTTAGTTCTGACTTAATAATGCAGAACTTAAAAAACATTAATTCACTCATTATCTTGACCGCTTATTCCTTTTCAGGGTCACGGGAGAGCTGGTGCCTAGCCGGTAAGGCAGGAACAACCCTAGACAACGCCAATCCATCGTAGGGCACACACACACACACACTCACACTCACACACTAGGGCCACTTTAGAGATGCCAATCAACCTAACGTGCATGTCTTTGGACTGTGGGAGGAAACCGGAGTACCCGGAATAAACCCACACGATACGGGGAGGAAATGCAGACTCCACACAGAAAGGACCCAGACCGCCCCATCCGGGGATCGAACCCGGGACCTTCTTGCTGTGAGGCGAAGGTGCTACCCACCGAGAGCCACCGTGAACTTAAAAACCATCAATAACAAAAGTTAAATCAATAGGGTGCCCAAGACTTTTCCACAGTACTGTATATGAATAGATTTATAGCCTATAATTATTTTTAAATTATACATTTAAATTATTAATGATAATATGGTTTAGCACTATTCAATACCATAATGTAATTATTTAGTAATTACTAATGCAATCTTCACATTTTCCAAGAGACTACTATGTCTGCCTGAAAGAAATGGGATTTGCTTTGCTTTTATGGAAGAAAATGAAGCAGTGTGCCTTATGCACCAGACCAGCATGCTTTGCATATTTCTCCAAAATCAGACATTCCACAGTCCTAACAGGCTTCCATTTACAGTTTCCAAAAATACACCAGAAACTGGAAAAGCTTCTGTGGGGAAGTGGAAATCCTATCAGACACCACACAAGAGGGTTTAATATACAGTAAGTAATATACTCCCTAATTAACACACCCTCAGAAAAAAAAATACTCGAGAAAACTTCAGTATTCAACTAATCCACCACTGCCGTTTATACTGCATGTGTACATTTCACATACACTCAGCTCTAGAAGGTTATGGGAAATGTTTTTTTTTGTGGTTAAGTAGCTCGATCACACTGAAAATATGAGACAAATCTAACCATTTTTTTCTCATTTCATTTCTATTATTAACTAATCCTCCCCATGGTGATGAATAGCTAAAGGAGTCTGGCCTCTGTGTTGCTTCATATTTCTTCAGCAAATAGGAAATCATGGATGACTGATTAAGGGTTTTTAAACATATTGCTGAAATTAAAATGTAAATAGAAACATGATCCAGTTACATTTTGTTCAATGTTCAAGAATTTTGCTCATATTTTCAGTGTAGGGTTAAACTAATTACCGTAAACACACAAATATTTTTCATTAACTTTTAAAAACGTTTAACCAAGGGCACAAAATTTTAAGTTTTCTTGAGGTTAAACTTAACTCATAGGTTTCCCTTAATAAACAGCTTCATGCAGTTAGACTTAAATGTTGCCTGGGTGCACTGAGTACTGGTGGTGGTGGTGGATTTGCTGTGTGGTGGTGTATTTGTTTGCAAGTGTGTGTGGGGAAGGGGGTGGCTTGGTAGTTGAAAGCATGAAATTTGGTGAAACAGTGATTCCTGAAAGTGTGACATTCCACTAACATTCTGTTTTAAGGAGGCACCCCCATCCTATATACTGCCTGTTGTCAAACCCCATTTCCAGAAAAGATACTAAGTGAAGATACTAATTGTTGAAGTTTTCCAAGTGGAATTATTCCCCATTCTTTCTATAAAAACACGTTAACTGCTCAACAGTCCGTAGTCACTGTTTTCTGATTCTTCTCTTCAAGATGTGGCATATATTTTCAATAGGAGTCAGATCTGGACTGCAGGCAGCCCAGTCAAGTCACACTGTTGTAACTTGTGCAGAATGAGGCCTGGCATTGTCCTGCTGAAACAGACATGGAGTTCTCTAGAAAAAATGTCTTCACAGCAGCATATGTTTTTCCAAAATACCAGTATAAGCCTCTGCATCAATAGTACCTTCACATTTATGCAGATCACCCATGCTGTGGGCACTGATGCACCCCCAGATGCTGGTTTTTTACTTTTCTTTGGTAACAGTATGGATGGTCTTTTTATGGAACATAAAACATCCATTTTCAGCAAAAACAAGCTGAAATGTGGACTTATCTGACCACAGAACACGTTTTAACTGTCTTTTGATCCATCTCGGAGAACTTGCCAGCGTTTCTGTGCAAAACTAATATACTGTATGACTTCCTCTTTGCATAATACAGTTTCAGGTTGCATTTCTTGATGACAGTGATTTTCCAAAGTACTTCTGATCCCATGTGGCTATGTCCATCACAACAGCATGATGGTTTCTCAAACAATACCGTCTGAGGGCTCGATGGTCACGTGCATCCAGCAGCGTTTCTGCCCTTAGCCTTTATGTACCAAGATTTCCCCTGACTCCCTGAACCTTTTCATGATATTATGAACTATAGATGGTAAAATTCTTTGCAAACTTACACTGAGAAACTGACTGGTACTGGTATTTGGACTTTCTGACTATTCTTTCATAAAGTTTGGCACAAAGTGGTGAACCATGACTCATACTTTTAGCCAGAGTTACAACAGTCATTTCAGTGTTAAACTAGTGCTCTAACATACTGCTCTCTGTGTCTCAGGGAAAGCCGAAGCAAAATTACGTCTATGAGTGCCAGTACTGTCTGTGCATAGTGTAGGAATGTAAAGAATTCTATCTATATATGCTGTCTGTAAATTATGTTTACTTGTCTATGTGTATTCTGTGTGTATATGTTAGTTTTATATATGGACCAAAAGTGAAGCAACATTACACTTCCTATGATACACAGACCAGTCTTTGCTAGCTACCACACAGAGAATGTGATTCATTATTTCCATTTCTCAGCATGTACATGTGTGGGCAGAGATAGTTATTTGGGAAAGTAAGCTTACAAAAAACAAAACAAAACATTGCTGCCAAAGTGATCACATAAAACTATTACTTTCCATAGACACTCACTTGTAGAAGTTTTTGTTGACCTTCCTCTCATTGGGGAAACCCATCATGCCACAGACAACCTTTGAGTTTTTAGGTGTCCAGCCATTATCACAGATTTGGGCCCAGCTGTCTTTATACCTCACTTCTACCACTCCCTCTATCACCGGCAGCCGCTTGCTGGATACCACCGGCCGGAGACGCACCTCCTCCACATGCCTTTCATCCACCTGCACCTGAGAGACAGACACAGAGCAGCCAAACATGAATGAAAACGAGTTTGACAAAATCTTGGCAGGAGAGACAGAGAGATGGCAGTAAAATCTCAGTAGACTCAGTCAGGGAAAGGTCAATACAAGCTAATTTTTTACAGATGCCAGTCAGTGAGGGGGAAATGGAAAAAGTCAGTAGCAAACATCAGATAATGAGAAAAACATGGTGTAGAAGTAGGCTACAAAAATGCTTCCCATATGATATCCATTTGTAATCTGACAAAATTCAATAACTGTAATATGTGTTTTGTAATATAGTATCCCTGTAAAATAGTATCCCTGTTTACAGAAAAGATACTTTTTGTAAAATAATATCCCTGTTTACAGGAAAGTATAATTAACCAGGTTTTTATGTTTTAGGTTTTACACATTCATACATACAAATACTGTATAATTGTGTTACTGAGAAGCGGCTTGTGTAAATGTACAGACTGTACCTCTATTATGTTGGAATCAACAAATCCTGGCAGCCTCTCATCCTTACAAATCACCCCAGCATCTTCATCATGAGTACAGTCACTATTGCCCCATCCACGTGACTTACACACCGATATGCTCCTCTCACTGCCACTGCACTGCACATTATCTAACCAGATCTTACCTGAAACACACACACACATATATATACAAACAACCCATCCAGTATGTATTCCTCTTAGGGCAGGGGTGGCTCAGGGGTGGCTCAGTGGTTAAGGTGTTGGATTACTAAATAGAAGTTTGAGGGTTCAAGCCCCAGCACCACCAAGCTGCCCCTGCTGGGCCCCTGAGCAAGGCCCTTAACCCTCAACTGCTCAGTTGTATAAATGAAATAAATGTAAGTCACTCTGGATAAGGGTGTCTGCCAAATGCCATTAAAAAAATGTATTCAGTACATGCTGTTCAAAGGAAGGTAAAATTAGCTTGCCGTTTATTACTGTTACCTGTGCCCTTTCCGTATTTGGCGCTGTGGGCCCAGCCTGTAGCAGAGACGAATCCGAGCTGGCGACAAAGCACATGAGCATTGGCCAAAGAGAAGTCATCGTCACAGATGGTTCCCCATTCACCCTTATAGAAAACCTCAATTCGGCCCTCGTTGTGCTTTCGTGGATGACCAGCCAATCGAAACTTCAGATGCTCAGGTGACTTGACTGTTGGGGTGGTACTTGGGCGCACAGTGGATGCTGTTTGAGCAAAGCATGATGGAACCCAAATGCCAATAAAGAGGAAGACTACGTATCTCCACCACTGAGATTGCTCCATGGCAAGACCTGCAGAGAAGAAAGGTGAGAGGAAAGAATTCTTTGTTTGAATACTGAATAGAAGCATGGATACTGTTTGTCATGCCTGTCTACACGTCTGTATGAAAGCCTGATGTGAACCAGCTGTCTAGAATTTAGAAAAGCAAACAGGGTGGCCAAAGGAATGAGCCTTTGGCAGTATGTAACTAACATATACATACTGTGTATACTGTATACTGTGTATGTGTGTTTTCATGACCATTTGTTTGAGTAAATTAGTCAGATTCAGCATCTCACTAAGGCCTCATTTTCCACAGTCATTTGGAAATAAGATCTAACCTTTGATCTTTCACCTGACTGACCCGAGAGGCTTGAGGCATAGTTCAAATGTAAGGGATATTTTTCACTAGTCTGAGCCTGAAACAACAATGACTACATGGTCAGTGTTGCTAGTCCAGCAATGCTGTGAGAATACCTAACAGGATTCCCCATGCACATCTGCACTATCAATCACACATACATACAAAATGCTGAATTATAATAACCATTTCCAAATATAATTTTTGGATCAATAAACCAGGGCTTCTCAAATGTTTGCAGCCAGGGTTCCCCTTTAAGTTTTTATACTTAGAATTAATTTCTTAACAAATATAATCTAAGATTAGGCAAAAAGACACAATCATATACACTGAAGTAACAGAAACACTGGTACTGGAACCTATACAAAATACACAGCAATGCCACCTTTGCATATGATTGTGTGGTTGCATCCTTTTGTGTGTATATAAAAGGCAATATACAATACATCTATGAAAGCTTCTAGAGTTGTCTCTGCCGTGAGAATGGCAAAATATCACATTTGTTTTGCAATTGTCAATGTGGTTTAATAGTTGGAGCTCGTGAGATGGGTCGTAGCATTTTGAAGGTAGAAGCAAAGCTTGGATTTTCAGGTACCTCAAGCTTACAACAACAGTGTGGCCATAAAAATACTCTGGGTGAACAAGACCAGAGTCAACAGCAATAGTCATGTCACACTGCCTTAAGTAACATCGGACTTCAATGCTGGGGCCTTAACAAACATCAGCGTGAGGACTGTGCAACGTGTCCAAGATCCCATAGGGACCTACTGAGAATAAACTGCTATACCTGTTTTTTCTGGTATTTCAGTGTATTTAGATTTTACCAATCCACATGTCTGATATGGAATAGAAGTTTTGTGTACTTAGATGTGCATTGCCCTTTGTGCTAGAGCTCCATGAATTGGGGTAGGCTCAAAGCACTTTTTGGGCAATAGCTCGAAAGCCATTTTGCCAAAAATTATGAACCCATGGGGTGCTGCTAACCCATTTATTAACCTATTACTGGATCTTCACTTGTTTTTCATGTATAACAAAAGTCCAAAGAAATTCATAGTGAACAATGAGAAACTGGTCTCTTTCCATAGAAACATATTACACTCCATCAGTAGACAGTATCATATGCAGTCTGTAAATAACTAGATAACAGCACTAATTTGCTTACTGTTTTAGGGCACCACTACTAGGGACACACCTATAATCAATGTTAATTGGTAGGAAAAGTTCTAAAGTCTGTAGCCAATTGGTATCATGACATGCTGACCATCTTCCCATCTGATGCTTTTGCTATAATTGAGATATTAGTTCCCAATTCATTTTTTAACTTCAGTCTTGTCTTCAATAGCTAAAATGCTAAATTAAACCCAGGATAGGATACTATTATTCCAAAGAAACTGCAATTGTTTCTCTGTGTTGTAAAGCATACGACCAGTTACTTCTACAGAACTGCTAGATAACATAATGCATCATAGTGCACATGGGGAATTGTGTATAAAATGTCTCAATTCAAATGGCACACATCACTGGTCCTTCTAGCAATGCAGACTACTTTAATATGAGTTTGGATTCTGCATACATCTACATTTAAACAAAAATCATATGGTATATTTAACAATGTTCCAGGGAACCCTATCAGTATGAAAGCATATAAAGAAACACTGACTGAAAGACTCATATTATAGGCCTTTTATTGCTGTCTATCATACATCAACATCTTAAAAATATCTTCAGTCTATTTAAGGTCTTGCATTTTTTTGTGGCAGAAAAGCTCTAAGAATTTTTTCCCTCTCTGAATTGCCGCAGCAACAGGTTTGCACTCTGTGAGAATATTTGACAGAAAAGTGGCTTGCCAGAAAAGATCACTTCTGATGGGCAGTAGATTATGTGATGACTGGCAGGGCACCATGGCCCTAGTGGTGCAAATACAAATGTTAAATCCAGAGTCTGCTCTGGATATCACCACATATAAGGCTTTGGGAAGGGTCAAACTTTGTCCCAATATCAAGACAGTTATGATTTATATATGAGTGGATTTCAGTTCCTGTTCATCACCCACTCGACTCCTGATAACTATCGTCCAGACAACCTTCATGAATCACTAGCACACTTACAGAATTACAGAGGCCATGAGGTTAACATAATAGCCTGGTAGTAGAGCTACTCGTGTTTTTGCTATGGGATGTTGAGCAAAACAGCTAATTTGGAAGCTGCCCTTAGAATGTAAAGCCAATAACTGCATATAAGAGAAACCAGCAAAACTGTAACAGGGAACAGCAAACACAAAACTGAATACTTATATTGAGCAATATTCCCAATAAACTATTAGCTACAACATCAGAGAAGAACACACCTCACAAGAAATCAAATCCCAGGACCCTCATAACAGCGTGATGAAGAAATGTAACTGAATATTAAATTACATGTTCCAGACAACGAAATTAAGCAAAAGTAAACACAGCATAAACACATTAATCTTAAACTAAAACCATGCATACTCAATTATTATTTATTTACAAACTATCTTCAGTATGCTCGATTTAGGAAAGGCAAACTCAGTAAAACTCGGTGTAAAATGTGACAGCTAGTGAGACCAAAAAGCCAGCGAGGGAAAAAGTGAAGGCACTAAAGAGATGCAGTGAGGTATTAACGCAGAGGTCTACGTGTCGAACAGCCCCGATTATCTTATTAGTCCAGTCGATTACCGAAACCGTTATTCACCACCATAGTTTACAGACTAGCAACTAAACGAGTCGATTATACACAACAAAACAGCGGATCCTACCTTTCTGAAACTTATTGATGCTGTTCGGTTTTGTTCGGTGCCCTGAAAACTTTTTTTTAAGTTTAGCAGTGTTAAAAAGCTATGACAATGGCTCAGACCGCTGAAGACTCCACATAGCTGCTGTAATAAGCGACTTTTTCCTGTTTATCACCACGCCAGATAACGAGTGAGACCTGAAAGAAGAAATGTGCCAGATGGAAATGTGTGGGAGAGAGAGAGAATAGAAAGAGGGGGAGAGGGAGAGAGAGAGGGAGGAGGAGGAGTTGAAACTGCGGGTAAGAGATTCTTCAGAAACACACACTGGCCCTTTCACCATTTTTCCACGTTTCTGTTTGCCGGGAGTCTCGTCGCGTCCTTAAAGCAGCAATCAGTAACGTCTCTTCACAGACCCGTGTGTCTCTCCATGAAGAAAATAACAACTGCATTTAAACTGCTCACATCTGTCCTTGTTCTGCGAACTGACTAAATATAAAGAGTCAAGGACATTTATAATTTCTTTATTATAAAAGAAGTTAACAAAAATTACAAAGTTGGGTCTTAGTACATTCCTTGTAAGCCACCTTCCAATGTCTATGAAGATGGTGATCTTAGTCATTTGAAGCAGCTTTGTCACACGATTGTCTTATATTTAGGCACTTTCATGTCAATCAGCACACTAGGCTGTAATGTGCCAGAAAGCTATAGGAAGAAAATTACAGTCAGCACTGTGAGGTAAAAGCAGAACTTTAACTGTTGGACCACAGTCCCTGTAACTTTCATGTCTTTGGGTAGTCCCTAGATGGTTGAAGGTCCAGACATCTTTCATACAGACACTATAAGAAACACATGAAAATATGCTTTGCAGGAGGCAAGGTACATCTACTCACAATTACAGGCAAGATAAGTCACAGACCATATTTTCCCCATAAAATTTTTAAAGTGTACAGCCCCTGAACAGAAGGTTACCTTCGTGAAATAACATAAATATTAAAAGGTCATCCTATCTGTATGCCATATTTTAAATATTTACAGCAACTAGTGTCTGAAACACTAACTACATATTTAACAATTTCTTCAAATGTATATTATTGCAACAAAGATTGTGAGAGAAGGATGCAAAGATAAAAGTTTTTATAATGAATGCCATGGAACTTATGGAAAGCATGCACCTCATTTATGATCATGAATACAAAAGGAACATGATAACTGGCCTGACTTGGTTTGATGTCTCTACTGACTCTACATATGGGACTTGTATTTCTCTTATGCACACTGAGGTGCCTTATACCTTTAAAACAATGATCATTACCACTATTATCCAAAGATCATTACCACTTTTATCCTTCTCCGTATCCAGAACAAGCAGACCAGACACAATTTACACAACTACATTATACAATAATATTTGAGCTCCTGAGGAGAGATCCATGATTATGTATATGAGGTCTGTCCAGAAAGAATAAAAGAATGAAATTCCCATGCTCCGTAAGGCTTACATATGGGGACGGCGGTTCAAGGTCAGTTAGAGTGGGATCTCAGATAAATGGTCAGACCCATGTCAGTTGCATTCTAGCCTTTACAGTGCCCAGACCTTCGTTTTTGTGAAACCCTGCTGAAGTCCTGTTGAAGATCAAATTCTGCATGAAAATCAATAAAAGCGCATTCGAAATTCAGAAATGTTCAAGAAAGCTGAATTATCCTAAAGTCACCCAATGGAGCGTTTGAGGAAGAGGGTTTTTGTGTGTACACCGTCAGATCGCATCTTCATGGATCCTCCATCATGACCATGCTTCACTAGTTATGAGAGAATTTTTGGCTGAAAAAAAAAACATTCCAGTCCTTCCACATCCACCTTAGAACCCTGACTTGGCTCTGTGTGATTTCTTCTTGTTCCCCAAGATTAAAATACATCCTTATGTGTACAGAGTGTGGGAATTTCATTCTCATTACTTCAGGACAGACCTTGTATATCATAGATTATGTGACTAGCACTATAACAAAATAATGCAGTATTGTAACTGGCAGTGAAAACTGTCCTTGGCTAAAGGGCTACTATGGAAATCTTCATAGTACGTGCTCATTACCTAGATGGAAAAGGGGATTTAGCTGTACAAATCCAAAAGAATTGGCCAAAAGCTAAAAGTTTTACCTGAGTTGATACCTAGGGACCAGAGCTACAGTACAGCTAAAGGATGACAGTATGCACAGCTACTAGTGTCCATTAATAAGCACACACAGCACTACTTCTTCTGATTGGATAACAGCCAGACAGGGAAGGCATCTGTGGTGAACTTCCAGAGTTACTAAGAATTCTGGTAGCAGTCTTGAGGTGATTGCAAAGATGAGTTTCCCAGTTCCAAGAGCGCTCCAACAGCACCAAAGTAGCCCTTTGGAAATAACACAAAAAATGTTACTTATCCTTAGAAGCCATTTTATTATTTCTGTATGTTTTGCCCTACACACACACAGACACACACCTCATGTCTGAGAAACAGAGCTTTGAGCTGTCCTTTACTCCAGTAGTCCAAAGCGTATGCCAGCAACTTCATGGATAATGTGTTCACCCGCAAGAAGTTCCCAACAAACACCACTCTCTCGATTTTCTAAATAAGACACATTTATCAAACACATCCTCTGAACAGAATTCCTTGAACAATGAAAGTGCTGCGTGGACCCTGGCCCCTCATAGCCCTGTACAATGCTGCTTGATCCAGATTCCACAAGGCAGCACCGTAAAGAGGCTGAGAGACAAGGGCAAGGACAAGTTGGACTAAAAAACAATGCAGAAAAATGCATTAGCATGTGACAGTGAGTAGGTCGTACCTCATTTAGTGCACACATGCGTGTGATTGAACCTATATTGTTTGTGATGGTAACAAGTGTGGCTCTGGCCAAATCTTCTTTTGAGACAGAATCTCGCTTTTCTTTGCACATCATGCTCCCAAAACTAAAAATATACATAAGAAAAAGACATATCTAGAACAACCAGCATATACTGCATGCTCTCCATTTATATAATATTATGATTGCTATGAAACAGAAATAATTAATCAATATTTCATCATGAGTTGTCTCAGTTTACTGAACTATCAAATTCCTAATTTGGAGTTATGGCTTTGTGCTTGTTATGGCTACGTTTTGTACACACCTAGAAGCAACAGCCCATCCTGGCAAGCCAAATCTCTCATAGTCACCCCCGTAAATATCTCTGACCAGTTTATCCACACGAGTGCTTTCCCCCCTTGAAGCCATTTCCAGTGCCTCTTCAAAGGTGGAGCAGCCAGTGAGCAGGCAAGATAGCCCAAGGAAAGTACCACCACCCAAACTATGAAGAGAGACAAACAAATTTGATTCACAGCATAGTCTCCCAGTTGTCTTACAGACTCATTCTACTGGTCACATTAATTGACAATACAGGTATGGTACTTAGTAATTAAATAACTCTGAGGTCTTTTTAGACATTTAAGGAACTGTAACTCTTTTTCATGCCCTGACTGACCTGGTACCAGTGACACGTTTGTAGTTGTCTTTGGAGTAGACGGCCAGTATGCTGACCCCGGAGCCGATGTTGACCAGGAGCAGAGGGTAAGGGTTCTCCAGATTGTAGGCTTTCTGTTCACAATGCTCTGTGTCTGTGGGGTTCTCATAGTAGTAACACTCAGGAGAGCCACACGAGACCACTGAGTCAAGGTAAAGTACACCCTTAATCAGACAGTCCAATTCGTCCAGCTTCAGAAGCTGCAAGTCTGCCATCTTAGAAAGAAGAACCAGGGTAGGTGCCCATTTAATGAAACATAATACACTGGTACACAAATCTCAACAGTACAAACTATGTTTGTAGGCATTTGTGTTAAATGAATCAGGCAGGTACACACTGTGCGGAAGTCTTCCTCAAACTTGTAGGCGCCCCCACCAGTGGCACAGAGAGTGGTATGCAGGCTGGAGAAATGTTTGTCTCTGACCATTTGCAGGAAACCTGGAAGATCTTGTGTGGGAAAGCGAATGAAGTGTAGGCTGCCCCTGCGCCCCCACAGGGTCAGGTCTGGCAGTTCCAGGTGCACATCTCGAACGCCCGTTTTGCCATAGGCTGTGTGTGATGTGAGGTAATGGCGGATACTTTTCAGATTTTCCACCTCCTCCTGTTCTTCTTCTGCTGTGATGTCTTTGGGCTCAAAGTAAACCAGCTTTACCAAAGTACCACCTATATCCATGCCAAACCATGGGAAAGCTGAGACCAAAAACAAACAAAATAATTACACAACTGTGTATGGCGGACAATACTGAACAAAAAACATTTCCAGTGTTTTACCTATGCGCCCTATAGGTTTATGTACGGTTCACAACCTTCCCATAAAATACGGAAACATTCCATAACTGGGAACGAAAAGATGTGTTCTGCATACTGATATGGGACATGCTTTCTTTTGTATTATAGTGAATCACTACAGAAATATTACAGGTTACATTATTAAGACAAGGCGATTTTATTGAAGGAAGACAGAAGCAAACCACACTGCTCTCCCTCAGCCTGTGTGTCATGCAAAAGTTTTAGGCAGGTGTGGAGAAAATGCTGTAAACTAAGAATGCTTTCAAAATTGGAAGCGTTAATAGTTTTTTTTTCATCAATTAACAAAATGCAGCAAATGAACAGAAGAGATATCTAAATCAAATCAATATTTGGTTTGACCACCCTTTGCCTTCAAAACAGCATCTTCTTCTAGGTACACTTGCACATAGTCTTTGAAGGAACTCGGCTGGTAACTAACCACAGCTCTTCTAACCACAGCTCTTCTGTGGATGTAGGCTTCCTCAAATCCTTCTGTCATTTCATGTAATTCCAGACAGACTTGATGATGATGTCTGATGCTCTGTGGGGGCCATACCATAACTTCAAGGAATTCTTGTTCTTTTTGACGCTGAAGATAGTTCTTAATGACATTGGCTTTATGGTTGGGGTTTTTGTCCTGCTGCAGAATAAATTTGGGGCCAATCATAGGCCTACCTGATGCCTACATGATGGATCTGTCTGTATTTCTCAGCATTGGACACACCATCAATCCTGACCAAATCTCCAACTCCTTTGCACAAATGCAGCCCTAAACTTGCAATGAACCTCCACCATCCTTCACTGTTGCCTGCAGACACTCATTATTGTACCGCTCTCCAGCCCTTTGGTAGACAATGCCTTCTGCTACAGCCAAATATTTCAAATTTTGACTCATCAGTCCAGATCACCAGATGCCATTTTTCTGCACCCCGGTTCCTACGTTTTTGTGAATAGTTGAGTTGCTTGGCCTTGTTTCCTTGTCAGAGGTTTGGCTATTTGGCTAAACTCTTCCATGAAGACCACTTCTGACCAGACTTCTCCAGACAGTAGATGGGTGTATCTGGGTCCCACTGGTTTCTGTCAGTTCTGAGCTAATGGCGCTGCTGGACATCTTCCAATTTTGAAGGACAATAAGCTTGATGTGTTTCATCTGCTGCATTAAGTTTCCTTGGCCGACCACTGCGTCTACGATCCTCAATGTTGACCGTTTGTTTGTGCTTCTTCAAAAGAGCTTGAACAGAACATCTTGAAACCCCAGTCTGCTTTGAAATCTTTGTCTGGGAGAGCCCTTGCTGATGCAGTATAACTACCTTGTGTCTTGTTGCTGTGCTCAGTCTTGCCATGGTGTATGGTCTACAGCCTCATCAGTAACACCAAATATTGGTTTGATTTAGATTTTTCTTTTGTTCACTCACTTTGCATTTTGTAAATTGATAAAAATAAACAATTATTATTTATATGTTTGAAAGCATTCTTGGTTTACAGCATTCTTAGTTTACAGCATTTTTCCACACCTACCTAAAACTTTTGCACAGTACTGTATATATACAGTCACTCAAAAGTGAGTACACCCTTCACATTTCTGTAAATATTTTATTATATCCTTTCATGGGACAAACTTGGATACAACTTGGAGCAGTCAGTGTACAGCTTCTATAGCAATACAGATTTACTGTCTTCTGAAAATAACTCAACACAAAGCCACTGATGCAACCAGTTATTAGGTTTGGGGAGCAATTACTTTTTCCACATGGTCGATATTTTGAATAAATCTTTATCTTCAGTAAATGGAATGATCATTTAAAGGCTGCATTTTGTGTTTACTTGTGTTGGTGTTTATCTTTCATTAGCAAATAAATTAGCAAAAACAGAGGAAATTTGGAAGAGGCAAATACTTTGTCACAGCGCTGTATGTATGTGTGTGTGTGTGTGTGTGTGTGTGTGTGTGTGTGTGTGTCAGCCATAACATTAAAACCACTGACAGAGCCCCTGAGTGGCGCAACGACAACGCGTTCACGATCGGAGATCGCGTGTTCGAATCCGGGTGATGCCATAGCTGCCCGTAGCCGGGGGCTCGGAGAGCAAGATTGGCCGTGCTCTCAGGGAGGGAGGGGCAGCATACGTTCTCCCCCCATGTCAATCAGCGCGACACTGTCCAGTCACGGGCGTCTGTGAGCTCATGTATACAAGAGGAGGGCAGGGGCGCTTTCCTCCGGGCGCGCTAGGGCCCGCCCCCGACGGTTGCATGAGCCGCAGTTCGAAAAGAGGCGGCCGCATGCATCACGTGTATCAGAGGACGCACGCGATGCCTTCGCTCTCCCGGACTGGCAGTTCGTCGCGTGACAAGGGGGGAAGCACTGACGGGTGGGAATTGGAGATGACTAAATTAGGGAGAACACTGACAGGTGAAGGGAATAACATTGATTATCTCATAATGACATGAGATGACATCTGAGAGTGACAGGGGTGGGATATATTAAGCAGGGAATAATAATGTGCTTTCACACCTTTTTGCCTCCTTTAGTCAAGCCAAGTTAGCGTGATGCCTTGACCAATGTTCTGCTGAGAAACCTTGGGTCCTGGCATTCATGTGTATGTAAATTTGACATGTACCGCCAATCTAAACACTGTTTCAGACCTTCACCACTAACAGTATTGCCAAATGGCAGTGGCCTCCTTCAGCAGGATGATGCACCCTGCCGCACTGCAAAAGTTATTCAGGAATGAATTGAGAAACATAACAAAGGGTTCCAGGTGCTGACTTGACTTCAGATTCCTCAGATCTCAATCTGATCAAACATCCGTGGAATGTGCTGGACAATCCATGGAGGCCCCAGCTCACAACTTACAAGATTTAAAGGATCTGCTGCCAATGTCTTGAAGCAAGATACCACAGCACACCTGCAGAGGTCTTGTGGAATCCATGTCTTGGCGGGTCAGAGCTGTTTTGGTGGCACAAAGGGGACCTAACTATTTTTCAGTGTGAGTGGTCGTTTGTGTGTATACACACATACACACTGTATTGCCAGAAGTATTCACTCACCTATCCAAATCATTGAATTCAGGTGATCCAATTCAGGAGCTCAGTGAATTCCAGCAGATAGGATGCCACCTGTACAACAAGTCTGGTTGTGAAATTTCCTCACTACTAAATATTCCACAGTCAACTGTCAGTGGTATTATAACAAAGTGGA
>JAOVVG010000042.1:11822295-11836793 GCA_028566375.1 Leptodoras nelsoni | reverse complement strand
TATATATATACACAGATTCACCACAAGGATAATAATCCTCAATAAAGTATCAGTTTGTTGACATTATTCTCATATTTGTTTATTATTGTTTTGGACCTGTAATTAATCATTATTGTGATGGCTTAGCGTATCTGTAGTAGTCTTTCCTTCAAGGATTAACTGGATTAAGAGAGCAGAAAAGAAACATTGTGACAAGTGTGTTAACTAATAATGGTTGTGTTCTTAGTGAAGGATTACTAATCCAAACTAATCACTATCGTCAGGCCTATGGCTGCACAAAGCCACCATGCTAACGGGCTTTAGCGTGCTTCAGTGTGCTACAGAGAAAACACAAGAGGAGGACAGCACCATGCCTAAATGGCTCTGTCTCTGAAGTGGAGACACATGTTATTTCTCTGGAAAATGAATCAATCTACTTGGTGCCAGAGAGGCAGCATTTTTCTCTGACTCCCACAGCTGTGACTTTTATCACTGGCTGTCTCTGATTACTCATCTCAGAAGGCTACTAGTCATATTCCCATAAGTCAGTACTTAAATTATAAAAAAGTATAATAACACGGCTTCATTCTGTATTACTCTCCACACACAGTGCCTTAGCAGTGTTCACTGAGGTTAATCTGAACTCCATTTCAAAGCTTTGTTGAGTAAATGGAAGTAAATTTAGTTATTATACAAGCAGCGTGTGCTTCTGGCCACATTACCACATTTACTAGCAATGATCTGCAGTCAAGTTTCAGAATGATTTGCCTGTGCTCTCAACCGATCTGTGTTAAAAGATTTTTTGGGATATATGAATACTTTTCATCGTTCAAGTTTGGTTACTGAGATGTGTGTAAAGGACAGAATTCAATCTGATATTCCTTTAATCTCCATCTTCTTGCCTACAACATAGCAACATTTTGAAATGTGTGAAATTTTTGCAAGTTGCTAAAGAGGCTTAAGTTGTTAGTTGTCATGTGGTGTTACAAATAAGCCACCATCTGTAGATAATTATCTCATGTATAAATTATTTATGTATAAAATAAAAGCAACAAATAAATAAAGCAACAAATAAATAAAAGCAGAAACTTTTTATTCACAGAACAAGACAGTGAGTAAGAACAGCCTTGGCATATAAATGCTTGGCTTGCCATGTTTGTTATGAAGAGTATACCTGTGTTTGCCTGTTTATATTATATTAAACATTTTGTTTAGAAAATTAACAAGATATATATATATTCTATATACTTCTATATATCTATAACATAGGATTTTACTGAATTAACTTTGTTGTCACTAATTTATCAGGTTTTTCTAGCAAGTGTTACAAATAACCCTCTGTCTGTTACAGGGAACTCCACCCATGGAGTAAGTTGTAACATTGCACTTCCCATCACTCACGTGTTCATATGTATCAGAGATGTATGCTGAAGAATTAGAAAAACTTGTATACCACTTAATACGTGGTAGGTCTGCTACGGGATCTTGGCGGGAATGTTGCACAGAATTCTGTTGTTACTTGAGGCAGTGTTGCGATTCTTCCCAGTGGATGCTGGTCATATGCTAGCCGCAATGCTGTCTGGTACCATACTGGTAGTCATTTTACTTGCAGTCATTATACACCCTTGAAATGCTTATACATGAAAATCCAAACTTTGCTTCTGCCTTCAAAATGCTATGAACCATCTCACAGGCTCTAACTATTAAAAACTACTAAAATCGCAAATTCATGATAACTTGCCATTCTCATGGTGGAAACAACTCTAGAAGCTTCCACAGGTGTCTATCACTTTATATACACACTGGCAGATGCAACCAATGATGTGTGTTGGTGGCATTGCTTTGCATTTTGCATAGGCCCCAGTACCAGTTTTTCTTGTACTTCAGTGTATGTTGCTTGTATGAAAAACATGATTATTCTAGCTTAAATATTTGCTCAATTATTTAATTAAATCCAAAATGGATTGGGTTGTGCCCCACGATCCTCTATATCCAAATGTAATGATAAGAACACATTCCAATTTCAGGTAAGATTTGAGAAGTAAATCATAAGAGAAACATTTTAAAATTGTAGATGACTATACGTTATAATCTTTTTTTAATTTGTTCATCTTGAGATGTTCATCTTTATCCTGGGCATACCACACCATTTTACATTTTATGCAATAATTTAATATGCAAAAACATTGTGCAATCATAAATTTTTTTCTATGTGATTTCAGAAAAGTTCTAAACGTTATTAATTCTGCACAGCATATTGCCATTTTTTTGTTTCCCTAAATATGAAGAATTGTACTCTATTTCATTTTAAAAATATATATTCCGTTTATTTCATCCATACAAACGTGTACAAAGGAAAGGAATTATACTCTGATAAGAGCAATAATACAGAAAGGTCTTAAATATATAGCTATCTATTAATTAAATATATTGGATTTTTTTCTTTTTCTTTTTGTATAAAAAAGGTGGCACTACAAAATGTAGCATTCCAATTATGTACAAAAGCTGCACTGGCTGGTAAAGTCGCTGCTCAGGCGTGCAAAGAGTCATCGATGTCAACGTCAGAGTCCTCTGTGAAATCGTGCTCGTCCTCGTCTCCCTCATCCTCGCGGCCCTGGGATCCGGGGCTTTTCGGGGGAACCGCCAGTCCCAGTTTGGCGAGTTTGGCCTGCTGTTGCTCAAGACTCTGCTTTCTCCACTTGATGCGCCGGTTCTGGAACCAAACTTTGACCTGGAAAAAAATAAACCGTTTTTAGTATATTGATATCTCTATTTAGTGTAGGTTCTTATGGGCAATAAGCTGAAGACATTGGGCATCTTGATGCACTATTTACCTGCGCCTCGGTGAGTTGGAGTGCGGATGCGAGCAGGAAGCGCTCTGATCCCACCATGTACTGCTGGCGGGCAAACTCCTTCTCCAAGCGGGAGAGCTGCTCGTTGGTGAAGCTTGTGCGCATCCGCTTTGATTTCCCGCCTTTGTGCTTGTATTGCGAGTGAACTCCTGCTTTAGACAGTGTGGCACCTGTAGAATGGCAGAACATTTTAGTGAGATTCACAATAACCTTGATAGGCTTAGTTACTCAGCGAACACAAGGACAATGGATTATTATACAGCTCCATGCTTACCTTGTGAATAAACAGATCCCGGGCATGTAGTCTGGTATCCGTAGGGGGGATAGCAGTAGACTGGATAGCTGGATTGTGTGTGCATTATAGCCGGGCTGTACAGGTAGTGAGGAAGTGGAGGACACATCTGTCCGGCATGTAGAAAGAGACCTGGTGGTGTAGGCGCAGGGTTCAGCGAGCCCTGAAACGGACTCGGCTTGGTGTTTTCGGTGTTGTCAGGCTTGGCGAGAAGAGCGTCTATGGTGAACGATTTCCCTGCACTGGGTTTTGCAGCTGTGGCCAGACACGCACTGCCGGCATAGTCCGGGTGGAGAGTAGGCTGTGGACGCAGTGAAAATCCGTAGGGTTCGTGAGGCCGTGAGGGGATCTGCATGGCTTCCTCTTGAGTTGTGCAAGGGACAAAGTGAAAGCAAAGAAAAAGAAAAGCAGTTATCCGTGTCTCTCTGTTACTCAGGCTTCAGTGGAGAGGAGTGGAATGATAACCAGGAGAGGCCACGGCTCTTTTATACACGCCCAGTAGTGCGAGGTGTCAACGACCCCCTTTCGCGCTTTTGTCTTTCAAAGTAGCAGATGAGTGAAACGAGCGGCGCTACAAGGGATCCAATTAACTGATGGAGTTGTAACAAGCTGAGATTGTCAAATATCCTAATGGCTCTTTCCACTATATGCCCCCGGAGGTAGCCCGGGAACACAGAAAAGGGGTCGGGGGATGAAGAGCGGGGGGTCCAGATTTAGTACAAATTCCTGCGTGGCTGTGTGAGTCAGAAGCGCCCGGCGCAGCTGAGAGAGGCCATTGATGTTCCCAAATCATCTTATTTCGGCTCTCGGGAATCAAAGCGCGCCGCCAACAGCGTAACAAATACCCTTACATTCAGAGGTCAACACGGGAAAGAAACACACCCCAGAACCGTCTAATCACATTTCAGTTTAGTCTCAAATCCTGTATCTCAGTATAGCGAACTTGAATCCAACTGACACAAACGATTTTCAGACAGATACTGCATTAGAGTTAACCATACATTTGCAGCCTTTGACACGTGAAATGGCAGTGACAGTGCATTATCTCAGTTTCAGTCTCAAGGTGTCAAATGAAAGTCGCAGGTCTGTTCGGGGCCATTGTTAGCTTAGTCTACGTGCTCGTTCGTGTAAGCACACTAAGCAGATCTCCTCCCTTGAGATCACGACCGGTAAAGACACCTTTAGACGAGGTGTGTGTCTTTGCAGTTTTATAATGGCCTCTTTCGCTAGGTTTGTCCGGGCGTCAGTTTCCTCACGCCGGCCGCGCTGATGCTCCTACTATTTGGGTAAATCCGATGAGAGGCCTAATCTAGGATCTGATCACTTAATAAAAGGGGATAAACGTGGAGTCTAAGCAAAGTACAATTATATTGAATCTAGCAAATAAAAACGTGAAAAAACGGATATCAGTAAACTGTGTGTGAGATGAGAGGGCTGGTTAATAGAAATTAGGGCTGTGTAGCCTGAAGGACTTTCTCATTGCTGATTGTCAATTAGGAGATGAAACGCTGCAGATGAAAAGCCCCGGTTTCACTAAAGGAAGTGATTTACTTTCTTACACGGCGTTAGTACAAACAGTGTCTCTTTTAACCGAGGATTATAGCCAGCTCTGCAAACTCTTTGGCTCATTGGCGTGAGCTGAGAGCGCTCGAAAGGACTCGCTAAAACGCACTCAAACACGGCGCTGCCTTTGACCTGAGCGTTTTCTAATTACAGCGCAGAGACTGACACCAAAGCGCCTAATGAAGCAGGCAAACAGCAGGCACCAGCACATCTGTGCGCCTCTGCACTGCCGCTGGTCCACCACCCTGCCAAGACTTCCTTGTTTATTAACGCGTTTTCTGAACAGTTATGGGAGACAGGACTCAAGCAGAGAGAGGCGGTATTTACATATTACCGTTTAGTTCTCACTTCACCCCCACTAAACACACAATCACTGTCCCTCTCCGAGACTACAGTGTGGACATTGTGTTCCTTTACACAAGGAACAAATGCCTTTCAGCTACTTCCTGCATCATACTTTAACGATTCGTACCTTATCCATCATTCCTTGTCTGTACTGTCTGATAGTGTGTTCTCTGTTCTGCTTGTTAATGTAACTCCTAACTGTCTTCTGCAACTGCCATGTAATCCACATTATTGCAAATGTACAGTAGATAAGATATCCTCAGTAGACTAGTGAACAAGATAACATACTATTAGAAAGCCACTAATGGAATTATGTTTTTGATAACTTCTAGGACATCTCTGAAAATGAATCATCAGCCTAGGTCAAGTTGCTCTGACCACTGAAAATAAAGGCTAAGACTAGATTTGTGTATTGGAGCCAGACAAAGAATACACTGGGGTTTTGGAGGTCTTTTCATAGTCGTATGGGAGAACAGTAGCTGTCCCTCCTACGACACAACATCCCTATTGTAAAAACCTGAAACTTACTGAAACAATACCTATCTCTGCTATGTGTTTCCCTTTATAGCTTCTCATTCAAGTTGTCTTCATGCAGATTGCTCTTAATAAACTACGGTATGTTTGTGTGGGATGATACACATGTGCATGTGTAGGTAATAACTGTAAGAATGAATATACATTTTTTTTTATGTTTTATTCTGACTGTTCAAATGAGATGAGAATAGACAATAGCAGAAACGCAAGCTTGCTCTTTCACTTCACACATTATCAAAGTCAATACTACAATCGCCGTTTTTGCTTTGTGATCGAGCTCATGAACATGCTGATCATCATCATTATTGCTAAGGTGAAAATGGACCAGTATTCTCACCTAAACCTATTCAACAGACATCAAACCATCTTTTCTCAGTTCCATTAATGCGTGCAGTAAGTGACCACGGTGAGCATGAATGGGCCATCTCATTGCAGAGGCTCATTCTTTCTGCTCTTGCACAGACCATCAGGGTCATTTGGGCGAAACAATAATGAGTCATTGGTCCTTTTCCCTCGCCTTGACTGTTAAGAGTGGTTTGGGCGGATGACCTGGTAAACCACGTCTGGCTCCAATACACACCTGATCTCTAGTAAAGAAAGCTACAAGAGACAAGGGTTGAAATTGTTTAGAGAAATAACTGCAGTATGAAACTGATGTGGGAGAAAGCATTTTCAGGAAGACCAGTGAATTAAAAAGTTACACAGCAGAAAAAATTTACAGCTATTGCTAAAACATGTTAACCACATTATATACTCCCTTTTTAAGAAAGACTGCTTTGTCAATATTGCTCCAGAAACATTTCCAATGAAATGACTATTATTGTGTCTGTGCTTTTCAGTGTGCAGTTGAAAGGGAAGTCTTTAATTTTATTTACTTATTTGATAGGGAAAGACTATTCCTTTTTTGTTCCATGCTGCTTTTAATGTTCAAACGAGAAACTTAAAATAAAATGCAGTGCTTGTTTTATATTGATGTATGCAAATCTTTATGCATATAAATGCATATGTACATTTGCATTGGCATTCTTACAAAATATCCAGGCACTTGACCTGACTTATTATCAGGGAGTTTTTACTTGCCACTGTAACAGTTATATCTGGATTTTATACTTCTGTAAAGCTGCTTTGGGACAACGTTCATTGTTAAAAGTGCTGTATAAATGAAGAACTGGCTTATTGTTACCCCAATGTTGAAAACCATACAGGTTAAATCATACAGGTTATCAATGTATTAACCTCTGAGTATAATGAAGGTTTTTATTTTAAAAAATGGTAAGAAATTATAAGTATCCAAAGGACCACTAAGCATTTTTTAGAAGTGTATAAGCACAATTCCATGCAAGTGTTATCCTTACTATATGTAAAGATAAAATTGTGTTCATGTTTCTCGCTCATATTTCACTGTATTTAGCGTCTCATGTCAAGTTCAGCATAATTTTTGTCAAATAAAAAAAGTACTGGTTCAGACATGTCAAATCCATAACTCCATAATATATTTTTAATTATATATTGCCAAATAAAAAACACAAGAATATATTTGCAAGTTTTTTGTGTTCATTCAAGTATGTCATGTTGTTTATATCAGCGGTTCTCAAACTTTTTAAATGTGGGGTCCCCTTTGTGGATGGTAAGTGCCACTGTATTTTTTTTTCTTAAATTTGTTCTTGAGAAAGGTCCTAAGAAAATGCCTATGTTAGATTCCTGACTTGAACAAACTGCAGAATTGTTCACAGCTTAGTTCTTATAATGATGGATCCCATTGTCCTTGTAAATTGAACAAATCCCAAATGAGGAAACATTGGTGAATGTCAGAATCTTTGTGAAAATTGTAACTGGCTTTTAAGAAGAAACTTCTTCTTATGAATGCTTCGTGAATGAGGCTCATTATTGATCCTAAGCTTATCATTTTGTTAGCCAATAAGAATACAAATGTCACATCCATGAGTCTTATTGGCAACAGGTAGAAATCAACCTCAAATCTTACTATTTGCACTTACACTCAGGTTTACCAGGTTTAGTAACAGTTTTATCATTAGTCTGTTTTGTGTGTACAGCTTTTGCAGATGATTGCAAGACACTACAAACTTTAGAATTTGTTTTGGAGATTAAAACTCTTGGAGATTAAAACTCTCCACTCTAAACACATCCCAGAAGTGTCTGTTCTGTTTGATTAAACCTGATGGTGGAGACTGATGGACTGATCGTGGAGGCACAAAAATGAAGTGTGTGCATGTTCTTTTTGCTGGTTATGGTGAAACTGAGCAGTGAAAGTCTATAAAACAAGCTAAACATTCAAGCTAAAGACTGTGAGAGTGTGTATTCAGGCTGTCTGACACGGTTAGACTACCTTGTCTTTCTTAATGGTCCAACCGTAGAATCCTAGTCAGAGTTTCTCCTGAAGCACTAAGCATCATTCATGCATCTTGAAGACTGCAGGCTCTAAAACCTCGCTCCATTCTCACACTCTTTCTGTAGGTGTGACTAATGCTTCATTACCGCACAGGCCCATTGTTCTATGACCTTCATAGGTGGAACAATACAGCCTAGTGGAACTTACATACTATAACATATAACAGGCTTCAGTCTTTTCCTACATTGGATGAGTAATGACTGTAAGACACTAAATATGAGAATTAAACAGTGATTTTGAAAAATAGTACTTGCACTTATACATGCTGAAATAAAAAAGTAATTAAATTCTATTGCCATTAACTTATACATGCATTATTATACATTGTGATAGTATAAGAATTAATTATCCAGTCAGAACAAATTATCCAGTGATATCCACATTCTAAAAAATATGTAGATTAGTGTATGTAATTACTTTATTACACCAACCACAAATACACAATTTTCTCAGCTTTGTGTTACAGTAGTGCCTGACACTTTCACTGAAAATATTACAGTGTGCTAAGAGAGTGTGAGAAAATCACACAATGCACACAGAGTGTGATGTTTGGTGAAATCTCATAAAACCCATCATGGCATATGTAATGTATGGCCCTATGCCTCAAGTGCCACTATGCAGGTGGTCCAAAAGCAGAGGGGGGCTTTATATGGGGGCGTTTTAGAGGCCTAGAGGTACTCTAAAGGGTATTTGAGAAAGTTATGCATGGAGACACCCTTTAATGGAGGTGAGAAGTGGTGGGTTGGACTTTGACACTTCATCAGTGTTTACACTTCCTGTAAGTTTACAGGCACCCTAGAGAAAGGAAAGAGGGAGAAGACTACAATGATGTATCACTATGATTTAGCCTATATTTTCCTGTAGATCTCGGAAAACCAACCCACATTTTAGACAATTTAAGAGATGTAATGCCTTTTAGTTTTATAATGTCAGTAGTATAAGTTTTTAATAAGATTTAAAAAAATATATATCATGAAATCACAATATGACAATATACAATTTTAATTTGTATTTGGTATTAAAAACTAAACTGCCTGTCAAGACATGATCCTAATTTGGGTCAATATTAGTAGTTTAATGATTATTAATAATTAAATTCTCCTATTAACACAGATAGAAAACACAATGTTTTATTAAGTCTGATTTTGGATGACTGGCTGTACATAAAAGTACCAGTGGTTTTTGGCCATTTTATTTTGTGTTTATCAAGAATATTTGAATTGTGTTGTGTTTACTAGGTCTTCCTCTGAAATTCTACATCAAAGGCCTGCATCCATGGAGATGTCCCATATAAACACACAAGTTCCTGGGGGGAATGCATTCTTAAATGTCTTGTAGTCATTAGACCCTGCTATTTCAGACATACTGGTTGAAGACTCTCCTAACCTCTGTCAGATAATTCATTAACTTTTAAGACATCAGTGACATTACAGAGGTTAATTATACCTTTAAAATTAAAGTCACCATAGCTTTTGCTGTAGAAGACATGTTTGAATAAGTCTGTTTTACTTTCAGTACTTGCTTCAAGTACCATGTGTGAAGATACTTGTTATTAAATTAGTTAGTTAATTAGTTGCTATTTATTGTCACAATCATTATTTTATTATAATTGTTATAATTATATTGGCGATGGGTGGCGCAGAGGGTAAAATTGGGTCCCCACAGCTCCAGAGGCCCTCGTTCAGTCCTGAGCTAAGGTTACTGTGGAATCTCTGTAAATGTTCTCTACATATCTGCATGGGTTTACTCCAGATCTCTCAGAATTCCTCCCACATCCCAAAAACATTCACTTATTTACTGTCCAAAATGAATTACCCTTAGGCATCTATGTGTGTGTGTTCATGGTGCGCAGTGATGGACTGGCATCCCTTACAGGGTTTATTCCTGTGTCATGTCCAGTGTTCGTGGGATAGGCTCCTGATCAAAGCAGTTACTGAAAGTGAGTGAGAATGTATTGACAGTTTGAGTTTTGGGTCATTGCCTTGCTGCATGATGAAGTTCATCCCAATTAGATTGGATGTGTTTCTCTATAAATTGGGAGACAGAATGTTTCTGTAGACTGAATTCATTCTGTTGCTACCATCATGAGATATATCATCAATAAAGATTAGTGAGCCCATTTCAGAAACAGCCATGCAAGCCCAAGCCATGACACTACCTCCACCTAGCTTGACTGATGAGCTTGTATGCAGATCCTTGTATGCTTTCTCCATACTTTGGCATTTCCCTCACTTTGATAGAGGTTAATCTTGGTTTGATGAGTGTTTTTTATCTTGTAGTATGACCTCTCCTGTATATTTCTACTCTCAAATTGGTGAATTATAATAGCTTCACACTTGTCCTTTAGAGGTTTTGGTGATATCATTGGCTGACATGTCTGTACACTAGTGATTTCTTTCTTCTTCTTCAGGACATTGTTGTTCTGGCTCTGACTGATTTCCCTTCTTTTTTCAGATTTATACCTTTCTCTCATAGACAGCGGTCTGGCCTTCATGTTGCTTTGCCCAGGACACAAAGCAAGAGTAGACATTCAGAGCTATTCATTCTTTAAACAATCAATCTAACAGTGTACACCTGGGCAACAAGAAACACCTATTAGTCACATGTTCCAATATTTTGATCACTTGAAAAATTGGTGGGTTGTTTAGCATACCTAGATGTACATATATGGTAATGACAGCTGAAATTATGTTCTGTCATCTGATATACATCTCAATCCCAAATGTGTTCAGTGGATAGCAAAAAAGAATTGTCTTTGGTGTTCCAGAGGAAGAGGAGACTTTTACAGGAATGAAATCAGTATAGAGGCCAATAAATTCTTGTCGTGCACACTACTTTGGAATACTGACTTACTTTGATTGCACCTTGGTCTTGAAATCTTACAACTACTTTCATTATTTTATACTTAACACTGCCAGCTGACACAGACTGAGCTAATCACTAGCTGGATGATGTTTTTCCATGAAAGGGTTTGAACATTTAATCCCCAAATTCCACAAACTCACATTTCACAAACATGAATATCAGTGGTGGGGTATGTGCAAGATGCTGTAAATGTGTTCACAGGTGCACCCTTGTTAAAAAAAACATATGGTCACTGGTCCCATAACCTGGATTGGCTGTGGGGATGCTGTTTTGGCTCAAGGCCAACATCAAGCACAATCATGGGCAATTTTGCATCTCCAGTTCACTTAACTTACATGTCTTTGGACTGTGGGAGGAACCCAGAGTATCCCGAGTAAACCCACACAGGGAGGACATGAAATCACCACACAGAAAGGACCCAGACCACTCCACCTGGGGAACCCAGAACCCAGGACCGTCTTGCTGTGAGGTGACAGTGCTACCCACTGAGCCCCCATGCCAAGATAACACATAAGGATCAGTGAAAAGGCTTTACTTCAAATGCCTAATAGTCTTTTTGCATAAAAAACACAGTTAAACTAAACTTCAAATAACAAGAAATTGTTTACAACATATGAAGATCCAGATACAGTTGTCTGAAATTCAAATAACCGTTGTTATTTTTGGTTAACTTTGGTCAATGGTGCAACACCCAAGATTTGCTCAGGCCATGATCGTAGAATCACCAGAGCTCCTGCAAGCAGGACTCTTTGTCCAAAGGTTTTGGCAAGCAGTGTTAGGTTTTCAGAACTATTGCACCATCTGCTGGACAAACACCAGCATCAGAACCATTATGCATGAATCATTGTATCAGAAAAACCTGAAAGTCTGTTTTTAAAAAAAGTCCTTTACTAAGACATAATCAAAATTAATTAAAATGTTTACAAAGCTGTGAAAAAGTATTTGCCCTTTCTCAATTTCTTCTACATATTTGTAGAAGAACGTGAATATTTCAGATCAAACTACTTTTGATATTAGTAAACAGAACATGCTGCATTTAAATGATAATTTTATTTTTTACTTTCTATTTACTGGTTAAAATTACAGTATTTTTTTTCACTATATAGCACTCAGTTATAGAAGGGATTATTTATTTATTATTGCACTATCTGGTATAACCCAAATGAGGATGGGTTCTCTTTTGAGTCTGGTTGCTCTCAAGGATTCTTCCTCTTAACATCTGAAAGAGTTTTTCCTTGCCATCATTACCCCAGGCTTGCTCATTAGGGATAAAAGTTAAAACCTATAAGCCATGTCCTAATTTCATGTCTTTGTAAAGCTGCTTTGAGACAATGTCCATTGTTAAAAGCACTTTAGAAATAAAACCAAATTGAATTGAATTAATTGACCCCTTAGCTACTAAATCAACCAGTTAACCTTATTCAATTGTCTAATGGATTCACTTTCACTAGCTATACTCAGGCATGATTACTGCCAGAGCTGTTGAATCTAAACAAAACTGAAATAGAGCCTGTCTGGCAATGTGAAGCTGAAAGGTCTCAAAAAGCTGCACACAACGCTACATTCAAAGAGATTCAAATACAGATACAAAACAAAGCCATTGAAATCTACCAGTCTGGAAAGGGTTACAAAGCCATTGTTAAGGCTCTGGGACTCAAAGCACATGAAAGGCATTATCCACGAATCGAGAAAAAAATGGACCAAAATCTCAGCAAGAGTACATCGACAAATCATCCAGGAGGTCACAAAAGAACCCAGACGAACATCTAAAGACCTGCAAGCTTTGCTTTCCTCAGTTAAAGTCATTTTACATGATACCACTATAAGAAAGGCATAGGACACCAATGGGATAGTTGCAAGGTACAGAAAAGAACATAAAGGCTAGTCTTGCATTTGCCAAAAACATCTAGGTGACCGGGTGACACGGTGGCTCGGTGGGTAGAGCTGTCGCCTCACAGCAAGAAGGTCCCGGGTTCGATCCCCGGGTGGGGTGGTCTGGGTCCTTTCTGCATGTCCTACCAGTGTCCGCGTGGGTTTACTCCGGGTACTCCGGTTTCCTCCCACAGTCCAAAGACATGCACTTTAGGTTGATTGGCATCTCTAAAGTGGCCCCAGTGTGTGAGTGTGTGCGTGAGTGTGTGTGCCCTACAATGGATTGGCGCCCTCTCTACAGTTGTTCCTGTGGCCGGCTAGGCACCGGCTCCCCCGTGACCCTGAAAAGGAATAAGTGGCCAAGAAGATGAATGAACCTAGGTGACCCACAAGACTGTTGGGATAAATGTGGAATATTTTGGAAGACATGGGTCCCATGACATCTGGCATAAACACCACATTCCACCATAAGAACATCATACCAGCAGTATGTGGTGTTGGCAGTGTGATGGAAAATCCTGAAGGAGAATGTCCACCTGTCAGTTCATGACCTAAAGCTAAAGTGCAGATGGATTATACAGCAGGAAAATGAGTCAAAGTACACAAGAAAATCCATATCTCAATGGCTCAAAAAAAAAAAAGAATCAAGGTTTTGGAGTAGCCAAGGCAAAGGCAAATTGAGATCCTGTGTCAAGACATTAAACTGGCAGTTCATGCTTGAAAACCTTCCAGTGTAGCTGAATTTAATTAACCGATTTCCAAAATTCATACACAGTGATGTAAAAGATTAATTACAAGTCATTGCTAATGTTTTATTGCAAGGGCGGTACAACCAGTTATTATGTTTGGGGGCAATTACTTTTTCACATGTGGGTGATATAGGTTTTGAATACATGTCATTTAAAAGTTGCATTTTTGTTAACTTATATTAAAATTAGTTGGATGCTCTGAAACATTTAAACGTGACAAATTACCTAAAATAAAAGAAATCGGAAAGGGGCAAATATTTTTACATTTATGGCATTTGGCAGACACCCTTTATCCATTTATCTCATTCATACAGGTGAGCAGTTGAGGGTTAAGGGCCTTGCTCAGGGGCCCAGCAATGACAGCTTGGTGGATCTGAATTCACAACCTTCCGAACAGTAGTCCAATGTCTTAACCACTGTGCTACCACTGCCCTTTGTCACAGCATTTTAGAAATAGTTTAGAACAGAATACGTTAATGATAAAGATGATAATAATAATGATGCTAATAATAAAGCAGAGGAGATTTGTAAAAAACTATTAAACAGGGTTCACAACCTCACTTTCAGAACTATGAATGTAGACGATCTGATCATAAGCCATGATGAAAGCTGAGGACTATAACAAGACATTGATTTAATAATAGTTAGCATTGTAGTCTATCTACTTATTGCCATATAATATTGCCATATAATGCTCCTGAATATATGTAACTGTATCAATCTTATCAGTTTTCAAAACTTTTCTGTTTTCTTAAAATCAGTAATACTAACAATATTTCTTTTGCTATAAATTATTCAGTGTTATTGAAGGAGCTAATCTGTCTATCAAATATATCAAATCTGAAAATGTTACCCTGGAATGGTTATATGTGATTTGAGAGGTATTTATTGTTAAATGTTCAGCAAATTGAGTATATGGAAGAAATTACTTTCTAGGTCAAATCTAGTCAGAAAATACACTCTAATCGGGGCACTTCTGATTGAGCCAGGAGTGCAATTGCAACTAGGGACTCAGTCAGTCAGTCATTATCTGTACC
>JAOVVG010000042.1:11804380-11822195 GCA_028566375.1 Leptodoras nelsoni | reverse complement strand
TTCCCAAGACCAATTGATGCTGTATTGGCCGCAAAAGGAGGCCCTACACCATACTAATAAATTATTGTGGTCTAAAAATGACAGGTGTTTCAGTTTCATTGTCTAAACCCTGTACTTTCAACTTTTAATAACTGACGACTAGAGTTTATTTCTGCTCTTTTGCAAACTCCAGTCCAAAAAAAAAAAAACCCAGAGCTCGTATCTATCCATAGAGGTCCGTGTACCACTGCGCATGATTTTTATTTTAACTCCTCACCACATGCGTTCGGTTCTGAATTTAGCTCTCGCTGATCAAAGAAGCATCTCCTCGTATGAACAGATAAAAAAGCAGCACCAGTCTCGTGTACTTTTACATTATTGATAAAATTGTTCTAATCTTCATCTCCATCCGACCATCGTGATGAAATGCGATAAGAATGGGAATGGGATTTTTTTTTTGACCTCCGGATCACGCTGGAAGAGGCCACTGAAAATCAGGACTCTACAGGGGTTATGCGGATGGCTAATGTAGAAACGAGAGGTGAAAAGGCTTTTGATGGGGCTCAGGGAAAAGGCTTGGCAGTACGAATGTTGGCTTAGAGACTCGTAGACGTCGTATATGAGAGAAGAGAGGGTTTATATTTGAAGCAGGCAAAAAACAGAGATGGAGAGCGGCTTGGTGCAGAAACGCTTGCTTTACACTGTAGTCACGCTTTTAGGCTGCATATAGAAAAGGGCTTTATGCTGCTATTGATTTTATGTAAGGCTTTTTCTGTAAGCCATTTGAAAGATAAGTGCATGCGAGGCTGAGAGAAAGAAATGGCCAAAGCGGGAATGTCTCTTTAGAAAGGTCAGTATTAATACTGCATGGACATGCTACAACATTGCAGATATCTTTTCGTCATTATATCCTTTCTCATATAGCTCTGAAGATATGCAGTATGTTGTCAGGTGTGCAAGAGAGTAAAGCTGTGCATCTTTTTAAAGACCAAGAAGGTCCCAGGTTCGATCCCCAGTTAGAGTGGTCTGGGTCCTTTCTGTGTGGAGTCTGCGTGTCCTACCTGTGTCCGCGTGGGTTTACTCCGGGTACTCTGGTTTCCTCCCACAGTCCAAAGACATGCACGTTAGGTTGATTGGTGTCTCTAAAGTGGCCCTAGTGGGTGAGAGTGTGCATGTGTGTGTGCCCTATGATGGATTGGCGCCCTGTCTAGGTTTGTTCCTGCCTTGTGCCCTATGTACTGGCTCTCCCGTGTCCCTGAAAAGGAATAAGCGGTTAAGAAAACGAATTAATATTAAAAGTGTTCATATAAATTAGTATTTATTTATTGCATATTTATAGAACATTATAAACATATATAATTACAATATTATTATTATTAAGTCTATAAGTATATTATTAAAGTCTATTCCCTTCCTGCGACCACAATAAAAAGCTGCAAAAAAAAATAATGATTTTAAATTGAGCACTAAAACATTTTTCTGGGATGTTTCCCAGGCATTTACACAGAACAGCTTATATGAAATAAAGCCTTGTGCACATAAAAAGCATGTCCTGTAAATATTTTTGTTAGACCTCTCATTTTCTAAACATTTCACCTCATACCACTCAAGATTAAGATTAATACTGTGTCTGAATAGATATAAAGGCTAAAGATGTTCTCTGAACAATGCAGCAAGACATGAGACTGTCCTTTGCAGTGCTATCATCCTGCAACATGTGACCATGTGTATGAACACTACAAACATAATGTAAACACAGCACGACAGCCACTAGGGGGTGACTTCCGACAGTCATCTTGTACACATTAATCTTACCGGCTTGTCTTGGCACAAATTACAGCCTCCTTTGAACTGTCATCATCGGCGATTTTCATTATTTTATCTTCATGTGTTTATCTCATGATGGATAACAAGCTGAAAAATGCCTACCTTCTATAATTAGTCAGAATAGCTGGTCTGAAATGGCTCATGTGTCATATGGGCTTGTGAACCTGAAAACCTGGGGGACAGAGATTTTTTTGGCCTTGACATGTCCTATAATGGATTTGGATATGGATTTTATTCCTCCAGATACACAAGAGGTATAGAGTACACTTAGCAGCTGTGTGTGCAGTAAGCAGCAGCACTGCTCCAGCACACTGTGGCCTGGTAGTGCAGTACCACACATGAACACCGGGTGGCGCTTTGGGAAATCTCATTTCGCTGGTGTTCTTGAAAAACAACCTTTGATAGTTTGCATGAAATGAATCTGTTAAGCAGGTCAGTATTTAGAGGATGAAGTTTGGACGTCTGTTTATGTGCCCTGATGGACTGTTCTGCTGTTTCTACCTGATGGACATGTCCACTGGGCACATTAATCAATAAATTATTGAGTTTTGTCTCTCCACAGCTTGCGTCTGAGTCATAAAGGACAGATGTACAGCAACAACTGCCACCATTGTACACACACACACACACACACACCTGTGAAACACTGTGAAAGATGGCTATGTTTATGCTATGTTTATGCTATGTACACTAAGATGTGCCTAAGATCTCTCTCTCTCTCTCTCTCTCTCTCTTTGTCTCTCTCTTTTATTTAAAGTTTTTAGCCTGACAGTTTAAAGCTGACTCTTCACATTTAAAGGTTACTTCATTTAAATTGGACTCTTTTTTTTAATGATTTTATTTAGACTCTTGTTTGTTTTTTACTCTGACTCTTGACTTTTTTTATTATTATTATTTTATTTTACCCTTCAGGGCCACCATACAACATTCCAAAAAGCTTTTACATACCAGAGTTTATGGTCTCCCTCTGAACTCTGTACTCTAACTGTTTCTCTGATCTCATCATTTTACAGTAAACTTTCCACATATTATATAATGAAAGAGTGAGTTAAGATTAGAAAAAACTTGCTTGGACTGGCAACCTCAGTAGTAAGAAAATGGCTCCTGAGATCACTGCTTACCCTCCCCACCTTTCAACTCAGTCCTTATACCAAAACACCCCCTTTCTGACTGCAGGTTTGTGAATATATTAGTCCATGTTCTTTTTATCTGTGTTGTCAAATCTTGAGGTCTTTGACAATCTCTATTGCTAGAGGTTACACATATTGTTTTTATATTTTATTACTATTATTATTGCCAGATACAATTTTTGACTCACTAAGTTGTATACTGTAATTTAAAGTCTTTTATAGCACTCCTGGCTCTCTCAGATCACTTATTACACATTATGTTACTTATTACTTGACTCTCTGTTGTTCCTGGAAACAAACTTCCACTTGTTTCTGGGGAGACTTGTGGCATGTGTATCAATCTGAGGTATTTTAATGCCTCTCTGCTTGAATGCATTCAGCCTCAATTGTACATGGCTTTAAATCAAAAACAATTCTACCAAATGAATACATGTAAATGAAAAAACCAGTAAGAAAAATCAGCTTCCACTGATTTCCTAGTCAGGTTTTCTCTTGCCTTAATTTACAGAAGAAGCAATCAACATATCATTTCCAAAACATGGGACATGATAATTCAAAGATAGTCCAAAACAATGAACTATATTTGACTAGCCTTCTATATTCTATGAGTGATATCAAGTGAATTAAAGAATGCACCCAGACAGCTGATTGTTCTTTCTGTAGCAGAAGTTTGAGTCTAGTATCAAATAACTACATTAATGAAATATTGATCAGTCATTGAGATATGGATTATTAATGACTGAGAGAATGTGTGTAGCTGGGAGATCTACACTGGTACTCTACATCTGAGCAGGTCCATGGGAAGCACTTTATTCATCAAACAAGGGTTCTAGTCACATCAAAGACTTGCATTTGGCACATCAGATGCTCACGCAAACACTCAACTGCCAGCACACTCACTGTTGATGGCTCTTCTCGCACTCTGTGTGTCAATGAGTGACTCAACACTAATCAAACCTGAGGACCTGTGAATGCGTCGTTGGATTTTTCTTTTGAAATGCCAAGCATTTCTAACATTTGGACAACTAGCCATGGACTTGCTATTGTAATCAGGACAGAAAAAGGATTTGTCTTGTGGGTGCTATAAAGATTTTTTAAATGTCTGATCTAATTGCTTTGAAGGCGCATAGACAACTCAGAATGAAATGCAAAGTTAGCAAACAGAACATTGCATTTTGTACATCATAATGTGCTCCTTAAATGACTGGTTTCTCATTAGTAGTCTTCTCATTCTCATTGGCCAATAAAATAATTATAATCTCTTACTTATTATTACAACAAATATAGGGTCAACGTACAGTATACTGACCAACTGCATGTTTAATAAAAACAAAACAGGAATTTAGATAAAAAGTGAGAAGGTATGTCCAAACTTTTGGCCTGTACTGTATATATATATATATATATATATATATATAATACATTTTATCTCATGACTATTGATAAAGAACACTAACTATTTTTTTTATCCTGATACATTGTCTTTACATGTGGTGCCACTTATTTACTGATTATGTAATACCACAGAATAATGAAATGCTTGGTAAGTTCTGTTATACTGTACAGAAAGCATTACATGCATCAATATTCTTTCAGTCTTTATTACTCCTCCATTATAGAAGTTGTATACATCACATATTTTGGTGTCATGTTACTCTCCTGTCCTTATTTCTCTCTTGTTTCTCAGTTCTAAGCACCTTCCTTCATTCTCAGCTCTTGGTCATATTGCTGACTCTTCCTCTCTCCAAAGAAATCCCCCGTCCTCTTTCTTGTCATTCTTCTTCACCCCTCTCTCCTTTGTTTCTGTCATTCATGTTTCCCTCCAGATTTCTGGCCTGGGGCAGAGTTTGTCCTTCCCCTCCAGCCCATCTGGCCCTGGGGCCTCTTGGACAGCTGTTCATCCAGCATCCATTCTCTGTCTGTCCCTCTCTCTGACCTCCAGACACTGGTCAGCAATGCGCACCCTGCTATTTTCAGAGTGCTGGCATGCACTCATACTGCTGCTATGATGGTAATTATGAATTTAAAAGGAAAACATGTAGACTTTCTGGAATTAGAGATTTGAAGAGTTTTTAAGAGGAATTAATACCAAATTGACTTTGTGAACAGTGAGGGGTTTGGGGCACTGTAAAAACGTCAATATTGCCTGAACTGAGAAAATTGGTATTAACAAATAAAACAACTCTGTGCTAAATGTAAAGCAATATATACATAACCTGGACTTATGAAATTTACTGTTACCAACAGATCACGTGTTGGATGAATTTCAGCCACCTGGTCTCTGTTTGACTTAAACTGAACAAATGAGATAAGCTGATGATAACACTGATTTATGGCAGTTTGATAACTTGATAATAGGCAATGGCAGAGTAAAGGTCTTTTAAAACACAGATGTGGGAACAAAGGCATTAGCAATCTCTGCTGTAAGTCTGTAATTGACTATAACCTTTTTGGTTTGGCTAACTTCTTCATATGTTTATAACACCAACTAAAAAGAGTAAAAACCTTAAATCAGTTCATTCTACAACGTTGGAAGGGGGTGTAGGTCAACAGACAGTGTGTATACATATAAGTATTATTATTACATGACCAAAAGTATTCAGAATTTTCAAATGTTTAGATGATTTAGATGGATGGTGATAAAAACCTCATTGAGCTGTCTGTGAAAATCATGATCACTTAAATTTAAAATGATTACTAATATATCCAGGTGATTGGCTGTATGGGATTGTCTTGATGACACTGATGATTTATGAGGAATGCACATATGGTTTGCCAAATCGTGATTAAATGTACCTTCTCTTCAGACAAAAGGTTGGCTTGCTCCTTTAGCCTTGGCTCCATGCATGTGTTAATGATCTGCCTTTTAGTCTCCGCATGGTCTGAGGCCAATTGCTCAGGTTAATTGTGAAGAACTTTTAAACACAATAAAAAATTCTCAATAACGCATACTCAATAATGAACAATTTAAAAAACCACAAGTACACGCCAATTCTGCAAGACAGTCACAAACGACAAAGTGTTGCACATATATATTATATCCGGAACAAGAAGGAAGTCACCAATGACTGGACTCCTATAATGACTATTTACAAGCATCTATGAAAGTAGTTATTTGTTTTATTCTGGTAATCAAAGTCTTAACTGTAACACTCTTGTAGGAGCTTAAAATGGTTTAAAAATGCATCACACAGTACTCGTCCCAGCTGTGATTGAGTTATACAGAAATCCTATATTGTGGCTTTAAGGAAACAGGCGTACATGGCTTGACCTTAACTGAAATAAACATTCTGGTGTGTCTGATATAATCTTGTCTGCATGTGCATTTGTGAGAGGGTGGGGGAGATGTGGCCTCAGCTTGGTGCTGTCGACTCGAGCCACACTGCCGTCTCCCTACTGCTCAATTTGGATGGGGGTTTGTTCCCTTGAGTTCCCACTTTACACCCCAGCCAGGAAGATCATTATTCCTTACAGACACTCTTAACGGGTCAATGCATATACATAATGCATTCATAAGCTATTATGCTAAGACCACCCCAATGTACACAGACTTAAATGTTAGGCCAGTAGACATAAAAAGCAATACATCAACTTGTTTTTTGAGCAGATGGGGCAATATTTAATTTAGCTCTGAAAGGATTGAAAAAGGAAATCTAGATACACGTTACTGTGTAAAGATCCTAATTTTACATTAGAGCTTGCAGCTGTATATTCTTAAATTAGAATAATATATAACAATACATTGTGCTTATAATTAAGGCAAATGCACTCTTTATCCAAAAAAAAAAACATATTCCAATTATTATAGATGTAAATAAAGTCAAGTCTCAGAACATTTTAATTGATTAACCTGAGAAAATGCTTGAAGGTAAGATCCCTTATTTGGCCACTAAGCGGAGTAGAAATGCTTTTTTTTATTTTAATACTGATAGCTCACACAAACCATTAAATAACTTATTACTTTAAAAGCACAGTAAATATCACATCACTTCTAGATGCATATTTGTTTTTGTGACTTTTTTTATCTTCACTGATGCTGTTTCATGTTATATAAATAGAGCTATTGTCCTTATTTTTGGTTGCTTCTTTACAAGTTGAGACTGCGTGCTAGTCCTGTTGATAACAATATGCGAGCGTGTGTGAAGTTGTCCCTACCCAACCGATGTCTAGCTCACACACCCTGACCAACCCTCCCATCCTTGTCTAAACCCTCATGACACGTTTTTACATGTATAGCAAACAGCTATCTATAGAAGTGCCCAAGCTTGCCCCTGGAGGTCCAGTTTAACTAGTTTTCAGTCCTAGATTAATTTGAATTGCTTCACTCTCTATTGTTCACCACCTAACTGAAAAATATGAAATATGTTTAATTATATATTCTTGCTTAGTGAAAGGACATAAAATACATCCTCTACACTTTTAACTGGTTTAAAACCAAGAACACATATACTATCACATAATAAGTTAGGAGCACAGTAAGAATAGTAATCGCAAATGTAGTATGATGGACTTTTTGAATTTATTATTTTTGGTTTTGAATTAACCACAGCAGAGAGGACCAAATAAGAGAAGAGCTGGAAAAACTCAGCTCTGTCTAACACATAATATATACATATATACATAACATAATACTGCATACACACTAAATTGTTGTGATGAGCTATGATATATAATATATGAGAGACACAAAGGCAGAATAGCTGCTTTAGTATGAGAGTTGACATCCAATAGCTTCAAGACAAAAAGTTTGAACGGCATCTTGTCTATAGTGTGCTTAAAATGGAGATGTGTTTAAGCCTGTGTAAAAACTTGAAGTAATAGGGATCATTAGTTTCTTAGGCTAGATGGAATTCTTTACAATATTTGTATTAATATTATGCTAGATTTGCAGTTAAAGTCCCAGACCATGACACACACTGTTCTAAAGGGTTTGACTACACTAGGGGCATTTTACATGACCAAATATTTTGCTTTTGTTGTGATGGGATTTTGGGAACTGGTAATTTTTCTATTACACTGAAACATCTGAGTGCTGTTTTAGCTATGCTTGCTGCTCCCCCAACACTCTCACAGCTTCTTTGTACTGGTTTTGGAGGGATTTTGTTTAAAAGGGGTTAGCTGCTTTCGGAGACCAACTGGTTGCTATGACATACAAACTGTGCTCGGGTCTGCTTGTAAAATAGGGAGAGAAAAGGTTTTAACTAACCACTAAATACTCGTGTCCTCAATGTGCCACTGTAAAGGGGACATATTCTGGAGGTATTCAGATTGCATCAGAACAATGGCTTTGTGAATAGTGCTGCCACTTATTCCAAAAATGATTATAACAAAGGTATTTTTGTGCATAAATCTCACTTGCCACAGTTTTTCAGGCTTTCATCATAAAAACAACACCATAGCTACATTACAGTTTGGAGGTTAAATACAAATAACAATCACAAAGCCATACCAAGTATGTAGTTTTTAAAAAGCTTGATTAAATACAGATGTATTGAAACGCGAAGGTGAATGATTATTAAATCTTTACTTCTTTACTACTTCCATGACGATCATCTAAATTATCCTCTACATATTTCATAGAACTACTCGCATTTTGTATCAATTCAAGTGCTAAAATTTAAACCTTTATCTTCAAGATTGTGGTACAGCCCGAGCGTGCTTCCTTTCTTTCTATTGGCTGAGCTCTTGCTGAGGGCGTATCCAAACTGGGCTTGAATGTTCCGCGGGAAAAAGCTGCTTCTTTCTATAGGGATATTTTACTACTTCCGCTCGTAAACGTCAAAGATAGGACATTATTGGATGTAGTGGCACGTGCACTAATCGCTGATTGGCTACAGGGATGCCCATCATTTCCACTTTTTTTAAAGAACACTGCGGAGGAAAAAAGCAAACTCCTCTGATTGGACAGATCAGATGTATCGAGCTCGCTGATTGGTCATACCGATTGCCGCTTGTAGGCTGCTTGTTTTGAACATAAATAAGGGCTAAGCTCAGCGCTTCTTTTCTCACAGCAGAGTTTGGAAAGAGTCAGAGAGAGTGCACTTGACGCGGCAGCTCTCTGACAACAAGGAACAAAGGAAATGACCCTATAAAATATACAAATTCGTTCAATTCGGACTGTTTATTGTAGGCGTCGGCGTCATGTGTGGTTTTGCAGCGTGTTTTTCTTCACCCGAAGCAAAATAGTTTATGATCCTGGTTGCTAACGAGCTAGCCGTCGAGCTAACCCCGGCTAAACTTTTTGTTTGGTGACACCGTCTGCTGCTTCCACTCCGAAGAATTTTTTTCTTGATTTGCCCACATCTACCGCGAGAGTGAAAATGGAGATCGGTAACGTGGCAAGCGATTTCAGCCCTGTTAGCCTGGAGCTGGGCGCGGGCCCCGACTCGGTCCCCAGAGTTTCCAGACCAACGCTGCCCGAGCTTGTGCAGAAGGGCTCCCCCTGCATCAAAAACCTCTTCTCCCCCGGAACCAGCGCTGTGCTGTCCCCTGTAACCAACCTGACACTCAACATGGACAATCTCGCTGTTCTTGAAGGGTGAGTCTTACTCACTGAGAGCAGTTTTCATTTTTACTCTCTGCTTCTTTCTTCTCCTGCAGTGAATGTTGGTGTCCGCTAGCAGGGCTCGTCAGGGTCCTAACACTTTAGCTGACTAGTGTATTTTACTTCCTGTTTTGTAGAGGGCTAAAGCTTCTAGCTGTTTAAGAGTGACCTGTTTTGTTTGCTTATTAGTAGCTTTATTCCTTAATCTAACTTTTTAATTTTTGTTTAGGCAATGTGAGACCCCCAAAAGGAAGAAAATGGAAAAAAATGTGCCTTTGCTGAAGATTCCATCATTCGCCTCCGACGCTTCTTCTGATGCAGGTGAAATCCGCCGCCCTCTTCTCATATAAATCATTATATCATTATGTATATAAATTAATTCAGCGGTAATGATGCCGGGGTATATGCTGATTTTCCCCCCAAAATGCAAATGCGTTTGTAGTGATTTGTGCTGTTTACTTGTTTTCTGGTACGGTCATGTCACCGGAATGTTTCGCAAATGCATACGCAGGCTGATGGTGTGTTCCATGTGGTGTGTTTCAGGACTGGGCCTGGACTCTCCCAGCCCCGTGGACCCAGTGGATGCAGAGCAGAAGTGAGTTATTCTACTAACCACAAATTCCCTGCAAGCTGTTCTCCGTTTTGCCCAGAAAATTCTCATTACATACAAAGTTGGCAAAAGTGGTGTGGGTAATCCTGCTGTAAAGTTGCACTGGCATGACGGCACATTCTTTGTTGTTTAAGCATGTTTCCTCTGTACAGTTTTTCTTTGATGGCAGGATCTAATGATGCATGTTATTTGGAGTAAGTCATGTTGGTGCAAGTCGTGCTCTCCGCATCTACGCAGTATCCTCCATGGGCCAGCATTCTCCCCCGTTTCCTCTTGACCTTTCTCTGTGCTGTCGAGCTATTAAAAAGAAATTGCACTCTGCAACAAATTATACCATATACCCATGCATTATACTCATTTTAAATGTTATTCTCATTTTAATTAATGTTATTTTTAATCATTAACTCATAATTGTATCAAATGTGAAATCCATAGATGCTGCATTAACAGTAAGGCCAGAAATGCAGGAAGCTATTTTTGTGTTTAGATACTGACTGTAGACTACCTCAGACTTTGCAATCTGTTAAAATGATGCAGGGTATTTTGGTTTTTATGCTTGTTGCCAAGCTATGGATGGTGAATAGTTTATCTAGATGGATACAGACCATACAGATTTCTCTGGTGGAGTCTTGTGGTACCATGTGTGCATTTTAGGCGTGAGAATTATAAAAACCCATCCCTGATGTTTATGATTGATGGAGCAGGTATCTTTTGGGGTTTGGTTGGTGTTTTGGCAACTGCATTCATTATGACTTGGGTTGTTTTACAGAAATGGAGTTACTACACTGCATGATTGGGTAACAGATGTGCTGTAAAGAAGGACCTTGTGAAATGAATGTTTCATTTCAGTAGTGCATCATGTGCCAACAGAAAATGTGCTTATTCTGCATGACTGTAATTGTAGCCTGTCTTTCTGTAAGCATGCATGCTTGGACATCTTCCATTCACTCCTGATGTGTGCTGCTTTTTTGACCAGTTGCTATTTGGGATGATGCCATTCATCCCCAGCCCCCTTTTGACTAGCAGCTGTTTGTTACTCATGCGCTGGTGGTGGTGGGTGCCTTTTTCCACAAAGCACGAGGCGGTTGGGTGTATGGACTGGCACACTTCTCAGTCTTTTTGAATAGAGCAGTATGGATAGCGTCTGGGCGTCTGTAACGAACAGAGGCCCCCCTACCAACCTGGCTGCACTCAGCTTGCTAATTCTCCCTTTTCCTCTGCTCTCAAAGACACAGGCTCTTTTCCTCCTCCCCCTTCCAAGCGCCATTCATTGTGCGCTCCGACAAAGGGGGCTTGCATTAGGGGTTAGCGTCGTGTGGGCATATGGCTGATTAGGAGACCTGATCCTACTTCCCCTTATAGGAACTCTTTAGCATACAGGTGGAGTTCACAATGCGTTTAACCCCCAGTGTGTAGTGAGGGGCACAGTCTTGGAATGTAAATATGTTGTTAAGTTCCTTTGTGTCCTAATTTTGTGTGTTTTGTTATTTGACAGACTTTTGTCAGGCAAGCTTCTAACCGTCTCTTTGTCGTCTCTTTCAGGTTTGAGCAGGCCATACAGAATGCTACCAGAGTGATAAATGAGTAGGTTGATACATTTTTTTTTTAGCCAGATCCTAATTGAAACTTGTGTATTTGTTTTAAAATAATTAAAATTGCAATGTTCTTGTCTTTGCAGAAGAATGCCCATTCGCAGGATAAACTCATTACCGGTAAGAATTGCTCAGGATGGACTAGTGCTGCTAAGGCTGGCTGTTTGATGAGCCTTGCTTTATCCATTATGTGGAAATTAGACAGTTGTTTATTCTGTAACTCTCTTTTTCTTTCTAGCTACAATTGCTGGGTCACAGTCCTAATCTGAAGAGTAAAGATTCTGATGTGTCTCGATATGGAATCTTCGGTCAGAGCTGTACACTCGGCTTGGACAACAAGGAGAACCTGCATGATGTAAGTCTTTGTGAGCCATGTTTGTGAAGCCATCCAGGACATATCTGTTTAGCTTTACCTGTGTAATGTTTGTACTTCTGTAGACAAGTTTTGAATTTAAGAAGCCCACCAAGCCTGTTTCTCGTTCTCGGCTGCGTTCAACTGGGGAGACAAAGGAAGCTTTTGCTAGCCGGCCCAACTCTGCTCCTGCTCTTATGGTAAATGGTTTGAACTTGCATCCTTCAGATTTTTCATTGTTGTTGGCATTTTGATGAACAAGGCAACTTAATTCCCTCTTTCATGCCCACAGCTTTCTCCTACCTCATCTAATCAGCTAGCCTCACCAGATACTGACAGTCCCTTTGCACTGCGCTGCACGTCATTCTCCAGCTTGCCTAATGACGACGACGACGGCTTTTTAGATGTACTCGATGATGTAGAGGTGAGACCTGTGTTAGAAGACAATATTAAATGTGAACAAGGGGTGGATTGGGTAGCATTAAAATGTAAATAAACCAGGTAAACGCTAAATGTGTGCCTCTTGCTTTCCTTGATACTGATAGACGGATTCTGAGGTACCTATGGGAATGGCCACTTTGCTCACAGCTCCTCTGGTTGCTGACCAAAGCATGGCTGCTGCAGACTCGGTAAGTTTCAACGTCTTAAATTTGTATGCTTCTTAGAGTTTTGATGAATAGATGCTGCACTGATTATGCCCATAGCTGACTTGGTGACCTTGTTTCATGGTTTGCAGCCGGTTCGATGTCGGCCACGGGGGCTGTTTCGCTCACCCTCCATGCCAACAGGAGGCCGTGCCCCTCTTAAAAGACCCGATAGGCCCAGAGATGAGAATACGCCCGTGCGAGTGAAGAGGAGGAGGAGTGTCGCCGGGTCACACGTCACAGCCATGGAGCAGGAGGATGCTATTCCTCAACAGGTTAAGCCCACCACCTGTACAGTCTAGTCCTAATGAGCGACAGCTCTGCAAACAATGTGTTCCTGACTGAGCTTCCTCTGTTACAGGTTCAGCGCTCAAAATCTTTTAACCATGCAGAGATCGGGAGACTATTAGACAGTGACCCAAGTAATGTGATAGGAGATTTTACCAAGGTGAGTGAAGAGCTACTATTTGGCAGAAACAGTACAGTTCTGGAGTAGTGGAATATTATTATTATTATTAAATTAAAAAAATGTTTTGTAGCCTCCTGCTTTGCCCACAGTGGATGGAAAACACCAAAACTTGAAATACATCACTCCAGAAATTGTAAGTAGGCTTTTCCCATGCTGCATCAACAGAAACCGGAGTCCTAGATGTTATCAGATTATGTTCAAGTTTCTTTTCTCTCTCTGTTGATTCAGATGTGTGCAGCAATGAAAGGAGAGTTCAGTGATGTGGTGGAAAGGCTGTTTATCATTGACTGTCGCTATCCATACGAGTATGAAGGAGGGCATATCAAGGTTGGTGCTGTGCTTTGTGTTGATCTGTAATGTCTCAAGTGTAACTTTTAAAGCTGTTATTCCAAATGCACACTAGGCTATTTTAGACCTGGTTTGCCTGTCATAAACTCTCTTTGGGGAACTGTGGCACCAGGGCTTAGAAATGGCCAATGAGAGACTAAGAGGAAATTGGATTTAATCTGATTTGTGTAGCAGATCCCAGACTCCAGTTGCATCATACATTTATTTGTGTCTGAGAGTAAGGGCACAATGCAAGCACAATAATGATGCTTGTACAAGCAATTTGGCATGTCATACCCATATGGTTGAACAACAACAACAAATTAAAAACTACATACTAACAAAGTGCCTGCATCACCCCCAACCTATCCTTCCTTCTAGAGATACCTACCCTCATCTCAGTACCATTTTTCCATTTCTAATACCAATACCACATCTGTGGCTATCTGCTGATACTGAAATCAAGTGGATACTTTGTTTTACTCTTGAACATTTATGTATTTCTAGTTCTGATGATTTATTTAATCCTAGGATTATTTTGTCCCTATATTGGCGATTATAAGACAACAGAACTAGCAGGTTCCTTTTTCCTATTTATATCAACTCTAGTGGAGAGAGAACTGATTTGCCCCCTGTGGCTTTTCAGATCACCAGAATTCAGAAGGAGGACACACAGGAAATGCACTGCAAACCAAACATATTCAAGCTACAAAAATATTCACAAAATCACTTATATTCTCACTAATATTGTGGGTTGCCACAAATTTTACAAGTGTATCAGATCGTATTGCTTATCCCCTCTGATAATCGTAATAATAGCACAGCTGTTTGTTTAGGAGGAAGTGGGATTTGGGGTTCATGGACCCTGTGGCTCAGTTTCTGAGCCTTGTCTGCAATGTGTACAGTGCCATGTCCACAAGTCATGAGCAGTACACTGTGTTTGCAAGATTGAATGTTGTTACACTTGTCCTTACTTGGATTTGTTGTATTGTTTTGCCAGGGTGCTCTAAACTTTCATCAAGAGGACCAGGTTGAGGAGTGCTTTTTTAAACAGCCCATCCTCTCGGAGTGCCCTGAAAAGCGTGTGCTGCTGGTATTCCACTGTGAGTTTTCATCTGAACGTGGCCCACGAATGTGTCGCTTTGTTCGTGAGAGAGACCGTGCTCTCAACGTTTATCCCAATCTCCATTACCCTGAGCTCTACATACTAAAGGGGGGCTACAAGGACTTCTTTCCCCTACATAAGGTGTGTGATGAGTTATCTTGGTTCTAAATGACTTAACATTCCAATGTAGGTTTTTTTTTTTGTTGTTGTAGTTTTAAATATGAATAATTTAGAGCTCTACTGATGTGTTTATGTGCAGATGGAGTGTGAGCCCCAGGAATACAGGCCAATGCACCATGAGGACTTTAAGGAGGATCTGAGGAAGTTTCGCCTGAAGAGCCGGACATGGGCTGGAGAGCGCAGCAAAAGAGACATGTACAGCCGTCTTAAAAAGCTCTGAGGCACATAAACATCGCTCAGGTTTACTGAAAAAACTCACTCGCACACTGTGTTCACATGATCAGTATGTGGCAGTGATCTAATGACTTGCATTGGATATTGATCAGGTATCTGCCCATGGTCAAATAGCACACTTACTGCCTTAAATCAATCCCACACATACCACTCTACCTGTTCCAGTGGATTACTACTGGTATGTTTTAGTCACTTCCATTTTCTCCTCCATTCCAGTGGAAGACCTCAAAGCACTTACATATCTAGTGTTTATGGTGGAGATTTCTCCTTTTTCTTATGCAAACAGTCTTTGTCCCTGCCAAACTGGGTCTGAGCCATTTATACAGTTATTGTATTTAGTTATATCAGAACCAGCCAGTGTTTAAATGTCTCAATTATGTACATTTGAATAATATAGCTCCATATCAGTGGTTATTTTAAAGAAGGTATTTAACTGTTTTGATTTTAACAGTTGAGTATGAATGACTAGTTCAATTGTGTGAGAGGGCCTGAATTTTAGAGTAATAGTGAATGCAGTGTGTGGGTTGCATAGCCATTTTGCACTGCCATCTTTTGTTAATTCTCTTATTTGATAAGATTATATATGATGCTGATCCCTGTAATTCGAGATTTGATTTGGAGGCATAAAACGTTTTTAGGAGTTGGGAGCAAGTGTCTGTCATTGGAGCCTGTCTATGGCTGAACTGCAATCATACAGAGGGGACAGGCTTGGCTGATTGCTGCTGGTCAGCGTGAGATGACTTGAATGATGTTCACCAAAATGCCCAGCAATAAATCTGCATCTAACTTAAGTTTGTTTTGTTTTGTTTTGTTTTTTTTAAATAACAAATTGTGTTGTAATTATTCCCCCTTTCCTAAATGCTAATGTACTGTGTGTAAGGTGGTGTACCGAGTCTGCTTTTGGACATGTTTGGGCCTGTGTGAGTGAGATTTGTGTTAACTGCAATAACGAAGTGATGTTGGGGGAATAAACTACTTCAATCTATTTGTGTGAATGTGACTTTTTTTATGCTACTTCAGGCTCTATTGTTGTCTGTACCTGCTATTCAAATCCTCCTGACGGGCCCTAAAAGTGTGTGATTATCAAGCTTGTCCATGAGCATTCAAAGTCCTCTGATGGGAACTGGTCAGCTTTTTCCATGTGCAATGGAGCCTCATTTGTTCAAGATATAAAACAAAAAATATTTTATTTTATGAAATCTAAAAAAAAAAGCTTTTCAGACTCTCCGGAACTGAAATTCCTCACTGCTTGCACAAGTTTAAAATCTGCTTATACTTGAAAGTAAATGAAATTCCACTGATACACCCAGCCTACCTCCAGGTATTTATAAGTAAGTGATGGAAAATCACCATCATCTGCATGGGGTTTTGTCGTCTGAGGTAAAGAATTTCATTTGTGCATTTCTGTAGACACATGCTATGAAAATGAGTGGTTGATTCAGTATTAAGTTGCTTTTAAAAAATGTAAACTCCCACCTTTTAATTACGACTAGTTTGATCTTTAGCACTTCTTAGAAGCTTTATACATCCTGGCCCTGAGCTGTTATTACAATTTGAAGTGTAAGCATTTATTAAACATGACTTGGGTAAACACAGCAGGTTTTGTGTGTGTGTGTATTCGTACTACATGAATGAAGTGAATAATCTGAAATTCAGCAGTGATGGAGATTATAGAGCTCTACTGGCTTACATCGGAGTCTAACAGGAAATAGACATAAGCAGGAATCTTAAAATGGCTCTGAAGGAAGCATTTATCTGTCCTAACCGTGTGATATATCAACCTTAACCTATGAATTAAATCCAATTAAGGCCAAAGGTTTTCCAGCTTGAGCTTGAATTGACTTCATTAGACACTGGTGAGGTCTAAACGGTTTGTTAGTAAATAGCTGTTTTGATTTACCTGAAAAAAATGTGTCTTTCATTGTAGTTTTACCAAGACATACATTTTCAGTGTATATCTATGTAATCAAGTCACAAGCAGAGAACTTCTTATAATCTTAAAAAAAATCATTTTGGCATTTTTGCAAAAAAAAATTCCTTTCCTTTTAGCAATTTTATACTTGTGGTTTACTATAAAACCCCAAGGGCTTAAAAGCCACATGGCAGAGCTGAGTAAAATAGGATGATGCACACTGAGTTTCCATTCAGTGAATAACTCAGTCAGAGTGCTTCTAAATTTAAAACCATATCCTTTACTGTCATTGGTAGTTTGGGGCTGGAATTGCTATGACAGCCACATCCTGTTTTCACTGCAACTGAGTTCTTCAGATGTTTAACCCATTGTCAGAGATGAGTTTATTTTTTAATAGCCTAAACAGTGTTTGAGTGCTTAGCTTAATATGTGGCACAATCCTTCTTCTCACACCACCTTATTTCTTTCCACTCGAGCCTCAGCTGGTGGTAATGGAAGTAACACACAACCAATTCCTTCTTTTAACGACTTGTAGGGGATGTATTTCTCAGGATCTGGAGAAGTGCACTGTCATTGTGTAAAACCAGCATATGGGTGACCTAAAAGAGCTTTTCATGCAAATTACAGGTTTGAGCTGGCTGCACATGGGGGTTGTGGCCTTTGTAGAGGCCTGCTGTTACAAACTGCACAGATATTCATCAAACTAAATGCCCTTTTTTTGACTGAACAAAACACTTTGGAAACTAGAAGAAACTTTTTTTTAGTGGCATTACATGTTTGAATTGAATTAGCTTTTTATTAGGTCACTAATATATTGTCTACTTCTTGAACAAAATGGGATGTGCATTAAATGACATCAATGAAACTAGTGATTTAGCTACTTTAACCTTTGAAAAAGCGTGTTTTATAT
>JAOVVG010000042.1:11722504-11734088 GCA_028566375.1 Leptodoras nelsoni | reverse complement strand
AAAGACTTGCTGTCTTGGTCACAGATGTGCCAGCAAGACGTGCACCAACTATTTGTCCTCTTTTGAACTCTGGTATGAAACCCATAATGTTGTGTGCATTGCAATATTTCGAGCAAAACTGTGCTCTTACCCTGCTAATTGAACCTTCACACTCTGCTCTTACTGGTGTTTCAGTATCATTGTCTAACCCCTGTATATCTAGTGTTTGTAACAAAAACTTTCATTTTCTCATGGGTTTGTTAATGATTAATTCTTCCATCTCATGAAAAATGAGCTTTATGGTAGCATCCTTTAAATTTGGAGGATTATTCAACTGGTAGAGCAGGGAAGTCATATTTTCTATGTACTGTTCAAATGCTGAACACTGAAGGCACATTAGCAATGATGTTAGATCATCGGTTAAGACAGGCTGCTGCTAACAAATGTCTGTATTGACATGCAGTATTGATACAGTACATCCTTCACAAATGTGTCTACAGAAACACACATTATGAAAGAGAAATCAAAAGGTTGCATTCAAGGATTTTTTTACCCAACAAAGCTTGAAGATATTACAATGCTCTTCAAGTCCATGCTGTGGTTAATAAGAGACTTTTCACCTGGATGAATTAAATTAGAGTTCATTTTAATTAATTTGGTCAACTTATAGAAGAATAATACAGCATGCAGCTCCTTTTTTGTATCAGGCTAAACAAATTGATACACACTTGTAAATGTGACTCTATTTTATCTGAACATCTTTATCATCTTTATCAACAAACCCTTCTGCATACTGTGCATCACAAAAATGTGACAGACTTGATCAAAGAACTTGATCACATGGTGTGTATGTCTGGTGCTCTTTTTAAAGGGCAGGATGTGGGAAGATTGTATTTCATTAAATCTTTCAACTAAAGAGATTTTCACTCAGTCCAGCTGTGCAGGTTTTATTACTTCTTTTGAATGTTTAAGCCATTGTATGAGGCCGACAAGTACTCATTACACGTAAAAGCCATTTGCACTTTGTATTGAGAATTTGTTCATGTCAGTATGGTGCTCTGTTATTTAGTATGTTACTTTGTTTCCTGGATAATGGCCTTTTTAAACTCATTTAAGACAACTCTTTGCTGTATATACTAAATAAAGAGCAGAATCAAAATAACTTGTATCCTGTTTCTCCCAATACGTTGGCCAAGGAAAAATACAGCTTCTGTCTGACCGATTGGAAAACATTCACTCCATAAAACTTTTAGTCCAATATGCAATAAATATTACCAGAGAGAGAGAAGGGAGTGGGAAGAGAGAGAAAGAGAGAGTCTGATTACGGTGTCTACAAAGATGCACTGGTTAACTGACATACACACACACATGTACACACACAGAGAACATCCATCAGGCTACCATGCCTGACAACAAGGCACTCGATTAAGTCTCATCTTATTTTAAAAAGAGGACAATGACAGAGAACATTCCTCCTCTCCACTTTGATTTGCACCAATCTCTCTCCACAAATGTCCCCTTTTCTCCTATCTCTGTAATCAGATGCACAAACTAATGTATGTCATTCTTATTCTTTGGAGGAAAACAGTCTGATTGATAAGAAATTACTGTTATAATCAAGGTTATTTATGCTTCCTCTCACCAGCTCTACTTTCTCTCCTTTTTCTCACCCTATTTCTCACATCCAAACACCACATCCTCGGGTTATTTGCTTTTGTTTGCATACGAAGCAGAATGCAATGCAAACCACAGATGTATAGAACGTTGTCTCTTCTTCACAATTCATCAGCAGGTCTGCTTTCTGACCATCTATCCTTTGATTATTATTTTGTTTTATGCCAAAAGTTCACATTTAAAACATGCTTGTGCTCCTGCAGTACTTTTATGTTGATGTGTGTGTGTGTGTGAGAGTGTGCTCATGTATTTGTGTATAATTTGAATTATACCCTATTGCCTTAAGGCAAGACTTCAACTTCAAACACAAGGACATTTACACTCTCACTCCTTACAATAAGCAACTAACTGTCTTAGGCACTGATGTTCCTTCTGCATGTTGCTTTTAGTAGCATGTAAATTAGTATTATAATGAGTAAAATAGTAAAATAAAAAAATTTTAAAATAACTTTAATATTGTTATTAAATAAATCTGTATCTTATAAAACTATTTCAGATATACTGCTATATTCAAATGTTCTGCCAATTCTTCTTTACCATGGTTAAAATTTTTATAATAATTATTTTTACTGTGCATGAGATAACATCTATTGTATGCACCAAAGCATTTCCATGATATTAAGGCCCCAAAAACTGCTCTGCACTATATTTCTAGAAAAGCTACAGTATGTAGATTTATGCTCAGAGTAATGAGATTTTTTCAGCTGTGAATAGACCAATAACCAAAGCTTACACTAACATTTTTTTTTTCACTGGAGTGTTTCATCTTGACAGCTGAGAATTTGCCTTAATATGTATGTAGAGAAGTAAGCCAATTACTATCCATTTACCTGTACAGTGTTACATAAGACAACAAAACCAACAACACTTCTGAAGATTCATCATCTTCAAATTTCCAGTTTCACTATGTGTTGAAATACTTGATGTTGAACTGAAATGATTGATGTCTCATACCTGACAATCTGTGTTCACAATGCAACACATCATACAAAGTTTATGTCTAATAATATAAAACCAAACAATTCTTATCATGCTGTATTCTTTTTTTTGGGCAAAGCAACAACCCCTGACTTCTGCAAAATCCTTTGTAGTTAATGAACCAAGCTGCTGTGTATCTCACAACAAGTTACTACCTCTGACTGGTGATTTGCATCATTGTGGACCGTAGAGGTCCATTTATTGCCAAAGCAATCAAAATATCCATTTACTGAGGACGGTGCAGATGCAGGGTGAGGCACTACAAAAAGCCACATTATAACTGCTGTATTCTCTGTCTTTTTGTTTGTCTGAGCATGTGAGACGAGGTTCAATATAAGTGATCCATGCAGCTCTGAGAAATATTAGACAATCACAAATACTATGTGCACGCATACATGGGTAATACAGGCTGAAATACTGATAGAGGGAAACACTGAGTGAGCTGTCATAAACACACTAAAGCTTTAAATGCTAAATGATCCCAGCAGGCATAAATACATTTTCCAGCTTGGTAAATTTGAGAGAACTAATTAGTATCATTTGCTAATATTTGAGAAATGCTTAATTCTGGAAAATGTTCAAGAGCTGTGCATAAACGGTGATGTCAAAATAATCAAGTTATTCGATTTGTTTGATTAAAAGTGCTACGCTCTTGAGACAAGCATTGTGGATACATTAGTGGATGGAAAGGATCGGAGAGCAGGTGAGGGGGCAAAGGACAGTAGATAAAAGCAACTGAATGTGGATGAGGAAAGTGTTTGCACAATTAAGGTGTTATGACTTTTATATGATATGTGACTAAATAAGTCGATGCTGATACTGAAACTATACCACAGCAAAAGCCTAATAACATAATAACCTGGAATAATAGATAACAGAACACGGCTGATTTTTAGAAGCTTTTTAACATTAAATGGTAAATTTAATGTTATAAATGTGAATGTTGTGTTTACAGATAAAGATCTTTGCCACATTGATAACTGAAAAAGGTAAATTCAAATATAACAGTTATCATTGCCCTTAATTGCCTCATCCACCTCCAATGGTGAAAAAAAATCACTTTCTTCCCTGGATAAGTTACCCACAATGCCCTAAAGTCTAAAGTGAAAAAATCTAAAATCTAAAGTGACATCACTTACTTTTGAGCAGGGACCTAATTTTTGTATGGACCCAGTTTAAATTGCTCCAATTCTAAATCATTCACACCCATTAAAACAGGCCATAGAACTGTCAGTGTTAATGGACCAATCAGGATGTATAGATCCCTGGCACTTTCGCAGAAGAAGCATTTTGTAAGCTAACCAGCTTCAATCAATAACTATTTAAATTCAGACCTGTCAGATACTGTTTTCATATCAGTCCTCTGACAGACTCAAAAAGCAGGTCTCAGAGTGGAAAAGATTTCATACAGTGAAAAAAAAGAGAAAAAACTTTCAACTTTATGTCTACACTAGAAATTGATCAGCAATATTTAACAACATTCTATTGTCAGCTGAATTCAGTGATTTGTATGTGTGAGTGAATACTTTTAGCAATATAGTGTACATCATACTTTGTTTATATCCAAACACCAGAGATAGTTTCATTGAACACTAAGAAAGCATTCAGCCATTTACAAGGTGAGTCAAAAGTCTCAGGACACCTTTTTATTTCAGAACAAAAATTTGCAACAACAACTTGGAACATTGCACAGCTATTTGACGCTGTCCCTGGTGCTGAATGATTGGATCCTGTGTCTTCAGCTCTGTGTTCAGCACCATGGACAGCATCAAATAGCTGCACATCATAGACAACGTTCCCAGTTGTTGTTGCAAATTTCTGTGTTGAGAACTTTTGAACACAAGAGATTGCAAATCTGATGGGGGCCATGTTCTAAATATAGCTTATGTCAATAAGATTTATTCCGATGTTTTGATATCTGCCTGTTCTTTTGAACTTACAGCATGACATTCACTAATCTCCTGAAGAAATATGTAGTAGATTTTGGTTTAGAAATGCCTCTTCCCTCACAAGGTTAAACTTTAAATGACTACTCATTAATTATGTCTATAAATAGTACTACTGCTTATAGGATAATGGCTGTTTAAAAAAAAACAATTAGGCAAAGAACTTTCAGAAGAAGTGTGGGACTGTGATATATTTATATAATGATCTTTTTTGCCTGACTAGGAATGATGAAGTTCATGGTCATGGTCCCTCACCATGTACTGTACAGTTTACTAGGCCAAGCTTTTCTCATCTTTCCTCATCATACCCTAAAATCTGAAGAAAGTCACCTCAAAAGACATCACATATACATGGCAGACTGGACATATAGGTTTTGGTCATGCCCCAGCAGACTACTTGTACTGTACATTTGATACACTTTCTAAAATGACCATTATAATCTGAGAGAGTGAGATTTCCATATTTTGTGTCTCATGAAAATGAAAATCTAAGCCAGACAACTTAATATAATTGCATTCACATCTCTGCAAGCCCAAAGACTGATTCTTGTAAATTGGTAATCAGTTGGACCACCTAGAGCAGCACAATTACATCAAGATCTCATGCTTTTATTACATTTGGAAAATATCTAATATGTAGTTAGAGTATCATGCGGAAGAATTCCTGGTCTATTTTCCACACACTCAATGTTTCACACCCTTTAATCACTCAATCATTTATAGATTAATATATTTCCTCATGTGTGGTTGGGGGCCTAGTCCTTACACCCTCTCCATCTATACAATGCAAATAATTTACTGTAAAATTAAAGTACTGTAAAATGTAGAACAACTGTAAAATATATTCTGTCTTATAAGCAGGTACAGATGCAGATGCAGGTATAAAAAGCTTTATTAAAATTATTAAATGCTGGTGTTGACATGACAATAGATATTGTGGCAACTGCCACCGGAACTAAGAAGCAGGTTGGCTGTTTTGGGTGATTTGGGGTGTGGTTATAGCTTTCTCCCTGTATTCATTGCAAGTTACTACCATAGATGTAAAATGTGTTTCTGTGTGTCACTGTCCTTCCCTTTTCCCTTTTAATTCAGTCTCTTCCCCCTTTTGTAAATTCACTGTTCTTAATAAACCGATGTTTAAGTGAGCAAAAAGGGTGGACAGTGGACTGTTATCAACCCCTCCACATTGTCACCATAGTATATAAAAAATAATTTGCCTCTTTTTTATACAGGTCTTTATAAAATACCAGGAAGTCTCTGTTCTCTGTAGCCTAAAGAAATGACAGCTATAACTACATTTTGAAAGCCCCCATGCCACAATACAATATGACTTTCAAGGCTGACTAAGTTAGAAGTTAGGGTTCTTTTATGATCCTAGAAAGTCAAATCATATGTTAAGGAAAGCACAAAGGTTATGCAGTGTATGCTTGGGCTAGAATGTTTATATTCAGTGTATACAGATAAGATGAATGCAAACTGTTTATTCTGTGAGACTGGGTTGGTGAGGGTTTATACTTCAGCAGCATGTTTAAACTTTATAACATTTGACTGAGAAAGGTAAATTGAATTTATTACTAAACAGCCTGTTTTCTACATCACATCTTTGTTGCTCCATCATGCTTTTTTTTTAAAAGCTAATGAATGTGTAAATGTTACATTTGGTTCATTTTACTTTATTATCTACCTGTCCTGTGTCAGAGGTTTAGCAGCCAATCAGTGCCAGAGAAGGTGAGGTGTGCTTAGGGATCCTTGTTTAAAGATGTGCTTGCTGCCTCATTATTTACATAAGCTAACAAGGTTATTGGGAACTTTAGCTATCTGAATGTCACCATGGTTTTAAAGTATATGAGAATTTAATAAGAGTCTCTGTCAAAGAGCCTTACAGGGGAGGAATGTGGGGTATGAATATTTATGAGGGCCTCTTCAGAGGGATTTGCTCTGGAGCTACCTGTTTTAGCTTCCTGTCAAAATTAGCTGCTGCATCTGCTTGTGTAAAAGTATCACCAGCCATTCTGTTTACCGTCACATAATACGTACTCGGATGGAAATGAAAATATTTGTTCTTCATTTGGCTATTACATATTTGAATTGCTATAAAGAAAATACACATAGAAATACAGCGTTGTATAAAATATTTCAAACAGAACAAAAACATTTTCATACTTTTGTCCTGGGCATGGCTAAAACAAAACCTTTTACAGAATTCTACTGTCATGCCAAATACTAGAGATGACAGTGGTAAATGTTACATATTGCCAAGTCTATTCATCTAAACTGTTCTTACAAACAACTACATAGACTTATTTTTTTTTAAAAAGGACCAAAACATTGTGTATTAAATAAAACGTATGCATACTGTAGGTGTTTATAGGTGTATATAAGTGTTTCAGGAACACCTGTTGATAACAGGTGCATAAAATCAAGCACATAGCCATGCAATCTCCATAGAGAAACACTGGCAATAGAACGGCTCATACTGAGGAGCTCAGTGAATTTGTTGTCCTGTTTGGTACTGGAATAGGATGCCACCATTGCCATAAGTCAGTTCATGAAATTTCTGCTATGCTATATCTTCCCCGATTAACTGCAAGCACTATTATTGTGAAATGGCGGTGCCGCAGAGTGCTATTCCGTCCATCAGCACAAGAACTGTGCACTGGGAGCTCCATCAAATGGGTTTACAAGGCCAAGCAGCTGCACACAAGCATAAGATCACTATGTGTAATACCAAGCGTCAGCTGGATTGGTGTAAGTCACACTATCACGTGTTCCCTGAAGTGATGAATCATGCATCACTATCTGGCAGTATGATGGATGAATCTGGGTTTGGCGGATGCCAGGAGAATATTACCTACCAGATTACATAGTGACAAAAGTAAAGTTGGTGGAGGAGGAATATTGATCGGGGCTGTTTTGTAGGGTTTGGGGCTAGGTAATGGTAATGCTACAGCATGCAAAGAAATCTTAGACCTTTGTACGCTTCCAACTTTGTACCAACAGTTTTGGAAGACCCTTTCCTTTTCAATACCCCTGCACACAAACCAAGATCCATAAAGACATGGTTTGCTAAGGTTGGTGTAGAAGAATTCCTGTACAGAGCCCTGACATCAACCCCACTGAACAGCTTTAGGATGAATTGGAACACCAACTTCATGCCAGGCCTTTTTTCCAGACATCAGCGCCAAACCTCTTTTGCTCTTGTCACTGAATGGGGGCCGATACTCATAGCCATGTCCAAAATCAAATGGAAAGCATTGTCATAGCAGCAAAGGGGGAACAACTGCACAATCAGTGCCCATGGTTTTGAAATAGGAAATTCCATGGTCAGGTGTCCACCTACATTTGACCGTGCAGTGCCGTGAAAAAGTATTTGCCCCCTTTCCAGTTTCTTCTATGTTTGCTAATTTTAATGTTACAGATCATCAACTAATTTTAATACAAGATAAAGGCAAAACAAGTAAACACAAAATGATCATTCCATTCATCAAAGATAAAGTTTTATTCAAAACCCATATCACCCATGTGGAAAAAGTAATTTCCCCTAAACCTAGCAACTGGTTGTGCCATTCTTGGCAGCAATAACTGTAATCAAACGTTTGTGATAACTTGTGATGAGTGGAGGAATTTTGGCCCACTCTCCTTTGAATAATTGCTTTAATTTGGCTACATTGAATGATTTTTGAGCATCAGCAAAACCCCAAAACTTTATTTCAGCAAAACCCTAAAACTTTTGTTTTGCTTTTTTTGAGCCATTCAGGGGTGAATTTGAAGATTTGTATGGCTATCTCTTTAGACTGGCATCATGTACTATTTTTGAGACCTTTTAGCCTGCTTCACGTTGCTAGACAGGTTCTATTTAAGTAATGTTTAGATTCAACAGGTCTGGCAGTAAGATTCACTAGGTCTGGCTGTGGCTAGTGATGATGAACCCAGCAATCAGTTTAATTAATTTAACTGTTTAATTTAGTAGCTGGGGGGGCATTACTTTTTCACATAGGGCCAGGTAGGACTGAAAAACATTTTTCTTTCAGTAAATGATATCATAATTTACAAACATCATTTTGTGTTTTCTTGTGTTATCTTTGTCTAATATTAAATTTGATGATCTGAGACATTATCTGTGACAAATATGATAAGACAGAAGAAATTCATAAGGGGCAGATACTTTCTCACAGCACTGCAGAGTGCATAGATAAAGGTCTATAGATTATAGATTAACAAGTCCCAGTCCCAAGAAATAGATGTAAAAAATTAGAGCCAGAATTTAATAATAAGCAAAAGAAAAACAGGTAAAAAACCAGGGCACATCTGAATTCCTATTAAAATTTTACAAATATTAAATTGTTATGAAAAAGGTTCCTTAATTAGCAACAATATTTCATCTGCCCTATACAGTTCAGAGTGGATGTAAATTACTTCATGGTAGATCTTCTAAACCATACTTCATTATGTCCATCACACGACATCCACACACTAACTTCACCCCATCTCTCTTTCTCATTAGCTGCCTCCTGACTGATGCCCTGATGTGTGGCCAGTCCTCATTACAGAGCAGAAGTAGTAGTAACTTGTGCATAGTTTAAAGGAGAGACTGAAGTCTGCTAGTTCCTATCTATAGTAGACTACAGCATTGTTAAGACAAAGAAAATGCTTCATTGATGTCTGTTCAAAATGAATAATTTTATAACAGTGGGGGAAAAAAGCTGCTCAATTTGTATGACTGGGATCTGGGAATTAGATTTTTAATCTCACAGAGCTTGAAATAATGTTCAGTGTTGTATACTTTCACATGGATCATACACTATATTGCCAAAAGTATTCACACACCCATCCAAATCACTGAATTCAGGTGTTCCAATCACTTTCATTGGCCACAGGTGTGTAAAATCAAGAACCTAGGCATGCCAGGTTAAGTCCAACTGTGAAACTTCCTCGCTACTAAATATTCCAAAGTCAACTGTCAGTGGTATTATAATAATGTAGAAGCAATTGGGAATGACAGCAACTCAGCCACGAAGTGGTAATAGGTAAAATGACTGAGCGGGGGTCAGTGGATGTTGAGGCACATAGTGCACAGAGGTTGCCAATTTTTTTTTTTGCCAAGAGTCAATCGCTACAGACCACCAAACTTCATGTGGCCTTTAGATTAGCTCAGGAACAGCGTGTGGAGAGCTTCCATGCCCAAACAGATCCATCCAAGCTCAATTCAAAGTGTCAGATGCAGTGGTGTAAAGCAGTTCCAGTGAAAGGAACTCTTAATGCTTCAGCATCCCAAGAGATTTTGGACAGCTTCATGCTCCAAACTATGAGGTAACAGTTTAGGGACGGCCCCTTCCTGTTCAAACATGACTGCACACCAGCGCACAAAGCAAGGTCCACAAAGACATGTATGAGGGAGTTTGGTGTGGAAGAACTTGACTGGCCTGCACATCCTGACATCAACCCGATAGAACACCTTTGAGATGAATTAGAATAGAGACTGTGAGCCAGGCCTTCTCATCCAACATCATTGTCTGACCTCACTAATACGCTTTTGGAAGAATGGTCAGAAATTCCCATAAACACACTCCTAAACCTTATGGAAAGCCTTCCCTGAAGAGTTGAAGCTTTTATAGCTGCAAAGGGCCGACATCATATTAAACCCTATGGATTAAGAATGGGATGTCACTCAATTTTATATGTGTGTGAACACAGGTGAGCGAATACTTTTGGTAATACAGTGTATCATCAGTAACTTACAAACAAATTTAAAGTTAACAATGTTACTCTGCAAGTAGCTGCTAATTAGCTGAACTTCATTTTAAGAGACATTTCAACTTACCCTTTGGCTCTTACCCTTACCCTTTAAACATAATACAAAAAGAAAACTAGTAAAAACATCAGTAAAATATAATGATTGACAAAACATCCTATTAATGTAAGGGGGCTCGCCATACCATGGCCTAACCCTATACAGGGTTACAGGGTTTCCCTTGATATATGTTATATATTCACCAATTTCACCTGCTTGTGCAAATGGAACAGACAACAGGTAGAAATGAGAGGCAATTAGCAGGACAACCCCTATAAAGGAGTGGTTCTGCGGGTGGTGACCACAGACCTTTTCTCTGTTCTCATCCTTTCTGGCTGATGTTTTGGTCACTTTTGCATTTTGTCAGTTCTCTCACCATAGAGGTAGCATGAGGCGGTGTCTACAACCCACAGAAGTTGCTCAGGTAATGCAGCTCATCCAGGATGGCACATCAATGCGAGCTGTGGCAAGAAGGTTCGCTGTGTCTGTCAGCACAGTGTACAAAGCATGGAGCAGATAGGGCCAGTACCCCAGGAGACATGGAGGGGGCCATAGGAGGGCAACAACCCAGCAGCAGGACCGCTACCTCCTCCTTTTTGCAAGGAGGAACAAGAGGAGCAGTGCAAGAGCCCTGCAAAATGACCTCCAGCAGGCCACTGATATCCATGTTTCTGCTCAAACTGTAAGAAACAGACTCCTTCAGGGTGGTATGAGGGCCCGATTTCCACAAGTGGGGCTTGTGCTTGCAACACTGTGCAGGGCAATTGGTATTTGCCAGAGAACACCAAGATTGGCAGATTCGCTATTGGCACCCTGTGCTCTTCACAGATGAAAGCAGGTTCACACTGAGCACATGTGAAAGACATGACAGAGTCTGGAGACGCAGTGGAGAATGTTCTGCTGCCTGCAACATCCTCCAGCATGACCGGTTTGGCAGTGGGTCGCTGGTGCTGGGTTCCCTCTGATGCATGACAATGCTAGGTCTCATGTGGCTGAAGTGTGTCAGCGGTTCCTGGGACATCTGGGACATCATGTCTCGTTCCATCCACCAACGTCACATTGCACCACAGACTGTCCAGGAGTTTACTGACGCTTTAATCCAGGTCTGGGAGGAGATTCCTCAGGAGAATATCCGCCTGCTCATCAGGAGCATGCCCAGGCATTGTAGGGAGGTCATACAGGCACATGGAGGCCACACACACTACTGAGCCTCATT
>JAOVVG010000042.1:11577615-11590496 GCA_028566375.1 Leptodoras nelsoni | reverse complement strand
ATGAAAATACCTCCAACAGCATCATACTTGCCATCTCTTAGATCACTAACTAGCTGCAGTTGCTGGGATCTGAAACGTAGTTCAATGTTTTCTGTCTCCAAAATTTCTGTTCCATTTCTCATTAATAACACATTGAATGTAACTGGACAATTGTGAGAAAAAACCTGATAGAGTAATCACCTTTTTGTGAGATTAAGCAGACTTCTCACAGAAATGGCAACAAAAGGAACAGCATGAATCAACAATTCAGCACCAGAATACATACACTGGTGATCAAAATTAGACTTTAACAATTAGATTTTTTTAACACATTGAACACTCAATTTTTTCAGAAAAAATGTAATCTTCATTGCTCAACAGTTGAAGGAATGTTTGTTGTGGCTATACCATGCTATTGGAACAGTGCTTTCAATGATCAAAATTAGAGTACAGCAAAGACTGTAGCACAGAGAAAGATTACAACTAAATTTTTCTGAAGGTTACAACAGACAATAATTAGTAGGAAGTGTACAGGCCGTTGCTTTGAATGACTTAAGCGCATCTGCATCAAAAGGATATCACTAATTTCTCAGACTGCTCTGGTGTGATTTTAATCCACACTTCTTCTAGTCTTTTACACAGTTCAGTGACTGTAGTGGGTTCCTTGGCCATAACTTTGTTGCCAAGGACTTTCCAGACATTTTCTATTGGGTTTAGATCAGGGCTCTGGGCTGGCCATTTCATTATTTCAGTGTTTTCAGTTTCAAGGAATTGCTTTACCTGTGTTGCTGTGTGACAGGGGGCATTGTCCTGCACGAAAATTGCTGGCTGATTGAGTGATGAATGCAGGGAAGACACCACATTATTGAAGAAGGTTCTGATAAACATTGCCTTCACTCTGCCATGTACTGTAGCTGTATAACAGGCTCAACTCCTGCTGCTGAAAACATTCCCTAAACTACGACACTTCCTCCTCCATCTTTCACTGACTTCTTTACACACGAACATAATGTTTCCCATCAGACCCAAATCAATTAAACTTGCTTTCATCACTAAAGTGAACTCTGGACCACTTCTCCTCTGTCCACACAACATGCTCCTCCATGCAGCAAAGGTTAGTCTAGCCTTTTGATTCTTTCTGCTAATAAAGTTTGGTCACTGCAGAGTGGGCTTTGAACCGAAATGCTCTTAAACGTCGAGACACTGTATGACAAGACAGATCCTTACCCTGTTCAGTGCTGAACTGGTAAGCAATTCCAGCTGCAGTGTGGAACCTATTGGCTGCGGAGGTTCTCCTGTCCTGTCCTGTCATGGATGATCAGACTTTTTGGGGGACTTGAATGAGTTTGTGACATTGTAAAGATGCAATATTCTAGAAATCACAGATTTGAAACGATCACCTTTCCTTGCTATGGCTGATATGGTCATCCCTTTGGCCTTCATCTGGACAACCTTCTGCCAGAGGGTTTCAGTCACCTTAGAGCAGCTCACCATCTTCACCAAGTCAGTGAAAAGTGTACAGACACACACGCACGCACGCACATGCACACGTACACGTACACGTTTTATTTCAGTAGCCACACCCAGGCATGATTAGTGGCAGACTTGTTGAAACTAAATATCAATTAAATAGACCCTGCCCAGCAATGTGAAGTAGGATAGAAGGTCTCATAAAGCAGCACATGATGCCACATTCTAAAGAGATTTGAATACTGATGTGAAACAAATTCACTGAAATCTACCAGTCTGGAAAGTGTCAAAAAGCCATTGCTGAGGCTCTGGCACTCCAGTGAACCACAGTAAGAGCCGTTATCCACAAATGCAGACAAGTTTGAACAGTGCTGAACCTTCCCGGGAGTGGCCGACCTACCAAACTATCACCCAGAGCCCATCAATAACTCATCAAGGAGGTCACAAAATGGCTGAATGGCTCAAAAGAAACAAAATGAAGGTTTTGGAGTGGCTGAGTCAGTTTTGACACGAATCCCACCGAGATGCTGTGGAAAGACCTTAAACGAGCAGTTCATGCTCACAAACCCTCCATTGTAGCTGAAATAAAATGATTCTGCAGAGAACAGTGGGCCAAAATTCCTCCACAGCAATGTAAAAGACTCATCTTGCAGAGAATGGCACAACCAGATATTAGGTTTTGGGGGGCAATTACTTTTTCACATGGGCGATATAGGTTTTAAATCAATCTTTATCTTCAGTAAATCTGCATTTTGTTTACTCATGCTGACTATCTCATATTAAAATGAGTTGGATGATCTGAAACATTTCAATGTGACAAATGGGCAGAAATAGAAGAAATTCATTCATTCATTTTCTTGACCGGTTATTCCTTTTCAGGGTCACGGGGGAGCCAGTGCCTAGCCGGCAGCACAGGGCGCAAGGCAGGAACAACCCTAGACAGGGCGCCAATCCATCGTAGGGCGCACACACACACACACACTAGGGCCACTTTAGAGACACCAATCAACCTAATGTGCATGTTTTTGGACTGTGGGAGGAAACCGGAGAACCCGGAGTAAACCCACACGTACACGGGGAGGACATGCAGACTCCACAAAGAAAGGACCCAGACCAGGATCGAACCCGGGGCCTTCTTGCTGTGAGGCGATGGTGCTACCCACTGAGCCACCGTGTCGTCCCTAGAAGAAATTGGGAAGGGGCAAATACTTTGTCACGGCACCGATTTTACAAATAGAGCTTCCATGAATTCCTCTATATATGAGAGTCAAAAATGATCCACACTCAGGTTATATTAAAACTTCCTCTATGACAGTAAATGGCAGAGTATGGAATGGAAAGATCTTCAAAAGTCAAAAAAAGTGGAAAAAGTTCAAAAGTCAACCATCAGCTAGAAAATTTATGCTTACCGTTTTATGGGATTCTCAAGGGTCAGGGTTGGAACATTATCAATAAGAAAGGTTCAACAATCAACAGTGTTCGTTACAATGAGATGCTCATTGAAGAGCTGAAGCCTAAAATTCAGACCGTGGCTCACAAAAAGCCAAAAAGCTTGTTGACAGATGGACAAAGTGTTTTGAAAAATGCATTTGTCTTTTCTGAAAGTTGATTAACCAGTAGCTAATGTTTTGCCAGCTGTTAATTTCTTATTTGGCGCCAACTGTAAATATCACAGGTTACCTAGTTTAACATTTAGTGTCAGTGCTCAAGAAAATAGAATAGGGTGAATACTTATCCATTATGTTTTTTTTTTTCATTTTCAAATAATTAATAAATATATTTTTCTTTCTAGAGAGAATAATTTCAAAAGGAGCAGGGGAAAATTCCAATTATAACGTTTCATTTGATGTGGAAATGCAGCAAAAAGAGAAATAACTAGTAGGAGTTAATACTTTATGGAGATACTGTATGTCCTACATCCAATGCTAAATTCATATTAAAGAGGTAAAATGCTGTTTCTAAAAAAGAGAACTAATTGGTGCAATTACTAGGCTTAGACGCTGTAGCTGTGTACACCTAAACACTTACTTTTATCATAAAAAAAAAAACAAAAAAAAAACAGGATCCTTAATATCAGCATTTATTATAGACAAAAATTGTCTTTATGTACATATATAATTACAACTTCAGTTATAATACCCAAGATTTATTTTACTGGTTTTTTTTTTACACATCTTATTTGTGCTTAATTTAAAGTTTGTTCATGATGACATTCTCTATCTTACATACAAAAAGAAGCTGCAGCGAGCACCCGCAGTAAAAGCTGGGGAAACTCCACTTGCCAAGCAAATCATTCAACAGAAATGGCATTCACATTAATGTTCATTGTTATATTACAAAAAGAGTGCATCTGCCGCTACATTATACACATTAAACTATAGATCCTGATATCTACAGTGATTACTGTACAGAAAGCAGGTGGTGGGGTTGAGGTGTAGGACTGGGTATAGATATTTTTGAAACCTGAAATAATCTGTTAATTGGCTCCCAGACCAGAAGACTAGCTCCTTTCATGTCTGGGTTCTACAGTAAGTGTGTAAAAGTGAATGTGAGAGCTTGTCATACCTAGTTTCTTACACTGCATTATGTGCTGCCTAAAACTGCAGAAATGAGCTTCCATCTCACTTTCCATTGAGTGCTTACTGAAGTGGACAGTCCCGGTCGCAATAGCTACCAGGCTGTTGGCGCTACTTTCTCATTTCGATGGATCTTAACATTTAATCCATCAATGTGAAAGGCAGCTTACCATCACAATCATAGCAGTTCTCAGGTCTGCAATTTAGCCATGGATGGTCTTGTTCGGTTGCAGAGGACTGATCGACCAAAATGTTTGTGAAAGGCCTGTGTCACGTCAATCATGGCTCAGCCACTGTAAGGAAATTGACAAGTAGGCAATCTGAGACACACAAAACCCATCTGTGTTCCATTCTGCAGCCTCATCACAGCTCGTTATATACAGAGTGCATGACAGTATAATACACAGAGTCACAGCAGAAATGACACTTGCATGGAACAAACAAGAGAGAAATAAATGGTTTCTGCACCCTTACTTCATTAGGCAGTAAAGAAGTACAAAAGACTCAAAACACTGCAACTGAATATAATATAGTGGAAATAATTTAGGAGGCTAGAGGGAATTCAAATCTACATGAAAAAATACACTTTTCAATAAATTGAGATGCTAGTGCGCTCAGGTTACGGAGAAAAGCAGAAAGCTCACTGAAAGATTTTCCTCTAGACAACTAAAGAGAATGGGAATGAGCAAAGAATAAGACATCTCTAAAAATTCAATTTAAAATAACTGGACCAAATATACACATACAAAACTTCTAACAAAACACTGTATGATTCCCACTGCTATACATTTTATAATGTCATATTTCTCTGTTTCTCGTCTGCCATTTTATGTCTACACTACAACCTGCTCTTTAGCCCTAATAACCAAACTCCAACACTTACGCATGCACACAATAAATGCAATTGGAAGTACTCTACAACCAAGGGTGTGTGTGTGTAAAACAACAGAGTGTAAAATGGCGTCTGGCATTTTGAAAAACTCTAAAAGCTGATTTAATCCTGAGGCCTTTGCCTTTACTCTCTCAGCTCCCTCAGGTTCAGTTTGAGTCAGAAGCTAGAATGAGACTAGGAAATGGCATGGGGTCTCAAAGGCGATACAGTGTGGGATTGTGGGTGGCAAAAAGAGAGGAAATCAGACTGAGAAAAAGGAAAAAAAAAATCTGCGAGTCTAAAACATCAATAAAATGCTCCTGAGCAGGAAACAGAGCAGTGATCTGTGCCAGAGATCACTGAAAGTGACTGAAGTGAAAAGATGAGAATAAATTGTCAGCTTTTAACAAATAAATAAATGGCATGATGTCATTTCACTGTGAAAAGAACCCATTTTTCTCTCACACATGAAACCATGCACAAACACACCTTCAAAAACCCAGAACAATAGAGTCTACTCCATTTAGAGCCATGATTTAAAGGACACAGACACACAACCTGCCTCATGAATGACCCCCGTATGTGTTTGTTTTGGCAAGTGTTTAAGGGTAAGTGTACGTATAATAGCTAGCTATGGGTGGTCTTGGCTGTATGTTGCCATGGAGACCATGGTGCAGCAGTGCAGGGGAACCTCCTCCTGAGCATAAAAAGGGACTAAAACAGGAACAACAGTAATAAGTTAAATATCATATAGCAGATCTGAGTCAGAAGTCCTATCTGCAGTCAGTCAGTGAGGTGAGAAGGGTTTCTTCTCCCCGTCTCCATGTCTGTGCATCTCTCCTTTGCCGTTCCTTCTCCATGTGGGTACATTTCATATGCTGGGAGTCTTAGTTCTCCAATCAGACTGCATCCTTGCTCCACCTGTCAGTATGTGACCTCCGCCATGTGGGTTGCATGAGTCTGTGGCTTAGTCCTGGCGGAGGTCAAAGCTCTGGATTCGGGGTGAAGGGTAAAGGTCAGATGCATGTAGCCGGCTGTGCTATTGGCTGCTGTTTGCGGTTGCGCAGCCCTCCAGATTTCTCCTTGTAGCCCACACACAACTGCTGAGACACGTCCACCAGGGCACTCGCTACTGCCAGGCCTGAGACAGAGACCAGGGGAGAGGAAGGTTACACTGTAAATATGTGCCATGTTCAGCAGCATAATTAAGCTGTTGATTAAGAGACGTAGAAACTGTAAGACCCCACCTGACTGTCCTGGAGTTGGGATGCCTCCTGGGCCTCTGGGTAATCTGATAAAGATGGACAGCACTGCTGCTTTATTCCCAAAGCATGGTTCCAAAGCTATGGGCTTTGGCACTGCCTGTAGACAAAACACAAATCAATTAATTATTAATGACACTGACATGATTAAGTTCTGACACTCCAGACACCGATACTGCTGTCTTTCTCTCTTGAGCATGCACACGCGCACACACAAGCACGTGCACACACACACACACACACACACACACACACACACACACACACACACACAAGCACGCATGCACGCACACCCCAATACTTATTAGGACCTTTGGTAACCAAGAAACAGTTTGGCTCTTTTCATTTTTAAATAAAAGCTGCAGAATGTAAGCATTTCCTTTTGGGGATCATCCTAATATCCACAGGAAGTCAAACCTGACAGATATTCCTATCCTTGTGAGGACAGTTCCTGTACTGGAACTAACGATATGACCAGACAAACATAACCACACAAACACACATGCAAACAAACACACATACATACTGGAGGTCTAAAAGAACACACACATATTTAAATTGAACAGATAATATGTCCTATAAAAGGCACTTTAAAAAAAAACAAAAAAAACTTGCCAGCCTCAGGACCTGGGGACCCACCAGAGGGAAAACGTTGCACGGTTTTTAATTTTAATGTTTAACTTTAAAGAACAACTCTTGCTGAAGCTCATGAGGAGAGTTGCCAAGCTTCGGAAACCTTTCAATTCCCCTTCAATTCAACAATAACACAAAAAGACTTGAAACTAAAATGCACAAGGATTTTTGGAGACATATTTTTCTTTCATTTTTCATGGGAACCAAGTAAATAGTGGAGTGCATTTCGCAGTATACACACTGATCAGCCATAACATTAAAACCACCTCCTCACTCCTCACTGACCATACAGGTGCACTTTGTAGTTTTACAGATAGAGCCGGTAGTCATAGAGCAGGTACTATTTGGGTGGTGGATGATTGTCAGAACTGCAGTGACCCTGGTGTGGTGGTAGTGGTGTGTATGTGTGTTGTGCTGGTATGTTTGGATCAGACACTGCAGTGCTGCTGAAGATGTTAAACCCCTCAGTGTTACTGCCGGACTGAGGATAGTCCACCAACCAAAAATATTCAGCCAGCAGTGTCCTGTGGGTAGCATCCTGTGAGCACTGATGAAGGACTAGAGGATGACTAACACAAACTGTGTAACATCTGTGAGCAACAAGGTAGGTGTGTCTAATAGAGTATACAGTGAGTGGACACAGTGTTTAGAAACATCAGCAGCACTGCAGTGCCTGATCCAATCGTACCAGCACAACACACACTAACACACCACCAACACATCAGGGTCACTGCAATGTTGCAAAACATGTAAGTTTATTGCACATTTTAAATCCAAAAAGATCATTCTCCAATGGTAAGAAATATGTTCCAAAACTTGCTATTCGTTGTTACAATTTAAATTTAAAAAAAAAACTTCCATTACCAGTAGCCCTGATTTTTCCCAGTGGTTTCCAGGTACCATGAACATAGTCTGGCTCAGACCAGGCCCACATCCAGTTTAAAGCATCAATAGGTTAAGATTTTATCTTAAAACAACAGCTTCAAAATCATTTTGATGGTACACTGACTAGTAACAGAGAGAATGGTGCCTCTGTCATTACCACTGAATGCTGGAATTCCTATTCTAGCACTGTACAACTTGGGTTTAGCCAGACATGATCTCCCACGAGAAGTGCATAATTCCCCGCCTTTTGTCAGAATCTGTCAGAAAATAGATGGCAAAGCGTAGCAAAGCTGCAGAAACGGAATCAGTTGCTACAAATCATCCGATATTATGTTCTAATCTGATCATTCTCCCTATCAGAAGTCAGTGTACCATCAAAATGATTCTGAAGCGGCTGATTGAAGATAAAATCGTTACATAACGTCGCTTTAAATCCAAACCCAAAACGGATATGAATATTTTCAGATAAAAGCACTGTATTTTACCAACAAACATGCACAGCTGATAAACATACCCTGAAATAGCTTAATACAAGTTTAATTACTGTGGTCGCTTTAGGCAGTGGGTGTACGTAATAAGGCCAGGACTAAAAGCACATGCCCTCTTCGTCAACTGGAAGCGAAATCATGGAACAACTTCAGTCTTCCACTCAAACGCAGTCCAACACTCACCCCATTTAATTATTTATTTTGGTCTCAGTCCCTAAGGCTTACTCACTAGCTCATGCTCTATCACACACACACACACACTCATAGTACAATGCCTCAGAATCTTGCTTCCTTTTGCCTCAACTTGCAACATTTAAACTCGTGTCTTATTCTGTCATGGACCTCTAGATCTTTCTTACTGTAAATACAATAGAAAAGCCTCTCTCATTCATCTTTTGGCTTTCCCTCAATGTGTCCAATTCTGGGGTCACACTAACAGAAGAAACACTTAAAATTTAATTACACCCTTAAAGAAATGTGGGTGAATATGTGTATGTGTCTAGTCTGTTTGGACTAGCAAGATTATCTTAAGCAACCAGCCTGAGCCAGAAAAACACAGGTTCTGCTTAATTAAGTCTTATAAATAAGGGGGTGGAAGACAGGGGAAGAGAGAGAGTGAGAGAGAGTACGCAGGCAGCTAGAAGGAGGCAGGTGAGAACAGGAAGGAGGCCTACAGAACAGGAGGTTAAAGCTGTTAGGTGTGTAGCATCATATTTTTGGATCCTTCAGGCATAGCCTAGAAACACCACAGAATTCTTTCAGGTTTTTTTTTCCCCCAGACTGCAATCTTATTTATTCCCTACGAATGTAAGGTTATACAAGCAATCAAGCAAGGGCTCATATGGCAGGACTGAGATCATCTGCCATCTGCATGTTTTGGAACAAACAAGGTGTAATATATAATAATCCCCAGAATTACTGGAGAAGGATCACTTCATACCGGCTCTACTGCTAGCAGGAAATAAAGCTGTCCTTCATTTTCTAAATGATACCCACTGGGTCATGGCAGACAGAAGCTAGACAGAATCAGACAATGCGTGCTTATTTGCATTTCCTTTTGTGATTATATATTATGTGGAGGGGGATGTGCTCTGTAAAACTATTGCAAGAAAAATCTTGAGGAAATGTGGTGGAAGAATGTGACAACTTGAGACAGATATTTTGAAAACCGCTATTAACCTTTTATGTGAAATTAAACAAGACAACTTGGCAGTGATGTAAAACCATTTTGAATATCATCTTTAGCACACTTGAAAATATATATCACACCAGGGAACTATATAAGGTTTTTATCCTTTAAAAAAAAAAAATAATAATAAATTAATAAAAAAACAGCTCATTACTGAGACACGTCACACACGTTGTTTTGTGCAGTTTATCATTATTCAGGAAGTAAATCCTGGACATTGGTCCTGTCCTAATGTGCCTAATGCTGTAGTGTGTTAAACAGGACAGCCTGAAAAAGTACATATTCTGTCTACCAGACACCATCAACAAAACCATCAGCTGGACGGTTGAACGGGTGTTCGAACAGGACATTGACCCCGAAAATACATCAGAGCTGGTTTTGAAACAGATAAAGCTGGCTAACATTAAGCTTTTGGAAAGGCCTTACCAAGGTCCTGACCTCAACCCTATTGAAAATAAGTGGGCTGTGCTTAAAACATGGGTCCATGCCAGAAAAGCTGGTGTGATTGCGTGATCAAAAATACAACTAGAATTCTGCCAGAGGCTTGTTGATGGCTGACAAAAGCAACTGGCTAAGGAACACAAAACCCAATATTAGGTGTGCTGTATGTACATTTTTGACTGTACTGATTTCAGAAAACTCCCCCAAAAAGTTTTCTTGTGCACCAAAAGCTTGTTTTTCCCCTATTAAAGATGTGTTGTAAAGTCATTCTGCCCCAGGAAAAAAAACAGTTAAACTGGAAGCCCAATATCGCCAGGACATTCACATCCATGATGATCATGCATAAACTGTTGACCACAACTATAGGTAATATGTTGCTTTCTAGATACATATACAAGCATCTGTCCGTAACATACAATTTTTTCTTGGAAAAAAATGTTTGGAACCCAATAATGCAGAATTCATAACAACAAAAGCCTATAACTAGGGATTTTACGATGCATCGCAAGATCGATGCAAATACGCCACTACTGAAATCGTTTGAGATGTAAAATGAATCAATATATATATATATATATATATATATACACATACCTGCCTCATTTGTTTGACGCAAGTACATCATGCTAGTTATAGGCGATTCAAATATGTCGACGGTACGTCAAGACGTTGAACATGAGGATGCTCCGTCCTATTTCAAACAGGAGGCGTGGCAGCATTTTGGCTTCTTCAAGATTAGCAAATTACAGTATTTTGTAGTTTTGTTGTAGATAAATAATAAAATGAAACTTTGTCAGTCATAATTTGTGTTCAGTCTGATTTTTTTGTAAAAAAAAATAAATAAATAAATAACAAAAAAAAAAAAGTTAAAATATTGTGAGAAAATCTATTCGTGAGGTGAGCGTGACTGGTACTGCATTTTCAGTAGAGTGTATCGATACATCCCTACCTATAACAAAAGCTGTACTAGGATGCCTAAGCCTTGTGCACAGTATTCTATAGCCGTGTGTAATCTGAAACATCTATACCTGAACCACTTCGTAGCAAATACACGACACGCAGCAAATATATCGTATTTTTCCAAAGAGATCTGCCTTGTTTACAACCTTAAATATATGTAAATATATATATAAATAAATATGACTTCTCTGGTACACCTGAGATTGAATTGCTCCATTTTTGGTCACTAGCGCAGAGTAAACAAGGAGCCACTAAACTATCTCCAGACTTGTTCAACAACTTGAGAATATAATGAAAGAAACTACTCTCATTAGCTACAGAGTGCTGGAACGGATTTTGATGACATACTTGCTGCAGTAAACAACATCGTTATACTGCAATTAGGAAGGGAATAATCTCAGCAATTTCTTGGACATAATGCTTGGATTGCATTGATTGGATCAGAAGAGTGTTACATCGGAATGTGTGTTCTGAACGGACCACATTTTTCATTCACACCATCAACAAGTCATTGTGTGCAAAATCTGTCCAGCAAGCTATTACTAGCACTATTACATTTATAATTATTATTATTAGTGGCATGTTTATGAAGCTTTTGTTCATAGGTGTACTCCTACTGCCATCTAGTGCTTAATACTTAAGGAAAAAACAGATTCAATTCCAGTCACTTTGTCATCTCTATTTTACTGTTTCCTGGCAAGTTTATTCCCAAGCTATTTGACAATGACTCTAAAACGCTTAGCCAGCTAGTCTCTTCTGTGTCTCTCTGGCAGTGAAACTGTGAGCGCTCCTTTAGAACCGCTTGGTGCCGAGGAAGCTGCTACAGAGCTGCATCAATCAGACATCTGCAGCAAAAGTTAACACATTCACTGATCAATGCCATTGTGGCTATGAGTCCTTGGCTTCACAAAAGTCTATACAGTTATTAATCATGTAGCTGTTGTAAGATGGCAACACTGTTTCTGTATGAACCCGTGGAAGGCTTTACCTGGCTAAGAAAATGTTCTTGGCAAATTCCCTCCTTTCAATCTAGTACGAGTGCAATTTAATGAGAGTTTTTCTGAAACGTCTTAAAAGCAAAAGACGTTATAAGTGCGTGACAAGAGAGAGGAGAGAGGGGCAGGGAGAAAGAAGGAATGTGGAAAAGAGGTAAAACTAAATTGAATCTATGCTTCAGAGCTGTCCCACTACCCTGGGAGAAAATTTGGAGAGTTCCAGTGAAACTGTTGCCAAGACAAAGAACATCAAGCACACACACACACACACACACACACACACACACACACACACACAAGTGTTAACTAAACATAGCACAAAAAGTAAGGAAATTTGTGACTGGTACATTATTTCTTTGTTGTAACAATGCTTCTTGGCAATAAATCTTATACCGTTGGAAAGCCTGTTAATTTCCCTTATAAATGGTGACACATTTGTAAGGAACATGCATTTGTGGGGTGAGCAGTAGAGCTGAGAATGTGGGTTGCACCCATGAAAAATTTGCCAAATCTTCTCTGCCATTGCCAAACAGCTTATTCTGCTATTGGCAATTTAACAATTTATTCATTTAAAAAAGAGGAGCCTCAGTCGTGTGTGGAAGAACCATACACAGCCACAACAGCCTGGCATCTCCTCCTCATGCTGGTCACCAGCCTGGTCACACACTGCTGTGGGACGGCATCCCATTCTTCAACCAGCATTTGTCGCAAGTCAGCCAACGTGGTTGTGTTGGTCACACTGGCAAGAACAGCACGCCCAAGCTGATCCCACAAGTGTTCAATGCGGTTGAGGTCAGGTCTGCTGGGAGTCTCTTATAAACCCTGCTCTGTGGGGGTGAGCGTTGTGATCTTGCAGTACAGAATTCGGTCCCAGACTGTGGGGGATATGGGATTGCCACTGGTTGCAGAATTTAATCTCGATGTCTCTCTGCATTGAGATTGCCTCCAATGATGACAAGCCTCATTTTCCCAGTGAGGAAGATGCCGCCCCACACCATTACACTGCCTCCACCAAAAGATTTTACTCCATTGGTGCAGCAATCAGCATAGCGTTCTGTGTCTTCTCCACACTTTGACCTTACGATCCAACTGCCATAGGCAGAATCTGGACTCATTGCTGAACATAACGTTC
>JAOVVG010000042.1:11481547-11495374 GCA_028566375.1 Leptodoras nelsoni | reverse complement strand
GTCTTTACGTGTGTTTTAAACTCGCACAGTATGTGCTGCTCTGTGCCTCCTGATCCTCAAATATGCATTCCTCTAATAGCCACAGCTCTTCTTAAACCCAAACACACCCCCCCTGACAAAGAGACCTTACCAAAGCACAAACACGGATGCCCAAAATCACACAGTATCTGAGGTATTTAGACCAATCACAGACTTGCTCTCTAGCCCAACATCCAATCACATCCCAGGTGCGCAACAGCATGTCCAATCAGAATGCAGTGTCATGAAAAAGCTCAGCCAATGAGTAGAGAGTGCTCACTGTAACCATGCAACAGCAAGCGGCAACCGCTGTCCCACTGTGTGTCCCAGACACAGACACACACACACACACACACACACACATACACACACACCAGAACAAAAATCCAGCAGCAGCATGAGCACGTGGGAAAGTTGTGGATGTGAAGCCACACCCCTGCAGAGAAGCAGCACAGTTCTAAACACTACAGAGAGCTGAAGTGAGCGCAAGAAATTTGGGGCACAGAACCCTAAGGGTCTCTCAGACCTTGAGAAAACACAACAAAGTACAAAGCACACATACAATATTACAAATAGTGCAATGCAGCACAAGCAGAAAACTGTGTGAAAGGTGTCGTGTATACATCTACTAATCGAACAGGTCCTTTACATCTACACACTTATTCACTACTAGCTTATTTCTGACCAGAGAAAGACACACAGCTATATTTATGACAGTACCAGAATCCATACATCTGCAGTTTTTCATCCGCCAGTGCGTATATAAAGCGAAGGATATCTGTGGAAGCTTCTAGAGCTGTTTCTGCCGCAAGAATGGCAAGTTATCACGATTTTATAACTTGCAGTGCGGCTTAATAGTTGGAGCTCATGAGATGGGTCATGGCATTTCAGAGGTAGAAGCAAAGTTTGGATTTTTATTACAGCTGTCATGCGACTAATTTTTTCAATCGTGCGTTTTGTAAATCTCGGGTTTACAAAAATATAGCAATCCAAAAAGACCTAAAACTTCTTTTAAAAAAACTTTTGTGCTCTTTTGTTCCTTTCAATCTTTAGCAATGTTTATGATAGCTAAGGAGCTAGGAGACCCTAACACTGAACACGAGAGATCAGAGCACTGTGCACGAGAAATGACAACTAAAACATAGATTAAACAGTTACAATACATCACCCACAGTTCATAGAAGTTTCATCACATTTATTTCAAGTGTCTACAGCGTACAAAATTAGTCTGAACAGTGTTGTTTGATTTATCATGCTGAATACAGCCGAGTGCTGTAATCAAGATGCGCTGTTGATGACGTTGCTGCATGTTCCAAATAGAGCTGTTTTAGTGACCTAGTTCCCTATAAAGATCCCTTGGGATTCTGGACCCGGTGCAGTGTGTGGGGAGCAGGGATACATCTTAGGGAACTTAGGACAGCAGCGTGACCGTTAAAAGACTCTGGGTGAATGTATCTAGCATTCTTTGGAAAACAATCACTATCACGCGATAGGTGTGCAACACTCCATCAAGTAACATCAGAATTCAATGCTGGGGCCTGAACAAACATCAGCGTGAGGACTGTGCAGTGTTCCTGCCAAGATCCCATGGGGGACCTACCAAGTATTAAACATACCAAACACACCTACCAGTTTTTCAGGTACTTCAGTGTATTTCCTTTATGTTGAAGAAAATATAGTTCAGCATTATGCCCATATCCACAGGTACCAAGTTGTGTCTTTGATGCATCACGTGTTGCACAAAGATTAAGAGCTAAGGTTTATTCTGGATGCGACAGGAAGTTAAAAAGAAATATGTGGAGCAAATTATGCTGATAAAACTAAAAGCCAAAATTGAATTCAACAATGCTGCTGGAGTAACCTGATTGCATTAAGCACTTGGCTGTCAAAGTTGATTTTATAGAAGGAATGAGCTTTTGTGGTCATCAAGTTTTACAGCATGTATTGATTAGGATGTGCAGCCAACAGAAGTGTCCAAACATCCAAACATGGAGGCTCATTGAAATACATGTCACGTCCAGCCACACAACCACGCCCAAACTGGGAGCCATCACCATCTGCAGAGTGTGCGCACACGCACGCACGCACGCACACACACACACACACACACACACACACACACACACACACACACAGAATGAATTAACAAAATGACCATGTGGTCATCAGCACACAGACACACACCGAAAAACACCAACTGCTTCTGCCTCTTCCACATTACCACCAAATGATCACCATGGTGATACAAAGTTTCATTCCTGTGGTAGAGCGCGCCACACAGACACACTATAATAAAAAAACTTTCCAAGCAAAGTACTCTCAGTAATACCCTCATCTATCTAATCCTGATTATCAGCATGTCATCTCACTCATCCCTGCTTCCCCTCTCTCTCTCTCTCTCTCTCTCTCTCAGAACTCACAGGCGCTGAAATCAAAACTCCACGGCATGCCGCTCTGCTCCTCTCATTGGTCAAGGTCTGGCCTTGATCTAGGCAGCTGATTTGTTGTTGCTAAGCAGTAAGAAACCAAAACGAAGAAGAGACCACTGGGTCCTAGTGCTCACATCTTTCCAGCACGATGTCTTTTTCACCGGTTTAAAGATCTGCCCGACAGTCTCTCCTCGTTTTTTTTTTTTAATCCCCTTCTCCCCACCTTTCTCATGCTCTCCACCCACTGCAGCACTGCAGCAGGGCGGGTCCTCCGCAAAGTCTCAAGTACTCTTTCGGAAATGATCAATAAACAAATAAGGGAACTTTAAAACTAGTCATAAATCCAGGCTGGTGAGCCTCTTCTCTCCCTCTCGAGTCTCCAGCGATGACGCCTAACAATTAAAACTCCTCAAGTAGTAAGCGAGGAACATGTGCAGTGTCTTATGCAAATATTCTCCCTCGTTTCACATTGCTTTAAAATGCTGTCAGACCCTTCCTGTAACCCAAATACAGGTCAGGCACATATAGTCATCTACACTGATTATATGTCCTATACTTATATCATTTGCCATGTAGTGAGAACAAAATGGTGAGAACTATATTTGAGATGTATGGCTTCCCTTAATAAGTTAGTGAGAGCAGCCCTGTGGTGTGCATTCATCATTTGCGTAACTCGGAGGTTCTCAAACACTCAGCCAGGGACTCCTTAGACATTAATTGTAAAAACAATTGCACACACTCACACTGTGCAGATTGATTTTATGAACAATCCCCAACTATTCAAATAGGCTCACTCTTAGGCTCACTCTTCAAATGTGCACAACGATATTTTGGCTATGTAACGGAGCCATGGAGCTTTGGTCCTCATTAGATTAAAAGCGATATTATTGACAAGGTTAGTTATTTTTCAGGCTAAACAAACAGATAGATAAATCGTTTGCAGACCCCCTGGCTATGCTTCACAGACTCTAAAGACATCCAAGAAAACTCCATATATGTATGAAAAACAATTTTCCAAATAACATTAACTATATTACTGTAGCATGCTGCCATCCAAGATGTGGTGTGTGCAAATTTGATCACCACCCCTGCTAAAAAACACAGAGCAGCACCACATCCTACAGCTTCACAACCACTTTATTTGCACAACAGACATGTAAACCACGCTTGTGGACTCAGCGGTCTCCTTTTCCTGCGCCTTTCTCTCCCTCTGCACCCAACTCAAATTCTGAGCACTTTCTCCTTCCATCCTTCTAATTGGCTAACAAGTTTCCAAGCTCGAGGCTTCTGGTAGGCTGTTGCTAAGCAGTAGGCAGCTGGAGCTAGACGTCTGCCACGGTTTATGCCAGGCAGGCAGAAGAGAGAGCTGTTACAGCAAGTGTGTGTGTGTGTGTGTGTGTGAGAGTGTGTGTGTGTGTGTGTGAGTGTGTGTGTCAGATAGGGCACCTCAAGAGTTACTTCTACAAAAGGTCCCCCAGGAATTGCCACTAGTCCAAAAATACACTCAATCAGGTCAAGCTGAGCTACACACTCGGATCAGCTCGGCGCACACGCTTGTACGCGCACATACACACACACACACACACACACACACGAGTAAAACAAAACAAAAACTCAACAGGATTAATTATTGATTTACTCCATCATTATTGGAATATTTAATCCATGACCTCAAGTGAACCTCAAGACATACGTCAAATACATATCGAGCCGATGCTTCACGCCAGTATCATCTGACACTTCATGGAAAAACATGTCTTACTAGCAGTTTCTTCTGGGACCTGCTGAGGAAAGAAAAAAAAAAAAAAAACACAAACCAATCCTTCATATTAAAGCAGCTTCGTTTCTGCTGCTCATACAAACACACAATGCTCTGTGTTTGATTTGGCACCTCTGTGCTGCACACACTCTCTCAGAGGGTCACAAGTTCTGGTGTTTTATAGCAGAGTCTGAACAAAGAAAAGGAACAGGGTGAAAGCAGAGCTCAGGTGCTCTGAATCCTACATGCTCTTATCAGTGCGCTGCATGTTCTGTAGTAAAGCAGTACAACAGCACCTGCACAACATCACTCTCACACTCTCACCGCTCTCTCTATACAGCGCGGTAGTTAATAATTAACCGAGATGTGATTATGAACCAGGTCCAGACATTCAAATTTATTTACTCACACGCTTTAGAGAAAATGATCTAACCGTTCTCTATAGGAACAGGAAACGACGTGACCATAATCCATGTAGCTACAGCTACAAAACATAAACGGTGTTTCAATAAAACGTTATGTACAGTATGTGTGTTGTTTCATAGACCAGCACTGCCCGAGTTGTTGATCATATTTGTTGTGGCTCGCACAAGGGAAATTAGTGGTCCGTCCGTTCCTTCCACTACTCTCCGTATGACTATTCTTTGTGCCCCTGAACTCTGTAAAACTGCACCGAGTGGCTCTGAGATGAACATTAAAGCGCTGCTCTATATTTCTAGGTTTGCTTTTGTATATAGTAGGCGCAAGTCTCCTGGGTTTCTGGGTTAGTCTCCCGCTTGCCGTTCAGTCAGGCTGTGCATCGCTGAAACAGTCCCAGGAGAACACCATCCCCCAGTTAAGCTGTTCCATGTCTCGGGAAAGGCCTGCGGGTGTTGTGAACTGAGCACAATAGGCTGGCTTCTCCACGCTACCGGTATCATACGCAGTGTTAAAAACATGGACGGCTTACATTAATAATGCATGTAGAGTTCAGATTTGTGTTTAATCTTACAGTATTGTATTTGGATGCGATACATCCAAGGAGAACATGGGATAGGCACAGATGTGTGAAATTGTCATAGATAGTGTGACAGACTAGGCTCCAGGTGTTACAAGGAATTTGTACAAGTGTGTGGCGTATACAATGGCTCAATTAGCTAACCAGTAAAATAAATGACAGATTAAACTTCATATTAAACACTTTCTAAAACTGCAATAAAAGCCGAAATCTGCCATTTGATCATTCTCTTGAACCTTTATTTAACAGGCAAAAGGACAAAGAAAAGATTTTCAACGACAAACTTAATTCTGTTTGTTAAATATAAACAAATTTATAAACTATTGGCTGCAACACGCACAAAAAAAAAGTTGGGATGGAGGAAAAATAAGACTGAAAATGTTATACAGGTAACACTGGTCTGGAAGGCTACACAATTAGCAGTGTAACTGGTATCAGGTGAGGTCATTAAGATTGAGTGTTAATGGAGAATCGACCAAAGGCTTAGTCTTTGTAAGTAAGGATGGGCCAGTCATGGGAGGTTTGTGCCAAACTTCATGAGAGAATGGTCAGTCAGTTCAAATACAAAGTTTCTCAGTGCTAGACTGCAAAGGATTTAGGTCTTTCACCATCTACAGTATCATAATATCATGAAAAGATTCAGGAGTCAGGGGAAAAAAGGTCAAGGGCGGAGACAGCTGCTGAATGTGCATGACCATCAGGCGGTATTGTTTGAGAAACCGTCATGCTGCCGTGATGGACGTAGCCACATGGGCTCTTGAGGTCTTTGAAAAGTCATTGTCACTGAACACAGTGCACTGCTGCATCAAGAAATGCAACCTGAAACTGTATTGTATAAAGAGGAAGCCATGTATTCATTTTGTGCAGAAATACCAGCAGGTTCTCTGGGCCTGAAGTCATCTGAGATGGACTTAAAAGATGTGTGGTCGGACAAGTCCAGTTTTTGCTTGTTTTTTTGAAAAATTGATGTCAGATTTTATGTGACAAAGATGAAAAAGACCATCCAGACTGTTACCAATGAAAAGTGCAAAAACAGCATGTGTGATGGTATGGGGGTGCAGCAGTGTCCACAACATGGGGGATCTACTTATATATGTGAAGTTACCATTGATGCAGAGGTTTATATTGGTGTTCTTTCAGCAGGACAATGCCAGGCCTCATTCTGCACAAGTTATAACAGTGTGACTTTGTAGAAATAGAGTGCATGTGCTTGACTGGACTGCCTGCAGTCCAGATCTGTCTCCTATTGAAAATATATGGCACACCATATAGAGGAGAATCAGACATCAGTGACCACAGATTATTTACAAGCTCAAATCTTGTACACACCAAGAATGGGTAAAAATTCCACTTGTAAAAACAATTGACATATTTAATTCCCAAAGAATAAAAAAGTAAAATTAAAAGAAAAGGCGGTCTGACCCAGTGGTAATCAAGTGTATTATGGCATCATGTATTGATACTTGATATTGATACTTCATTTCAGTGGGTGATGTGACAAAAAACATCATATGATTTTTGAAGACATTTCTATGATAAAGGATACATTCACTCAGCACTTTATTAAAAACACCTGCACACTTACTCATTCATGCATTTGCCTAATCAGCCAATCATGTGGGAGCGGTATAATGCATATTTATTTATTAGGAGTGTAAAGTCATGTTTTTGCATTCATGTTAGAAGAATTCACACTAGGTTAAGTTTTCACAGGTGTCAATGAGGGAATTTAGTATCTCCAATTCACCTAACGTACTGTAGGAGGAAACCAGGAAACCTAGGGAGAACATGCAAACCCCACAATCGAACCCAGGTGCTACCCACTACACCACTGTGCTGCCTCATGGTGACGATCATGAAGATCATGAGATATGGGCCAACAGCTTCTGTTGATATCGCATGTACCATAATTTTTATTAGTAATCTTGGCGGTAGCATAATTGTTGGCACCGGCCAGGCTGGTTTGAGTATTTGTATAACTGCTGATCTACTGGGATTTTCATACATAACAGTCTCTAGCGCTTTTCCCCCAGAAAGGTGCAATAAAAAAAAATGATGAGAGAGGACAATAGAGAATGGCCAGACTGGTTTGAGTTGATATAACAGCTGCAGCCACTGGGATAACCAGTCTGTACAATTGTGGTCAAACCTTGACACAGATGGTTCCACTTCAGTCAAGAACAGAAAGCTGAGGCTGCAGTGGGCACAGCCTCACCAAAACTGTAAAATTGAAGACTGGAGAAACATAGCCTGGGCTAATGAATCTCGAATTCGGCTGAGGCACACAGGTGCTAGGTTCAGAATTTGGCACCAACAGCATAAATCCATGGACTCAACCTGCCTTGTGTTAACAATACAGGCAGGTGGAGGTGGTGTAATGATGTGAGAAATGTTTTCTTTGCACAGTCTGGGCCAGTTAATACCAATCAATCATCGCTTGAATGCTACAGTCAATTAGAGTATTATTGCTGACCATGCGCATTCCTTCATGGCCACAAATTACCATTTTTCTAACGGCTACATCCAGCCTGATAATGCAGTGTGTCACGAAGCAAAAGTCGTCTCTAATTGGTTTCATGAACATGACAATGAGTTCAGTGTTCTTCAGTGGCTTTCCCAGTCACCAGATCTGAATCCAGTAGAACACCTTTGGGATGAGGTAGAACAGAGATGAACCTGAATAATCTGCGGGAATTGTGTGTTTCGTGTTGAATCCATGCCATGAAGACTTGAGAGCAATGGAAGGGCCTACCCTGTATACCCTGTGTTCAGTGGGTGTGTATTATATTTAAAAACATTTTAAAAACTGTTTGATCATTTAAAAAATTACCAAAATACATATTGCGATATAATTTGTCACTATACTGATATAATATTCACCTGGCCCAGCCTGAGATAGCAGAACTAGTAAGGAACTTAATCAACAGTCTGAGATGAAAAGGTAAAGTCTGAGGAAACAAGTGAGGAGTTTTCTGAGAGCCAGTCTGCCTGACTAAAGAAATCTTCATAGTGTAACATCGCACTTATAACATGTGCAAGTTCATTTCTGTGAGTCTCTTTTCGTTGCATATCCTAGCTTGTTATGAAGCCATGACACACTTAATCAGGGGCCTGGCAATGAAAGCGTAGTGGTGTCAGGGGTTTAACGGATGATCTTCTGATCAGAAGCTCTACGACTACCATCAGTGACCATCAATATAATAGTGTTAAACACCTCAATCCCTTTGTCTGAATTTGAGCATTCTTTAAAGGACAGTACAAACTTAAGCATGCTCTTTGGAAACAAGCCATCCTTTATCACTTCTCCTACCACCCGTAGATCCCCTCCATACAGTTTTTATGAGCTGCCAATTCAATGGTTCAGAGAGGGTAGATCGATCCTGTAAACAAGTACGCATGGCTTTGAACATCAGCAGCAAGCGGCTCTACACGTTCCCGCTTCACAGGGGGCGTGATACTGAAAAATATATGTAGACTTCTTCTTAACAGCTTAATATATAATGTAAGGACAGGATACAGAAGATAGAAATAAATGAAGTTCTAGATGACGCACTAAAATGTGCACTGTCTGAACAAGCATCGTGATTTAAAGTAAAATAGATGCTGTAACGGACCAAATGTTTTTTTTATTCTCTTTTCATCCGTCCTGGCTTACAGCCCTAACCTGGAAGTAACCAATGCGGAAGAATGCTCTTCGTTTAAACACACGCTGACCCAGCTGCGCGCCTCCGAACACCGGAACAATGACGAGCTTGTTTCTATCATGTATGGAAAAAACTTCATACAGATTTATTACGCAATCGTAAATTTGCGTAAATTTTATTACATATCGTTAATTTGCTTAGTTACACTGACTTTGCGCTTCTGTTTAATAGGTTAACCTCTACCTCTACCCAACGCCGCACACACTACCCGGTTCGGTCCGAGGCTTTCTACCAGAGCGGCCCGGCATATACCTCAGGCACGTTATATTGCTTGCATTCACACTGCTCTGTTTTCTTGTGGAGTGCTCACTGAGATGTCACAAATATCTTAACGTGATCTTAAACATTATTTGCACGACTAAAACGTCACAACGGTGAAATATAATAACTCACCGACGTGAATGTTAAAGTCACAATTGCGTCGTACTGACTTGCATTTGTGCAGGGGGAAAAAGTCACAGTTGCATGAAAAACTTCACATGACATAGATAGAGCATGATATAGATAACGCGATAGAGACGATAGACATCACAAGATATTAAGTCATAACTTCTACACGAAAAGGCACAAGCGTAAGAGAAAGCAGCGCGGCTTCTATAAACAATGCATAGAGATGAAGTGGAATGAGACCTGTACATCAGACTTTGCTCGTGACTGTAGCGATACACTGCTTTCTGCGTCTGCTGCATAAATGCTTAGGAAAAGAATCAGAAACGAATGTTATTTGTAATTGCCTTATCACTAATAACCATTTCTTCGGCATCTCTGTGTTTTATTAGCCTTAAGCGTGGCCTGGGGATTAACAAAACACAAACCGTTCTGCTGGAACGGTCTGCTCTGCCTGCTGCATGTTGATGAAGTTAACACCACACCCTCACCCTCAGTGCGCTTCAGTGGCCAAGAACTGTGTGGACCAGAACCCAGGCAGGATTCAACAGAAACACGGCTAGGGGAAGCAAATGAATATGAGGGGAAATAAGATGAGAGGAAAGAGATAAAGAGAAACCGGATATTCTCTGGGTCTCTTTTGACATTGTGGAGCAGCAGAACGAGTGAAGGAGCGCGTGAACAGGTGCACAAGTTACGTAAGTGCAGTGACGCAGATACACAAACAAGAGCTTCAGTTCGGGGTATAAAGAACACAGCTGTAGGGAGCTGAGGCAGGACGCGTGTGAGCAGGGAGCAGGGAGCGGAGCAGGGCAGGGTTAGGATGCGCCACACCCGCCTGCCTCACCGCGCGCCTTAACTCCAGCAAACTTCCGCTCCAGTCTCACCAGTTAACGGGCAACTCGCCGGGACTGGAGCAGAGCCGCAATACACAGCGTTATATTTCACTTTGTTTTTACAGGCATCATTCATTAACACGAAGGCATAGAAGAAACTGAATTAAAAAAAATGGCTGAAAAAAAAACTATTTCTGACTACACGGTTCTTTAAGGGTTCATCTACACAGACACAGGGCTTTGGGATTCCCCCAGAAGCAGAGCAAAAAGTGTGATTACATCCGATACAGATCTATCCCATAATTTACACACTATTAAAGCTAAAATAAAATAAAGTCAGGTCAGTTGTATACTATTTTTCTGCTGGCTTTATCTGGACATAAAAACAACCATCTCTTAAAAACAAGACCATGTGGTTCAAATGAAACTAAACTAAAGTTCATTTCATTTGCCTCTTTATTTCCTCGTGTTTAGCATGTTAGCATATTCCCTCTAATTAAACCTGACTTCTACATGATTTCTTCTACCCCGGTTAAAGTCCCCCTTCTGCCTTCAACCCCAAACAGATGAGGAGTTCAGCCGTGAAGCACCGTAAAGCAAGCAGCCGGTCTAAACACGTTTCCACCCTGCAGATAAACCTCACTCCAGCTCCAACAGCTGAGCAATTCATTTTACACTTCATAATACACGAGTTCAGTCCTGTGGACGAGTGTAAAACAACCTGAAGTAAAATGGGCGTTTCAGACCGTTATACCGTTATTCTGTTACTAACAAACTTAGAAACAGGCTCAATGGAGTTTCAATCTGAATGTAATGTTATAATGGAGTTAGATGAAATGGGAACAGTTGTAGAGGGGAAAGTGTTTTGACTCTGAGGGACTGCGTAGAGGAGGAGAGCTAGAGAGAGAGAGAGAGAGGGAGCTAATGTGAGCTAACGTTACCGCAGCTCCTGCAGCTCCGCGCGCTCGCTAACAAACTTCCGGGAAGTTTAAGACTGTTGTTGTGGTTCGAGAGTGACGGCTGTTCATGATCAGAGCTGAACGGGGTTCGCAGGAACAGGTGGGGTGAATATGAAGGTGAAGGTGAGGGTGAAGGTGAGGAAGGCTGAGGGTCTGTTTGGTTACCTGCCGTGCTGCTGGAAGTGAGTGTCGTTGTCCCCGGTTGGCTCTTCACCGTCTCCAGCCCCGATGTTCTCGTCGTCCTCCACCGTGGCGTCCCCGATGCTGCTCTCCAGCCCGCGCTCCATCGCCGTGTCCGCGCTCTCCAGCTCTGTCCGGGACAGAGAGTTAAACTGCACTGCTCTCACACTCGCAGCTCTCAGCATCAACAGCAGCACCAGGGATAAGCCCACGTTGCCAAAGCGAAGCCCCCTTTCCATTGGGACAAGTGATACATCAGTACACAAGCAATCCCATAACCGAAAATGTGAAATCAAATAAAAAAATAAATAAAAACAATCTAAAATAGCTTTGTGTTGTTTTACAAACCAAAACAAACAAACTGTAACGTTTTCCAGCAACTCTGCCTTCCCGTTTCTTGGCGTAAACAGACAAGTCGCCGAGGCACCATGTTATTGGCGTTCTACCTGCAGTCGGCGGTGCCTTAGTAACGCCCCGCCCACTCCGTATCCAAACACTGATTGGACACGCAAAATGGGTTGCTGCGCGTAAGGCTGAATTCTGCTCTCCTATAGCTGCGCGTGCACGTCAATCTACACTAGCGCGTCTACTAAGCAAAATCTGATTGGTTACCCATATGTCAGTCTGCCAAAATAATCCGCCCACCAACCCGACAATATTATTGGCTGCTTTTGCTGTCAGTCAAACCTGCAGAGGCGGAACAGAGCCGAACAGAGGAATGGGGCGACGGTGGCGTGTCTGCCACTAAAGAGAGGAAAATGACTGGACCGATGAAACTGGTGCGTGCGGGACACACAGGAGAAGCTGGTTGTGTCTCCGAGCTGTCACTCAAAAGATCTGCGTCAGCTGTTAAAACAGGGGCGGGACTACAGCCGATCAGACGATGGAGGAGAAATGTACTCGGATGGAAAGAGCGACGTGGCCACTTGTTTACTGACAGAAGTTTGACGTTTCCTTTTCCGGCTCTTTGAAACATAAAAGTTCATCAGCGCTCTGTGCAGCACAAACAAGTTCCTACTGAGTTGTAGAAACACCAACAAAACTCGTTTTAAAAAGTTTTTTCCCTCAAATTAAAATCCTTGTATGGGGTGCCTTAATGAAATTAATAACGTTTGGGAACAAATCGACACGAGGATACTCTGCTCATTTAAAAAGAGAGGGAGTAAAAACGTGTAATTACGAAGATATAAAAATAGATGTTTTATGTAAACATACAGTAGCTTTAGAAATGCTGCGTTTTAAATGGCTTTGCAATTAACATACATGACTTGTGCTGCCCTCTTGTGGCCATTTGCCGGAAAAACAAGCATCTCAAGCAGCAGCCTCTGATGAACCATGAACAACAACTGAATTAAAAAGACAGACCAGTCAGTCCTGCTGAGCTCAACAGTTCTCTTTTAATAAGTGTCTTCAGCCAAGAGCACAACATTTCAGGATTCTGGACACTAATCAAAAACATCACAGTAATGTTGGTAACAAAATTTCCAAAATAAAGCTGGTGTCTAAAATAGTTATTTCAAATTCCTAATGCCCATTTCTGATGTTAAATAAACATCCGCGTTAATATTACACACAGCCGAGTGTGTGTAAAGGTAAGGCCTGATGAGGTGAATTAAGTGGTACTCTGAATCCCTGATGACTGTGTCTACAGGCACATCATATAAAGCTTTACAAATTAAATCAAACTACTTCACTCTGAAACATGAACATCTACAGACGGTCTGCAGCGTTCACGCTGCACAAATGTGAACAATTTATACAAAAAAGACGTTTTAGTTACAGCAGATGACAGGAAATGATTTAACTGTGAGAACTGCAAACTGAAATGCACAGAAGTCAGTGTATCGACACTGTAATGCTCATATACACCGATCAGGCATAACATTATGACCACCTCCTGTTCTTTACACACATTGTCCATTTTCTCAGTTCCACTTACAGTATAGCTGCATTTTGTAGTTCTATAATTAGACACAACAGTCCATCTGTTTCTCTACAGACTTTATTAGTCCTTTATTCTGTTCTCGAATGGTCAGGACCCCCACAGGACCAGCACAGATGAGGTACTATTTGGGTGGCGGATCATTCTCAGCACTGCAGTAACACTGATGTGGTGGTGGTGGTGTTAGTGTGTGTTGTACTGGTGTGAGTGGATCAGACACAGCAGTGCCACTGCAGGACTGAGAATAGGCCACCATTCAAAAATGTCCAGTCACCAGCATCCTGTAGGCAGCATCCTATGAGCACTGGTGAAGGATTAGACGATGACGAACACACTGTGCAACAACAGATGAGCTACTGTCTCTGACTTTACATCTAGAGGGTGGAGCAATATGGAATAACAGTAAGTAAACACAGTGTTTAAAAACTCCAGCAGCACTCAGACCAGTACAACACACATTAACACACCACCACCACATCAGTGTCACTGCAGTGCTGAGAATGATCCACCACCCAAATAGTACCTGATCTCTGCTGGTCCTGACCATTAGAGAACAGAGTAAAGGGGACTAACAGAGTGTATAGAGAAACAGATGGACTACAGTCTGTAATTGTAG
>JAOVVG010000042.1:11438446-11443446 GCA_028566375.1 Leptodoras nelsoni | reverse complement strand
AAGCCAATTAAGCGCTAAAGATGCACAGGTCAATTTGCCTTCTCCTTTAAGCATGTGCAGATCAAGAGGCTGAAATAAAGCTAAGCAATAATGAACAACTTCCGGTCATTAGTACCGAGTAAAACAGGCTATTAATTGCATTTTAAAAAAATGGACCTTCTTTAACACAATAGTTCCTTTTGGTTTTAGGTGGCTCGCTTTATGTTAGTATAATAATCCTACATATCAAAAGTGGAGTGGATGCAGGACATGGCTAACGGACATACAGGCTGGCGTCCTCTGGAAGGCTATGACAGTTACAGTGAGTGGTGATGTGTAAATGCGTGAACACAAGTGAGCCATTATCACCTGACTGCTCCGTCACGGTTTGTTCAGAGTCAGGCCTGACCTCCGACCCTTCCCTAACACATTCCAGATTGAGATTTGTAGAAAAAAGATGGTCGGCTTTATTGCTGTCAACATGATGGTCCACTTCCTCCAAGTCTATTTCCTCTTCGTTTATACTTCTTACATCTCTATTTCTACCTCTCTTTTCTGCTCCTCCTCTTTCAAATGTTAACTAATGCTCATTAAAAGGCTAAAAAATGGGCACAAAGAAGAAAGCGAGTGAATGATAGCTGTAAAGAGAGCTGTGGTTAGTGTCCCCAGTGTGTCAATCACTCCAGCACCGTATGCTAATGCCCTAGTGAGCTACCCTTTTTTAATACTTTATTTCAAACACTCACACGCACGCACTTTATCTCCTTCTCTCCCTTACCATTGACCTCCTGTGAGCCAGCATCGGTGAAGAGTGAGCTCATGATCTCCTCAAAGTTGCAGGCAGGCTCGGCCGTGTGCGGGTCCTGTGAGACATGCTGGAGCATCGTCTTCAGGACGTCGTCCAGCGACGTCTCGTCCTCGTGCAGCAGAATACTCGCCCTCTCCAGAAAGCCATCCAGATCCCTGTGAGCCCTCACTTCCTCCTCAAAGTTCATCAGCTTTACATACTATTAACGCACACATAGACATGTGAAGATGAAGATAAACTACAAAGCCACTGATCCAAACCTAAACCTAAAAATGCCAAATGTCAGTATAATGCTGCATGTATTTGTGAATTGCTAAAAGATTGCGACTGTAAAAAAAAAAAACGTACTCTACGTGATGTGTTGAGCAAGACACAGCCATGGACATCAGAATCTAGGGCAGAGAGCATATAAGAGTTAAACAGTGAGAATCACCATACAAAGTAACAAATTTAAACACAGCTCAATCATGCAGAGCATATGCATCTATACTCACCGTCCACTTTAATAGGAACACCTATACACCTGCTCATTTGTGCAGTTATTCAATCATGTGGCAGCAGCACAATGCATAAAACCATGCAGATATATGTCAAGAGCTTCACATTAAACATCAAATATATAAAAAAAAAAGATGATCTCTGTGACGTTAACCGTGGCATATTTGTTAGTACCAGATGGGCTGTTTTGAGTATTTCACAAACCGCTGAACTCCTGAGATTCTCTATAGTTAACACAGAATACTGCGGAAACACCCTGGGAGTGACAATTCTGTGGCTGGAATCACTAGACAGCGACCAGCAACCCAGTTTAAGTGGGTGTTCCTATTAAAGTGGACAGTGACTGGATGCTGACATACACATATTTGTCACTGATCGTTTGTTTGTTCTGTATATTGTTCAGATGCATCCAGAGTGCAATTAAAACTATCACAGGACAGCTAGGTACTTATTATAAGAGAGTGTATGAGAGATTATATGGCCAGACCTTTTAGCACAAAGAAATCTTCCAATATTGCATGCTCTCTGAGCTGGAAGACCTGCCTACCGAGAGACATTTAGCCCGGATTAGCTCGGCTCACTGCTAACATTTTTCTGCCTCCGCTCTCAGATTAGAGAGCTGCAGCAATGGGTTTAGGATTAAAAGGGAAACTTTGAGAATAAAAGGCTCAGTTTAAAAGCAGAACTTTGTATCAGAAACATTTTAATGAGCAGTAAATCTGTGTGTTAAATAAAAAGCGTTATGTAACCGCTGAGCCATTTTTAATCGCTTATCGCTAGCATTTTAAAAAGCAGATTTTAGTATCTTCCCGTATAAATCTTGTCCCCATGTAAGGATAATCTGTACGTATCTTTTCAGATATTTCTAGTTTATAACCTGTTTTCCTTGGTTTGAAATAATACCTGTACAAGATTTTACAATTAGTAAAAGAAAACTGAAAGCAAAATCACTGACAATTTTAACATCCAACTCAACTGATTCAAGCCATTCTGCTATCAGATTAGGTGTACTGTGGTGTGGAAAACAGCATTTCCAAAACCAGCAATTTTCCTGTGCAGCAGACATGATCACGCCAAGATAAATAACTTATACGCTGTCATCGCAAAAATTCAGAGCACCAACAGTTTGCCCAGTTTGGCTGCAGTGTGTCAGATGAGTTGAGTGGGTTTTTAATTCAGATGAGTGCTGGCGGGTATGTGCTGCGGGATGAGACTATGTGAGAACAATCCCTGCTTGTGCTGATAGGAGCGTATCTAATGATGTGCAGGACTCGCTGGAGCAAATAATAATGAATATTTAATTGAAATGGAATATATTTGTTTGAACCCTGTCCACTGATATTAATTAAAAGGTATCACTTTTGCCGATATTAAGTTTTAAAAAAGAAATATTAGTTTCACATGTTGACAGATAAATCATGGCTTAATGCTGGAGAAAACAGATGTACAGGTTATAATGGTGTAATAATAATGGTGTAATAATAATGGTGTAATAAAGGCATAGACAGTGTTTTATAAATCATTAATTCAGTGATTAATAACCAAAACATATTTATGGCCGTTTTCCATTTATGGTTTTCTAGTTCCTGCTTTTTTTCTTTAATATAGGTGGGTTGAGTGATGGTAGCTGACCTGTCACCATGTGTGAGTTTAAGGGTGTCACCATCTAATCGCAATGCACCTGAGAATGTTGCCTTGGCAACAACTGACCTGCTAACCTGAGCATCTCCGGAGCTAATCAACAGCTCTGGGTCCGGCTCGATTAGACTCACACACACACACCCACACCCACACACACACACACAAACACAGACTGACCTGTCCCTCCTTGGTGTATCTGGTTGCCGTAGAGATGAATGTCATCTCCTGATGGGATAGGAGAGTCCTGACCCTCCTCCCGGTCCTCGCTCCCTTCCTCCTGCTCGTCTCGCTCCCTCTGCTCTGAGAACATGTACACACACAGACCACATGCACTCCATTACACCAAGAATGCATAACCATAAATACACTGCATACCCCCCAAACAGAACAGAAACCATTAATACTGTTCAGTTTACACACAACGACGAGCCTTAATAAATAATATTAATATCATAGTCATTATCAGATTTGGTCTTCACAATAAATTGCACAGGAAATGAACTATTGCTTATTTATCAGACACATCAAACGAAGTTGCTGACAACTTCCTGTAATTTTGTTACAGACATATGACTGTACATACTTTATCATTATAGATCTATATATTTATACCAAGACAAAACATACCATAGGTATGTAGATGTCCTGGCAACTAAAATTGGAATGTCATGTCAAGTAACAAATATTGCAAATATTAAATCAGCAATGCAATACTGAAATACTTAAACTAGAATATTTTAACATACTGTAATATTGCACTTATGACGCAGCATTGATTGCAGACTGTTTAAACTATATACAAATGATGTAATATAAAAAGTGCAAGAGCAACATATCATAGAGTTTCATAAAGTTGCACAGACAGAGATTTAAGCCAACGCTGTTATGCCTTTATAAAACTCATTGGTTCAGTACAGCCAGCATTAACAGGGAGGTCAGTCGCCTTCTTCTCTGACCTGTACAGATTTATTTTTGCATAAAAAGAAAAAAAATATTTTGTTCAGATTTGAAGAATGAGAAAAAGTACTTATTACACAATGTTTCTGTGTTCACTGTTTTATATAAAAAATTATTGATTTTTTCTTCTGTTTCTGCTCTACATTTTCTTTCTAGATTTCTTACTGTGAATCAGTAGTAGAAGAAATGCCAATGTTGGATTTAAGCTTTTTTAATCAATTCCAGCACAATCATATTTAATTAGAAGATGAAATCAAACTCTTATTTGGTTTCCATGGTTTCCACCTTTTTTTTGTTAATTTATATAGATTCAGCGTAACCACTATATCAGCTCAAAAATGAGGTAAATCCGAAAAAAAACGTATAGAAGAACTGTGATTATGAAGACTTTAGCAGTGAATTAAATGAAAAGCTCGGTCATGATTTGATATTCCAATGATCAGAACGCACAGCGTTACTAAAATCTCCCTCTATTCTAACATGGCTGGGCTCTGTACTATGGCTCTGGCCGTGGATATCAGCCTCATATCTGTCCATTCATTTATTCATGTATTCATTAATCCATTCTCTATTATTCTCTATGGAAAGCTGGAGAGCATTACAGGGAGTGCTAATCCTTATCCATGGAAAGTGACTATGCTTCGCACATGGAGGGTTTTTTCCCTCCGCACTGGCAATTGCTCCCTTTCTCTGTCACTCTTTCACTCTTTTTCTATCTCAAGGTTTCAAAATATCTCTGAATGATCACATTCAAAACTTTATCTCATTCATGGACAAATTAACAGCTTTATAGAGATGTCTCTTCAGAATACTAATTAAAAGATATGAACAAATCAATCAGATGATGCAAATACTGCTTTGAGATTTGATCTGAATGTGTAGAAATGGACCTGGGTAATTAACTTGTGTACATATATATATATATATATATATAAAAGAGGACAAATTGTTGGTGAATGTCTTGCTGGCGCATCTCTGACCAAGACAGCAAGTCTTTGTGACGGTATCCAGGGTAATGTCAACATACCAGGAAACGTTTACCACCACCAGCATCACGTAGTGACCTGACCACTATCCTGCAAGAAGAATGGCTTAAAATTCCTCTGACCACTGTGCA
>JAOVVG010000042.1:11406797-11427880 GCA_028566375.1 Leptodoras nelsoni | reverse complement strand
CTTTGGACAGCTCTTTGGTCTTAGCCATGTTAGTAGTTGGAGTCTTACTGATTGTGTGGGGTGGGCAGGTGTCTTTAAAGAGCTAATGACTTCAAACAGTTGCTTCTAATTTAGAATAATAAGTGGAGTGGAGGTGGTCTTTCAGGGCCAGAATTTTTGCTGATTGGCAGGTGTTCAAATACTTATTTGCAGCAGTACATTGTGATTTCTGGATTTTTTCTTTTAGATTATGTCTCTCACAGTGCCAACTTGCCAATTCGCAGGGTGTTCAAATACTTATTTTCCTCACTGTAAGTACACCTATAAAACAATAAATAAGAGAACAGGTCCTATTATCCTAAGATACATTATGTAATCTTGGGTTCACGCTAACATTTATTAATTAAACACACACGTGTGTTTGACAAGTTTACTGAATATCGTTTTTTTGCTAGAGTTTGTGACCTTTATCACCCAAAAAGGCCAGAGAAAGTGTAAACAGAGTTCCATGAGCTGGGATTCACTTTGAGTGGCAGTTATGGTGGAGAGGAACCTGCTCATAGGTCAGACTAGAAGGTCACATTGTCACAGGAGAATGAGTGGACAACTTTGACTCAGAAACAGGGTGGCACGTGAATGTCCCTCTCCTCATGCACACATACAAATATTCACTTTTTGGTGCAGGTGCAAGGGCAACTTGAGTCTAGTGTACTGATAAACCGTTTTTTATATCCAGACGCTTTTCCTGGGGTCAGAAATGCACTGAAACTCTGCTGTTGTGGGTGAAAAAGGAGTGTGACAATCAACATTTGCTGTTGCTTGTGGGATTTTTCAAGATGAAATTGTCCAAAATTGCACACGTATAAAACTAAAGCACACCAGGGGGAGCGCTTTGCGGCACAATGCGCAAGCAGAAATCAACCGCGCTGTTGTATAAGAAAAATGATGGGCACTGATTTTTAACATTTGACTAGTTGTTTACTTTAATGCACAGACATGCTATAATGTAATTCTTTAGTGAAGCCGATGGGTGCAGGAGCGCCGCTGTTACTGTTACACAACACGGGGCTGCGCAAAACACTGAGGCCATTTTAAAAAACAAACAAGAAAAAACCCAGATCGACAGATTTCACTTGCAACAGGCTTCTTGCTTAGATAACCAGAAGGCAAACTGAGCCGTCAGACTAAACACAGAAAAAAGGTTTGTCGTTTCACACCCCAAGTTCATGTAAACAGATGCGATAGAAAACACGGCCGTACACTCTCTCTCTCTCACACACATAACTTTTTGAATAATGGAGAGAGGAGCCAAAAAGCACAGTTTCACACTAAATGCATGGTAAAATGCACCATATGGTATGGTCTCGTTCCTTTCATAGCAGCACACTGATGAGATGTCTAGTAGTGAGCATAACTGTTAACGTTAGCATAGCATCGTATTACAAACCCCATTTCCAGAAAAGTTGGGATGCTTTCTCAAAATGCAATAAAAACTGAAATCTGTCATTTGTCCATTCACTTGAACCTTTATTTAACAGACAAAAGGACAAAGAAAAGTCAGTGTATTTTAATGGCAAACTCAATTCTATTGGTTAAATATAAACTAATTTAGAAATTGATGGCTGCAACACACTCAAAAAAAGTTGGGACAGAGGTAAAATAAGACTGAAAAGGTTACACAGGTAACACTGGAAAGATCCACAATTAGCAGTTTAACTGGTAACAGGTAAAGTCATCAAGATTCACCAAAGGATTAGTCTTTGCAAGCAAGTATGGGTCATGGTTCTTTACTTTGTGCCAAACTTCATGGGTGAAAAAGAATTTACAGTTCATAATATCATGAAAAGAACAGGGAGTCAGGTGTGTGAAGGCCAAGGGCGCAAACCGCTGCTGAATATGCGTGACCATCAAGCCCTCAAGCGGTATTGTTTGAGAAACCATCATGCTACCATGATGGACGTAGCCATATGGACTTGTGAGTACGTTGTCACTGAACACAGTCCACCGCTGCATCAAGAAATGCAACCTGAACCTGTGTTATGCAATGAGGAATCCGTATATTAACTTTGTGCTGAAACACTGGCGAGTTCTCTGGGCCTGAAGTCCTCTGAGATGGACCGAAACAAAGCGAAAATGTGTTCTGTGGTCAGATGAGTCCAGGTTTCAGCTTATTTTGGGGAAAAATGGATGTCAGATTGTACGTAAGTGCTAAAGATAAAAAAAAAACATCCAGTCTGTTACCAACATCTGTTATCGCATAGGGGTGCATCAGTGCCCACAGCATGGGGGATCTGCATATATATGTGAAGGTACCATTGATGAGAAGTTTTATCTTGGTGTTTTATAGAAACACATGCTTCCATTCCATCAAGATGAAATCTTTTCCATGACTTTCAGCAGAACAATGCCAGGCCTTATTAAGCATGAGTTACAACAGTGTAGCTTGACTGTCCTGCCTGCAGTTCAGATCTGTCTCCTATTGAATATGTATGGAGCATCATGAAGAGGTGAATCAGACAACAGTGACCACGGACTGTTGAGCAGCTCAAATGTTGTATGCAGCAAGAATGGGCAAAAATTCCACTTGCAAAACTGCAACAATTATTATCTTCATTTCCCAAACAATTAAAAAGTATAATAAAAAGAAAAGGTGATGTGACCCAGTGGGAAACATGCCTCTGTCCAAAGTTTTCGAGTGTGTTGCAGGCATCAATTTCTAAATTTGTTTGTATTTAACAAATAGAAATACGATCATCACTGAAAGCAATGAAAATCTTAAAGTCTGTTAAATAAAGCTCTGAGTAAATGAACAAATTACAGATTTTAGTTATATATTGTTATATAAAGTGTCCCAACTTTTTTGGAAATGGGGTGTGTCAAGGGCGTGATATTCTTTCGATGTAGTAGTCCAAATAACATGTACGAAGACATGATGAAGGGTTAGAAAGATCAAATATAAAATCCAAAAATTTCAAACATCCTGTGATTATAATTAAAATGAATTCCTTTACCGCGATCGGTCGTGGGGGTCGGAACAACACCCCCCCCCATTCCCATGAATGATCTATTATTAAAATAGCATAGGCTATGTGTGGCAGACTGTGTGTCATGGTTATGTCCAGGGGTTAAATTGGGATTTGGAAGATGGTGGAGCTCTGTCAGTAATCATGTAGGAGGCAGCTGTTTTTGAATTAAAGCTCACTGGGGCACTTCGGCAAATGATTTGTGGCCTACCGAGTGGGAAAACATGGAAGGTGTTGCACATCGAATATGTGTTTGCTGATATGCGGATGTGATTAGACTATGGACTAGCTAACCCTAATTACAAAGCCTATAAACTAGCAATGTAATCTTTGAATTAATCTGATAAACAAATTTGAGCTTGATGAGAATTAAAGGTAAGATTATTACACATTAAATTAAATTATGGTTTAGACGAATGGTTACCTCACCTTAAACATTTAAAATAAGTGATTTCAAGCATTCCTGTACATGCAGCAACGCATCAGCTAGAATAGAGTAAACCGATAATACGAGGTCATATTTTCAAAAACAGATTAAATAGAAGAATAACTGCCATGTAAACCTTAGATCAGAATCTCTTTTGGGTTAAGATGTGCATCTATAAAGTGCTCCAGGACGAAGGCACGGTGCATGTTACAGTTTTGCCAAAAAAACAGGAATGCCTGTAGTTTTCACAACTGTATATAGTAACATAAAAAATTTCACCATGTGAAGGGTTTCCCAGACCCCCGAACATATAACAAACAGCTCGGGTTTGTACACAATGTCCACTGCTGTGGTCTTGCGCATTATTTTTATGTTTTTCATTTTCTTTTTACAAAAATAGGGTTGGACAATTGCTTTCAATCAAAGATAATCCTTAGCATTCAACGGCAAAAAGGAATTCTTCACCTTTATGAAACCTGTACATTCAGCCTGGCCTAGATTTGGAGAAACAAGAACACAACCAGTTCCTGTCAGTCTTTCGGTGTACCAGCTGTCTCTCTTGTTCAAAGGAGTGGCAGCGATGCAATGTGCTCTGTATGCGGTACAGGATGAGGCGTTATGTTCTGCTTTTCCGACTCACCCATAGCCCCTGCAGCCTTCCCTCAGGCCTTGCGAGAACTCCGCTTCCTCCACCTAAAATGACCTTTCACTGGAAACTGTGCTGCTGCCCGAGGCTCTGTGTATCGTGTAATTATCTCTCAGAAACGCTCGATCCAAATACTGCAGGTAATGAGCGTCGTTGCGATGCCATTGTCCTGTGCGTGTTCTCCGCCAATCACAGAAACTGATATGAAAGAAACAGTGGTGCACACACAAGCTGCAGGAAGTAAGCACAAATAATAACTGATGGAGGAAGTGGTGCTGTCGCTGCTTCAGCGTGAAATCACCCGGCAGGGATGAGCGTGACTGCAGCCATCACGTTTCCTGAGATCTGGGATTAGTGTACAGCAAACGGGCTGCAGGCTTCACATCTCACTGTACTACCCAACACAATACACGCACCAGAGCACGACTTGTATTACTGGGATCACAAAGGGTAAGCTCATACTCAAATACACATATCATTCATACATAGCATACAGCTGTAAACAAACACACACACATCACCAGTCATAACTAATTCATCTTCGTGACTCCTTATTTTACTGTAAGAATATTTATAATGCAGTCAGACACTAAGCTACCTCTGTGTCTTTTCTGTTCCAGATTTTTCAATGCATTGTTTAGTCACATACACAGTAAACTGCGCAGACACTCTATGATCAAAGCCAGATCAGAAGAAAGAGAGAGCGAGAGAGCGGGTGAGAGAGAGAGAGAGAGAGAGAGAGAGAGAAAGAGACAAAGAGGAGTCTCTCTGACTGCACTGTAAATTCTACTCAAGTCAAAACCCATGCAAAAGCACTTCCTTCACAGCGAAGGAAAGTGTATGTCTTTATATTTGGACGGATAACAATATTTGGGGTAAAAAAAAAAAAAAAAGCCAAATAAACCAATTTTGTGTTTCTGCAGGCGCTGTGGGCAGGTATGGCAGGGATGACTTTCGTGCTGCATGACTCAGACAGGAAAAGCTCTTTTCACAAACCGGAAGTGAGAACTCACAAAGCGGATCATTATGTGAGTGTGCGGGAGTGTGTGTGTGTGTGTGTGCGCGGTGTGTTTCTAGATACTAAACCCATGTGCATATGTAGCTACTTGTGGTCAATATCAAAAAGTTTGATTTTTGCATGATCGGATGTCGAGCTGGCGCTAGATCTTCAGGAGTTGCTTGTGGGCTTAAAAAAAATCTTTATTTTACACACAAACAATCATTTCAACGTGAAAAATACGAGAAACAGAAAAGTGGGCAATGGGAAAGAAACTTTGAGGGACTTGGGCTAAAACCAGTTACCCCATCATTGAGCAATAGTCATATGTGTGGTTTGCATGCTTCTAAAACCACAAGTCTATTTGCATATCGTTTGATGCTCTGTTTTTTTTTCCTGCAGGCCTAGCTGAAATGAGAAGCACCAAATGCAAAATGTTTCTGCCTCATAATCTCTGTCTGTACTCTGACAGTACTGAACATACAAGATGAACACGGGAGGGCCAGGCGTGCACAAAACCATACGCACTCTCTCGGTCTCTGACAATAATAATGAAAATTTACAGCTCCGGGCTTAACATCCACGAATGAGAAAGAAGAGAGGCGAAGACAAAGAGAATGAGAGAATGACAGGGCTAAGGGCGGAATGTGCAGCTGGAGTTATGTACAAGCATTTGTGCACTTAACAGTTTTCGGTCTAAGATTATCATCTCTCTATCTCTCTCTCTCTTTCTCTTCCTCATTAGAGATGTTGTGCAGGTTCTATGCAGCTAAGACATCACAGCTGCTCTGAGAATAAAGACATGCTAGACTACACAGTGTGCACAAACACTGCTGCAGCTCTCTTACTGTATAAATCACCATTAGAGCCGCAGTATGAAATAGCCTGCCATATGAACGACAGGGTTTGGATTTCATGGACCACGTAAATACACATAAAGCTTATTACAAACTGCACAGAAAACTCCCATGGTCCGCAGAATCTTTCATATACGGATTTGCAAATTACAACTGCTTGGATTTAAGTATCCACCATGGCAGGTCACTAAGAAACGAATGAATTAAATGCTTCATTTCGTTTTTAATATTCTGAGTTTTATTTATTTATTTATTTATTTTTATTTCTCCCCATTTTGGTCTTGCTAATTCCTACCCACTAGATTAATCACCCCCCCAAACCCATCCTGCCCCCAAAGCCCCCGCCCACAAGCACATCAACCAACCAAGGTGAGGCAAACGCACTTCATAGATATGTTTTCTTCCATTATTTTTTCAAACAAATATTGTTTGATGATATTTTACACTTAGACAACAATCCACCAATGGTTGTAGCCCCATATGTCAGAATATAAAGTTTATGTCCCTAGGTGTGTGTATGTGTTTCCTAGGTCTGTTTTGCCCTTCATGCTTGCCCTTCAAATTTTACACCTTGCACCACTGCCACATTCTATAGACACATACCAAATTTCATTTCAAAATTCAGATTTCAATTTCATCTATAAGGGGCACTGTAACGTACACATTTCATTATCTCGGAACTGCTTAAGCAACAATTCCGAAATTCGGTATGCTTATTTCACTTCATCTTCCTCTTTCTCTCTTTCTCTCTCTGCAGCATTTCTCACATTACACACCGCTATGAGGTACGTCTAGTTTTAAACCTGTTGCTGCTGCGCCAGAGGGTAGTGTAACACACTTGAAGAGAAGAATTATCTGCTACAGATTTTGGTAGCCTGAAATGAATTTAACTAGCAACAAATTTTTATTACAAATTATATTACAAAATATATAACAAATTTTTATATAGAAAGGTAGATATATTTGAGGAAGCAATATTTATTTACCAAGCAGAACCTGCAACAATCATTTCTGTTCTTTTTTTTTCCATTAATTGAGATGTTTCCATTAATTGAGTAATGTTAGAACTGAAAAATTGGCATAAATCTATGCTTCTATGCTTCAATGATTTCACAGGATTTAGGCTTTAGAATTTCCTTCACTGCGCGTCTATGTAAGGTCACTCGTTTGTAATGGCAACCATTAATTAAAGGGAAAGTCATCCAGATCAAGTCTCTTTTTCTGGAGGCTGTGGTAACGCACCAAACATTGTTTGCCAACCACCACATTCAAGAAAGAAGAAAAAGTAGTAAACTCACCCAGTGAATGCAGGTGGCGTTAAATTGTAGATTTTGAGATTTGATGAAGCGAAAATGTTACCATCTTCCACAAATCTCCAACTGTGACCCATGCAGTGAATTCTGCCTCATTAACTCCCCTCTTTTGTGCGTGTACAGGCAAAAAAAAAAAAAAACACTTGCATCCTCTTCCAGGCAGATTCATTGTGGCTCGTGTTGTTTTAAACTTAATTAAAAGTGAATATGAGCATTACGGGCATGGAGCTATTTTTAGAACCATTGCCTGATTTATGAAGGTCAACACACTTTCACGTATGTGTTATATAAGCGTCCCCATCCTGATGAATGAAGTCTTTTTCCTACCCGTTTCACCTTAATCCAGAGTGCCAATAATTCTGGACCTGACCATAATTATTTGACTTAGCTATTGTTTTAGCTCTGCACTCCTTGATTCTTGGTTTCACAAGAATTAGTTGTTCTAGCTTTCCAAAGCTTTATAAAGCTTTGAACATTTTCTGAAAGAGAAACCCTCTACTGCAGTGTGACATAGATTATTTAAAGACAAACAAACCAAAAAGCTATTTAGGATACCAGAGGGAACCATTTTCTGAACTGGCTTTCTGTAGGGCTGTTCGAGTCTAGATTTAAAGGTGTGCTCAACATATGCAGTGATTTACACATGATAAACACAACACACTTCTGTGAAACACAGAATATCTAAAAATCTATTCAGAACCCTTGTGTCTGACTCTCAGAAAATAATCTTAGGTTCAGGATCAGGTTCATCAGCTACATTTAATTAATTAAGCATTGGGATAACCTACATAACTGCAGAAAAATGGTTATTCTGTCATCCTGGTCTTTTGTGTTTCTCCGTACTGTAACGCTTTTCCGAGACGTTGCCAGCACTTGTAACGTGGCTCATAGAGTATTATTCATTTGAAGAAAAAAGAAAAGAAAAAAACATCAATAATTCACTCAATAATAACTCAATCGTTTTTGAAAGTGATCATTTTTGCATCATATCTTTTTTTTGTGTCATGTGTCTCCTTGACTTCTGAACATTCTATCTACATAACCTTTCTTGTGCCATGATACACTGCAGTCAAAAGCAAAAATGTTCCAAGATGAAAAATGACATCTATAATGTTCTGCACAACAGTTTGGAGAATATTTTAGTGCCGCTTTAGCACTAAAAAGCAATTTTGCTCTCTCATAATATGCCCAGTGGGAATCCTTTGGGAGACAATTGCTGCACTGGTAATTTTTTTTTTTTACTTAAAAGCACTGATAAACAACATGTGATGAATTATATTTTAAAACCATGCTTTAAAAAAATACTGCTACATTCTTTTAAAATAGGACCTGTGCTTTAACATTATCAGATCTATGAGTCCTTGACTTTAGGACACATGGATTGACCTTTATCAAGACAAAACACTTATACGACAAAGTCTCGCTCACTCTCAATGATGGACAATGTTTATTTCCACTCCTAAGTACAGCCGGGGACCAAAATCAGAACCCTACCAAGTGTGACCAAGTGTCTCTTGATGCACAAAAAATGAAAAGACAACACATGTTAGAGAGGTCTAGAGCCTGGCTGTGCTTCTCAAAAATAGATGAGAACACTTCCCAGTGCAATAAATGCCTTGGCCAAGTAGTTGCAAATTCAGGTAATAACTCAAACCTGACAAAAGATTTGATTAAATGGGATTAATGTCCGTCAAGAAAAAAAGCAGCGTTTTCGACTGCATGATAAGCAGCAATGCAGCACACTGGAGGATCTAAGCAAATGTTTCCAGTGAGGAAATATCAGCAGTTTTTCAGTCAGCTTTCTGATAGCAACTATTATGTTACTGGAAGTGTACAAACGCATACAAAAAGCAGCTAGACCAGCACCTAAACTAACATTCATTAGTCATCTAGTGGCCATCAGCCGCTAAATCAAACCGCATGAACACATAATATTCTCCATAGGTTTCAAAATGTGGTCTATTAGCTATGATGTTTTGATTTCATGTTGCAGGAGCACTCACAGCACTAGAGACAATTCTTCAAGCTGTTCTATAGCTGAGAAAGCCAGGGTGCCAGCTGAAAATAGGGAGAAATGTCACAGCAGTAAACAAATTTTATATAAAATGAAATGTCATTTTCATAATAGGCAAACAAACAATATGATCTGTAGTGGATGCAATAATCTTTTCTATATTTATTGCCAGAATTAGAACAAATAATGTATCAAAAACAGTACTATATTAGTATCGGAATTGATTCAAGGCATCAGATTGATATTAAATTTTTTCAAATGATACCCTACACCTAAAGACTCAGCTTTGGGTTGTGCCATTTTTTTTCTAAATTTTCTCCCCAATTGGGTCACCTGACAGTTCCCACCCACCAGTCAGCTCTCCCCTATAATATGACAGCTACCAACCAGGGTAAGGGTGAAATTGTTTATAGCCAGAGGTAGTGTAGGAAGACCTACACTATATGGACAGAGGTTTATGGACACCTGCCCATCACAGCCATATGTCAGCCTTCACCAAAGTGTTCTCGCGAACACACAATTGTATAGGATATATGTTGTAGCATTAGATTTTCACTGAAACTAAGAGGTCCAAACCTTTTCCGGCATGACACTGCCCCTGTGCACAAAGCGCGCTCCATCAAGACATGGTTAGTGAAGGTTGGAGAAGATTGGAAGGTTGGAAGAATCTGAGTGGCCTTCACAGAGCCCTGACCTCAACCTCACTGAACACCTCTGGGATAAACTGGAATGCTGACTGCACCCCAGACCTCCTCACCCATCATCAGTGCAATTGTGAATTCACTAATGCCTTTATGGCTAAATGAGCACATCCCCACAGCCACACTCCAAAATCTAGTGAAAAGCTTGTCTAGAACAGAAGAGAGCAGAAGCAATCTAATCTGGGTTTTCAAAAAGCACATACTGTACAAGTGTGATGGACATGTTTCCACAACCTGTGCCATTTTGTGAATCTTAATTTATAGAATAAAATTTTCTTCTTCATCTAATTAATGACCCAAATCTGGTTTGAATCTAAATCGTCTGACTAGGTCTACACTTCAATTCCTAGTAATACAATGTGTTTAAGTACTTTTGGTAATCTTCCATAAATGAACACATGGTGGATAGTTCTGTTTCAGGCAGTGAATCTGTTGTGTACAGTCTTGGTCTAATGACTGTACAGATTATTTCATAGAAATATTGCATTGCAACATAAAATAGGCAGATTACATAACAGCTTAAAACAAATCAAGTAAGTGGTCTCTGCAGAACGTTTTATTCTGGCCATTATGCATTAAGCTCTCACTCAACAAAAAGTTAATCCCCTTTCTTACACATGGGCATTGTCTTACAGAATAAGAGCATCAGAAGCAAAGTGCTACATATGGCTGTCAATACCAAATATGCATGAATCAACCATGGGCATGGAATTTTATGAGAAATACCTTTTATATAAAATATTTATGGCTGTGATATTACAACTCATTATGGGTAGCGAAACATATGGATGTAATATAGATGAGAAATGTGTCACCAGTCCTGTGACACATTACAGCTTTCCAGACTACTGCGTCTGGTCCTGTGGAGATGCTCCAGTCACAGGCGTACGACTGTGAGCATAACAAAGATCTGGAGAGGATGAGAGAATGAGAGCATGGGAATAGAGCAAGATGTTTCAGTTCTTGTCTAACAGCCTGTAGCAAAAGACATGCAACATCTCTTTATTGCAGGACGGAGAGCAGAAAGCAACAGAGAGATGCAAGAGAAAGGTCCTCCCCACTGCATTTGTCTGTCACTTGCAGCAGCCAAAAGACACAGAGAGGAAGACAGAAAGAAGAGAGTCTGCTGTCTAAATCTGCCTGGAGGTTTTTTGGCACCTATCCCCCTTGACTCTGTGAATTCTTAATGAGACAGGGAATTCCTTCTGATGACCAGTAATGACACTGTAGAACCCTGGTGTGGGTCAATAACAAAAGACTCAGGAAGACAGGTTTTAGTAACTCAAACAGGCTTTTATGAATCCTGAAACCTTGAGCTCTTCCCAAACCACATTTTTCTTATGTAACAGCTAGGGGTAGCTGTGTACCACAACCCCTGGGGTCGTTTTACGAGGTTTGTGCAACCAGGTATAGGCAAAAATATGGGCAACCTGTGTTCTCTGGGATGGAGAGAGGTGGTCTCTACAGGGGACTGGAGTAAATTGAGCCACATTGTTTGTTTTAACTCAAGTCCCATCTCCTCCCCCTTAGGAAACACCATCACCAAATCCACAGGAACTGCCTCTCTCCATGGTTGTAGGAGTTTGAGGTGGTATGTTCTATGACCTCAAAGGAACCTTGGTGAGTAATTTAGAAGAAGACCTGTAGCCGAGCACCCTATATACAGTCGGCCTTGACGTTCTTGCGCCTGTAGCAAATTCTCCTGTGTTAATTGCCCCAGTATATGGGGTTTTGCTCTTAGATCAAGAACGTACTGAATTTTACTGTTGCCGTTAGAAGGTCCTTCCTCCCAATTTTCCCTAATGATGTCCATTTCCATAGTCGCTCTGGATAAGAGCGTCTGCTAAATGCCATAAATGTAAATGTAAATATAAATGTCCAAGATGCCACGAGGTTTGCGCCCATACAATAATTCAAATGGTGAGAACCCAGTGGAGGCTTGAGAGGACCTCTTGTACTACAATTATGTACATCTCTTGTTATCATTATAAATGTACTTTGTAGGATTTCCTTTGGTACCCCAAAGTGATAAATAATACTGAAGAGTGCTGAAGAGTGTCGTCTCAACACTGCATGCTGAGTTATTGCGCAGAGGCACTGCTTCTGGGTATTGCGTTGCACTAAAACCAACAAATCGCGATGCCCACTTGCAGTCAGTTCTAATGTCCCGATGAGACCCATACCAATTCTTTTGAAGGTGATCTGATTAACGGTAATGGATACAATGGCATTTTTGGGGTGGCCAGCGAATTCACCCGCTGACATTCAAGACATTCTGCACACCACCTCACTGTGAATGTCCGGTCAGTAGAAAAAGGTTTGGTGTTTGGTGCCCTGCCATTAGGTCATGATAAGCCACCAGAAATAACATTTAACAGTGGTTCTTCTGGATCAACAACTGGGTCATCTCTTAGTGTCCTGTATCACTTGATATAGCTGATCTGAATGAGCGTGAGAAGGACAGGGAGAACAGAAAAAGGGTCTGGGATCGCCACCAGGTAATCTACAGTCTGGTGGCACTGGACCGACGCCGCTGATCCAACTAGAAATGGAGCAGTGAACTGTCCACGGAACCAGGAGATTGAAGAGCTGCTCTGTGTCAAAATGATCCCACCATGAGCCACCGATGACAGTAGTGTTTGAGCTGCTGTGAGAAGGTGAAGGGGCGGTCCCTCTCAGCGAACTGTAATGACCAGAATCGCCAGCGGTGCTCCTCCTGCACCTCCTCCTGACCAGCACTGCAGGACTGCTTTCTTTATGCTGGGGTATTCCAACTGTGTCAGTTCCCCTAATAGCGGGAAAGGGGTCATGGGGCCTAGTCCTCCTCTGGCCGACCCCAGGCAGCAGCCACCCATGCAAAAAGCTCTATGGCAGAGGTCATTTTTACAAGAGATGTAGGAGATGCAGCTGATCTTACAGCAGCTGATGGATGATGCACCGGTTCTCAGCTTGCTCCTGTATGATGGCTTCAAAGTGCCACTGCTGGCTGTGGTGCACATCAAGCAACACCTGGTGTTGCACCTGGTTCAGGCTGGCTAGGGACTGGGCGAATGTGGAGGCAGTCATGGTGGCAGTTGAGTCTTCCATAGTTCCCGGGTTTCAGGACCACTGTAGAACCCTGAACATGGGTCAATAACGAAAGACTCAGGGAAACAGGCTTTACTAACACAAACAGGCTTTGATTTTCCAAACTTAAGTATCACTTTTATCAAAGCGACTTTACTGAACACACACACACACACACACACACACACATGCACACACACTTATGACACTGTGTATGCTCTCACCCTCTCTCTAGATGTCACTGAAACACATCTCGCGTTACCTGCTGACTCCACCTGCTCCTCTCTGCTCACAGCAGCCACGCCCCCGCTGCCACAGACACACTTAGACACATACGTGCAGGTTGTTATGGCATAAGAGTGGGCTCTAATAAGAATTTGAGCTATTTAGATCTTTCTCTTCAAGAGACCTTTTCAAACAAAAGCAAATCCTGTAGTGTCAATTTTGCCATTATTTCAATGAATAAAATACACATGTAAATATTATGTGGTGTGTATCATCTACTGTAAGAACAGAGAGACAATGTTATAAACAGACTCCAACTTACACCATAGCTATTCGACTTGGACGATTACTGCTCTACATTCTTTGGTAGTTTGTAAAGCAGCCTACTCAGGAGGTTGCAAATGTGGTTTACATCGTCTACTTACAAGTTTCACAAAGTACCGCACACAATTCAAAACAGGCCCTGTTTCTGCCTGAACTGTGACAATAGCTGCAGTACATGTAGGACTGAACAGACATTCCAGAGGATGGTAAAGCTTTTCTCCAAAAAAAAAAAATACAGACCTGGCCTACTCTTAATAAAATATATATATATATATATATATATATATAATAATATAAGCTCTTTACATGACTTATTATATGCAAATTGGCAGGCTCATCTTGATATGACTTCCAAGTGGTTCCCCACTCTCCTCCCTTGTGCTCTATCAGTCCGACAGTAACAGTGTCGGTGTACGACCTTGAGCGTGATCTACACATACCTGAACCGCTCACTGACACAACATGGACATATATGAGTGCATGTCTTCTGAACCATAATTCTCGTTTTCTTTGCCATCCGATCTCTGACAATGTGAATCAGAAAATACAGCAGCATTAAAACACACACACACACACACACACAAAAGCTGCAGCTAGAAACAATCTGATAATTACACCGCATAATTCTTTCTCTTAGCAAAAGCAAGGTTTCCTTCAGCTGTATAATGCCCTCGCAAGCACAAGAGACAACCCTGACAGTACAGCGAAAGACTTGGTCCAATCACTGCAGTCCCAGCGTGTTTCGACACGACAGCCGTCTTTAATCAAACAGCACCAGGAAAACTCGGGAACACTGAGTGGTTCAGAGTGCCTGTGTGGACACTCTGGTCCTGCATATCAAGGGGATATAGATCTCACTTTCCCTTCACACTCTGTCGTTTAATCTCGTTCTCCCTATCTTTCTGTCTCACTTTCTTGCTCTCGGCTCGTGCTGCTCTGGTTTCATGTGCACTCTGCTGGGGGATTCCTGCTAATTGCTTGCACATTCTCGTCTTCCTCTATTAAAGCCAGGTCACCATTCCCCTTCCCATTCACAGTATTGCCACGAGACCGAGAACAACAGAAACAGAGAGATATACGCAGACAGAAAGAGCGAGACGGACATCCATCGGAACAAAATGAGATCTGTGTACGGGATATTGGTATACGCTCTGAAACATAGATTTGCCAATACTGCACGACCGGCATGATGGGAGAGAAACAGGACGAATGTAAATGAATACAATTTAATTTTCATAAAGAACTGGGCTCAATTTACACAATAAGCCTGTGTATGCCAGTTTGATTATAGGAGCCTGTGTACATATCCACATATATACATGCTTGTATATAAATGTGTACACTCAGTGTGAGGTTTCTCTTGACACACACACACACACATACACACACACACACGCACATATGCGCAGCTTTACAATCAAAGGTCGGAATTTAGCAACACTGGCATCCTCCGACATCTTGAAGCAATCTCAGCTTTGCTGGGGGGTATTTATACGCCTAAGTGTGTATTTCTGCATGTATATGTGTGCACGTGTGTGAAGGAAGTTTATGACATGCAGGATCAGGGACAGAGTAGAAAATGCTCAATATGGTTAATAGATGAGCAATGCAGTTGGGATGATTTCTATATGCTATATTTGTTTCATTACAAAGAGGCAATGGCATGTTTATCTGCTTCATCTATTATAATGGCTGGGATGCTGGTACATTCCACTGTGTGATGGTCTCCCCCCTACCACCACCTCAAAGTACGTGCACAACACTCCTCTGTTTCATCCTTTTAACATAAAAAGTGCACATTTTGGACACTTTTGAATCAAACGCACTCGGTCACGGAACTACACTCAGAGCACCGCAGTGAAGAAATTAACAGACGCAGGGAAATCAAGTCCTGCGGGATCCAAATGTTTGTCATGGCAGTTCCTCTACTCCCAGACTCTGATTTTTGTGTGAGGGCATGTCTTCATTGGCAAATTTATTGCACACTATAAAAACACAGAGCGTCCATTGAAGAGTGTCTGATTCTAATTCCCTCTGTAATGTGTCCTTTGTACTAGTGGACGACTACAGGGTCACAAATTTTGTTATAGCAATTACGTATGTGGTTGATGACCAATTCACTGATCTCACACCCACACACACACACACACACACACACACACACAAAGATGAAGCTCCCCAGAAAGGCGATAGGTATTTACACTGCACCATCTGTGACTACAAAAGAGAAGTGTAAGTTTAATGAGAAAAATGGTAAATAAAGGAATCCAGAGACAGACCTTTCATATGTGTGCAATGAAAGATGAACAGGCGATCATGTTGCTCGTTAGAGAAAGGCAGTCATAAAGGCAGGGGACATTCCTTATTACATGAGCCTTCATGCATGCTAAAACATTAATCTCGTTAATCCCGTTCTACTCTGGCATACTGATGCTCCAAAACTCCCTTCCATCATGCATCAATCTGCCTGATCTATCATATAGGGGGGGTGAGGGGAAGGGGTGGTGGGGGTGTTTTAGGAGCAAAAAGGCATCACAAATGCAAGTCATTTTGGAGCAAATACAAGTGTACTCACATACCATCAAACCAATTAGCTTTTTTTTTGCGGAAGGAAGGAATTGTGTGATTTGCGTCATACGAAAATACATCACATGAGCAAATCATCACGTTCCTTCGATCACATAAGTTTGCTTCTTACTTATCATTATCGCATAATGAAACTCATGGACGCGTGAGTTGCTCTTTCACTTTGTGCTGAACCTGAGGACAAAATATGCAAATTGGTGTGTGTGTGTGTGTGTGTGTGTCTGTGCAAAGTGTGTGTGGATGTTCTGACAAAGTGAGTGCGTGTGTGTACACTATGTTCCCATTCCTATTATTCTGAAGACAGATGAGTGTATTTCTAAGAAAAGGTGAAAGTAGGATGTGTCTATTAAAACAGGTGTGTGTGTGTGTGTGTGTGTGTATGTGTCTGTGTTAGTGTGTCCGTGCTGCAGGATGAATGAGTGAACAGCAGCATCACACCTACAGAAAAGCCCTAGTGTCCCAGAGCATCGTCCTGCTCTACAGGTATTTCATGTGAGCCGTGTCTGTCTTTCTGGTTCTCCATCTCGCTCCACTGTTTGTGTACTCATTAGTACATAACAGTGTGTGTGTGTGTGTGCGCATGTAGTTTTGCATATGTGGTTCTATGAAAGGATGTACTATTGTTTTCCTTTTTTTTTCATCCTTGTTTGTTTCGGCAAAGATTAACGACATAAAAAACATTTACGGCACATTCCAGAAGACCAGCCCGAAGAGCCTGTCTGCATTCCAGTGTAACGCACCCCCAAAAAAACAGCACCAGATCTCAGGAAAAACACTCCGCAGACCTGCAGGATTCAGCCAGAAGAAAACTTAAAGCAACAAACGCTCACACTCACAAACACACACGGCTCTCACACAGCTTGTCTGCAGCACATTTTTTTTTTTGCACATACAATCTTGGGGTTTAGGGACCCCTTGGATGTATTGTCGTGACAGTGCAGAAGCATGCATGTGTGTGTGTGTGTGTGTTTGCGTGTGTATGTGTGTATATGGGCATGTGTGTTTGGCTGCATGTGGGGTTCTTACCGGATGGCACAAAATGAAGAACTTTGTTTGGTTCCATGATTGCTTTGTCAACCCATCATTTTCCCGTAGTCCAGTCACTAATGAGGGGAAGATCACCTATGCTCTGCTCTCCTCCTCTCTCTCTCCTCCTTTCTCCCCCTCTACCTCTCCCTCTCCCTCTCTCTCTCGCTCGCTCGCTCGCTCTCAGACAGATTCAGTGAGTCAGCCGCGCTCTGCCTCACCACAGCTGTGACTCTGGGTCCTAAAGCCTGCCCATCTGTTTCCCCACTGTCTTTCTATCTACCTGCTGCCTGCAGTCATAAGTCATAACTATATTATACTCCATACTAGTGTGTGTGTTTCTGTGTGTGTGGGATAGGAGTGTAATATGCATGAAATGTGGAGTGCTTGGCTTTTTAAGGAACATCTGGATTGATATTTCTATATGTTTATGTGTTAGATTTACAATGTTTCAAATACCTGCAGTTTATTCATGAGAATTAAATTAAAATGCATCATAGAGTATGTGTAATGTATCATGTATTAGATCCTATTTATCTGTTTTTGGACGTCAGTTTGCTTTTCTAGTGCAAATGTGGTTCAGTTCTGCTTGATATTCAGACGGGGCTAAATTTTCTGGCTGGATATCAGGATTTTAAGTCGATACTCTGATGTCCGCTGATTTTTCTGATCACTGAGCATTGGACTATTAACTCGTGATTATTTGGCTGCAAATACTTCTTTAACATGGCGGAATCATTAGTAATTGCATTTACATTTAGGGGATTTGGCAGACACCCTTATCCAGAGTGACTTACATTTATCTCATTTATACAGTTGAGGGTTAAGGGCCCTGCTCAGGGGCCCGACAGTGGCATTGTGGTGGTGCTGGGATTTGAACCCCCAGCCTTCTATTCAGTAACCCAAAACCTTAACTACTGAGCCGCTCCTGCCCCTGTAATTGGTGTTGCTTTTCCTCGATAGCAGGATAGGAAGGATTTGCAGGGTCTGGGTTTATTTTTGCCCACACTATGGCCTGGTTTACGGTGGGTTATAAAATGTTTCTTGGGCGATCGGATCCCAAGTGGACAGCTGAGCCACATCACAGTTTACACCTGTGCCTAACGTGTGTCTCCAAGGTGATTTGTATAGCATGGGCTAGCCGAGAAAAGAAAAATGTTTCAAGAACTGATATACATGTATGAGTTATTCCAACTGTTGAAATGGACAGGACATTTGAGGCTTGCAAAAGAATGCAGGAAAAGATGCAAGCATTCTGGCACAGTCACCAAAACAACCACCAAGTCCTGCACTGATGATGTATTTTCCTGGTTCATCCGTGTCAGGGACGGGTTGGCTTCCATGCTACAAAAGATGTGTGGTTAAATGCGTCCCAGGCTACCTCGGCAAGTGGCTTGAATGATCAGGTTGATGTGTTTAGCCCTGTCCGCTTGTGATCTGATCGCCCAACATGCACATTAAAACCAAGTGTAAACAGGGCCTCTGAGTCTCATAAAAAGAGTAAAATTATTTTCAGCTCTGGCCATTGAGTTGGTATCAAGGGATCGTTCCACAGCACACACCTGATGGCTGTACAAGCACACATCGGCGAGCATGTTGAGTATATTCACTGGGTGGCGAAGGATGTTGTGAGTGTTTCTATAAGGATTGGTTTGGCATTACTGCATGTAAAAACTGCAATATAATTATTCACTAAACCACAACTGTGTCTCCTGTCATTAAACTAATAGCACACATGGCCAAACGTTTGTGAACACCTTACCAATCATCTTTTTAAAAATACCATTCCAAATTTTGTCATAGATTTTTGCCATAGATTTTGAGTGTGAGTGTAGGGATTTGTACGCATTCAGCATTGAGAGCATTAGTGAGACCAGGCACTTATGTTGGGTGAAGAGACCTGGTGTTCAGTGGGGCTGAGGTCAGGGTCTGTACAGGGCACTCCATTTCTTCCACTCCATCCAAGCAAACCATATCTTCATGGACCTCCATTTTTTGCGCAAATGTTCGGGAATAGGTTTGGGCCTCGTAGTTCCAGTGAGGCGAAAGGTTATTGCTAGAGCATACAAAAACATCCTGAAGGTCCACATATGGTTGTGATGGACAGGTATCATATTGTGTATATTCGATCCTGCAGAGAGACAAGAAGCTTCTCAGCTATACTGAAAAAAAAAACCCCACTGTGTCTTCATGTCCACCCAAGGTTTAAGGCATATAAATGGTCAAGTTGTGGTGCTGGTACAGGATGCCAGAGGCACTCCGAGAGAAAACTCACCCTCAGATTTGACCTTGTTGGTGTTTGTGACTTGGACACAGTTTGGGATGAAAGAGGTGCATCAGGTTTCAAGCACTCAGAAAGGTTTAGCATGAGGCACCGCCCCCTAGTGGTGCATAAAATAATCTACAAACCTCATCATCCCCCAGTGAAGGCGTACTCTGCAAGATGAACAATGTCACTTATTATTTAAAATTGTGTCACTATAGTGTTTGTCTTCTGAACTCACTTCCTCCCCGTGCTAGACACTGATAGACCAATCACCAGATTAAAAAGGAATGCATGTCTTACTATTCACCCGGGGCATTTATAAATAATGGATGCTGACAGCAGTAGTTTGGGCCAAAAAAAAAAAAAAAGCTGATAATTCAGTATTACGGCACATCTTCCTGTTCATCTCACTCTGTTTCCTACTCAAAAAAACACAGATTCACTTAAACACTCTGAATGTCTATTTTGTAATTTTTCTAGTGCTCTCTCTTACACACTTACACACACACACACACACACACACACACATTATACAGCTGCAGGAAAAGGCAGCAAAGTTACTGAACAACAGAGGGTGGACCTTCCTTCCCCTGGATGCTCACCTCCAAGTTATATGTCAGTGTGTCTGTATGTATGTGTGTGTGTGAGGCTTTATGGTTTGTCAGCCTGCACTGAAAGACTGGCACACATAACTGATTTGAACACGAGCCACAGAAACTGGCAGCCTCCAATATTTGCAATTCATTGAAATTTCACAGCAGAATCATTTATTTATTAGGTGCCAACTGCAGACGGAAAAGTTCGGCTTCGTTTTGGTACGTTACAGAGATCGTCCAAAGCGCTTTATCTAAGCCTGCTGGCCAGGACACATATTTAGCTAAACGGTAAAACCTTCAAGGTCAAGGACAGAACGTGAGAGTAATTCATGTTGTGTCTGTGAGCATCGTTAATTGGCAGCTCGAGTCTGATGAGTATAATTAGAAATTATTTCCAGTTGTCTTTTTCATCATGTATGATTGTTTATGTACAGAGTAACATTTCATTTACACTTTGTTACATCCACTTCGTGCTGGGCCACAAAACGCCACCCTGGCTGTGATTATTTTCATATAGCATCGTGGTCCGAAGTGTTCTTGCGCTTAGCTTATATGAGAGCGAGATGCCAACTATTACAACTAGAACATCATGGTTTTTAGCTGTTTATATTTATATTTATTGGTATTTATTGGTATTCCTTTTATCGCATAAATTCACATTTATGGCATTTAGCAGATGCTCTTATCCAGAGTGACTTACAAGAGAGCTTGGTCAAAGCTAAGGCTGTCTAAGGCTACCTATTAAACATTATAAGTCCCAGAACCCAAGTATTCCTAAACTACACAAAACCAGTGAAGAACAAGACACAGGGAATACAAAAACTGCTATAAGTGCGATAACAGCTTTGAGTTAGTGCTCATTCAAGTGCTCTCCAAAGAGGCGGGTCTTCAGATGGCGTTTGAAGACAGCGAGCGACTCCGCTGTTCGGACACTCAGGTGGAGTTCATTCCACCACCTTGGTGCCAGGACAGAGAAAAGTCTGGATGCTCGCCTCCCGTGTCCTGGATGATGGCGGGTCGAGTCGAGCCGTACATGA
>JAOVVG010000042.1:11013267-11025956 GCA_028566375.1 Leptodoras nelsoni | reverse complement strand
TCCTCCTGCAGAGCATTGCGCAAGCCAATCCGAGTACGGAAATATGCCACCTGATGGAAATCAGACCCTGCCTCCTCATAGACCTAAGACCAAGCGCAAGAAGGTGTAAACATCATACTGATTAAGTGCATACATCTGGAGTACTGTGAGTGAAAGTAAAGAAAACCTGGTGTTTAACAATTTGTCCAAGTGCGAGATTCAAATCCACTTGACATTTCCCAAACAGCTTTAGGTAGCTGCTTCCAGTGGGCGTGGCCTTGCACTGAATACGATTGGACAGTTCTAGCTCAATCAAACCAGTCTCGAAGCGCACAGCTCTCATGGAGGGAGTGGTGGCTGTCATCTGGATTCCCTAAAGTAAGTCAAACATGATCTGTGTTAAGTGCTATTCAAAATGTTTTACTGTAGTTCATCATGATCATGATCACACTTATAACCCTAATCGAAGTATTTCAATTAAACAAGCTCTATGCCGGATTAACAGAATGAACGCCAAATTCAATATTGGACACTGAATATAAAGATCGTCAAGGATCTATGGAGATCATTCAATGTAAGGTACCTTAAACATTAAGTTGAGGGAATAGAGCAGGATCTTAGGTTTGTCTCCATCAGCTGACAAATCATGTTCATTCCACAAGGGAATGGGCTGCTCAACTCCTGCATGTGCACACACACACACACACACACACACACACACACACACAAGGCCAATTTTCACATTTAATTCAACAATTTATTAATCACTTTCCTTACACTTTATGATAACTTCCTGGTACCTGAGACTTTCTGGATAACCTCATTAACTTCCTTCATGAAGACCCTCTGAAGGAAGACCAGGTGATTCAGCAGGTCTGTGGTTAGGCTATGCTCAAATGAGCCGATCTGACAGTATAAAAAACAAAACAAAAAACATTTACTGGCTTCCTCTGATCTCTATGTGATTAATGAATCACAAGTGATGCACATACTGTATAACACAGTAAGCAAATCTGGATCTTAAAAACAGTGCAACAATCTCCACACAGCTTAGTCATAACAACTCAAGGCATCTGGTATTACCCTCAAGATGTTTCTGAATTTATCACATCTACTGTACACATATTAGTAGCAAAACATCTTGGAGATCATAATACATTGACTTTCTATTATTAGGCATTTCACAATAAGCTTGATATATAATTAACTCCATAGGTGTTATATCTGCAACTGGTCATTTTCAGTGCAAATCTGCTCACCTCAGCCACACAACGCAGGTAGTTGCCCTGTAGATAATTGCCGTGTTTGGTGGGCATGTCATCGGGGGCCCATGCTGTGTCACTGTGGCCCTCATGCTCCTGAATAATGTACTCTCCAGACATGGTGACCGGGGGCAGAGTGAGGCTGGCTGATGGTGGCACAGACGACACATCCACTGGGGACAATTTTGATTGGAAGCACAGTTTATGACTGGGAAGCTCAAATGTGAACCTTGTCTGGGCACCTGCAAACCAAAGCAGAACAGTAGTGCTTTAATTTAACATATTATTTGGTCTACTGTTTAACTTGTAACTAACAACCTGTAACTAAGCCTTAATAAAAATGTCAGAATTCAACACATTTCTATACATATATATACTCTCATACCAGTCATCCCATGGCTCTTCATTCTGCCCATCTTATACTCTGCCTTGAGCGAGGGCAGCAGGGCAGCACCGATAGTGATCCCATCCAGCATGGCGCTGAATTTCAGCACAATTGGTTTTTTCTCCAGACCTTCAGGCAGCTGTGGATACTCGTTGGCCTCAACTGGGGTTTGATTAATACTTGAGGCTTTATCAGATGGCTGTGGGGTGGGTGTGTCTTCCCTGTTTGGGGGTGAGCTGTAATAATAGATCCAATTAGTATCGGCAACAGCATTCAATATAAACTAAAGATGCCGTGTATGAATAGTATTATTAATTCACAGAATTTAAGTAGCTAAATAAGACTAGACAGTCCAGAGTGATGCACTCACGGGTTAGAAGGCTGGCGGATGAGGTCCGAGATCTGTTTGGAGAGCTGGTGAGAGCTGCGGACCATCATGCTATGTAGCGTTGCAGGGTGTTGTGGAATATTGATCATGATGGTGCCCACTTTAAACACAGCAGCATTATTGGTTTTTAGCCCACGCTGAGCACTGTAGAGAGCCTGAGACTTTGCAATGTTGCACTTCACCACAGTCCTAAAACACAACAAAAGACATCAATGATTAGTGATATACATTTTTAACCAGTATGGCTTAACAGATAGATGGATGGATATGAGGTCTGCAAGCAAGGAACCAACTATGACGAAGCAAATGAGAAAAGAGAAAGGTGAGAAAACATGGGTATTTTATAGCTCCAGATGGAAAATAGTTAGTTAGTACACAACGATGAAACCATACAACGTGTTAAGGTGAAACCATTCCATGCACTCTTCATTACTCTTTCAGCATATAAAGGGTGAGTGATGTAATAGTTTAGTAATCGATTTAAAAACTATTAAAATATTACAAGTGCAGAAAAACATAACACACGTTACTGGCAAAACAATATCTGCACTCAAATGCCAGAGTTTCTCAAATAGTAGAATATGTGGACTGGAAAGGATAGTCATACCATATATTCAGTAAATACAATACACTGAAATGCCTCTTTATTAACATGTTGAAGCTCTCCTTTCAAGGTCTGTCCAGAAAGTAATGAGAATGAAATTCCCATGCTCTGTAGGGCTTACACACAGGGATGTGTTTTAATCTTGGGGAACAAGAAGAAATTTCACAGTCCAAGTCTGCAGATGTTGAAGGACTGGAATTTTTTTTTCAGGCAAAAATTCTCACAGCCAGTAAAGTGTGACTTTCTGTCTGATGGAGGATCCATAAAGAAGCGACCTAACATTGTACATGCAAAACCCTCTTCCTCAAATGCTCTAAAAATCCAAGGTAAAATGTTCCATTTACTGTTTGGCCTTCCGATACAAATTCTTTATGGGTGATCCCTTGAGAATAAAAAAAATAAACAGAAAAACAGTGACTTGATTTTTTTATTTGCTCACACGAGCTTTCTTTGGGTGTACTTGAACACCCATGATTCATCGCGGTGATCACACAGTTAAGAAAATCAGGCCCTCTTGTTAAACAGTCGGGAGAGGATGGGGGTAGCTTAATCATAACCCTTCTTCAACATTTCTGAGTTTCTGATTCTCACACAGAATTTGATCACGTACCATTGCTCCAAACTCGCTTGCGTTGTTCCAGGTATAAGGCACTTCAGCAGGGTTTCACAAAAACAAACGTCTTGGCACTGTGAAGGCTACAATACAACTGAAACAGATCCTACCATTTATCTGAGATCCCACTCTAACGGACCTTTAACCAACATCCCCACACGTAGGCCATACGGAGTGAAGGAATTTAACGTTACATTCAGACAGACCTTGAAAAGTAAAGCCACTCTCATCACCATTCAAATATCTAGAAGAACACATTTTAGGATTGGATTTATAAAACAAGTAGTCCTATCTTGTTTTTATAAACACTTATACACATTAGTAGAATACCTGAATTTGTTCCCTAATCAAGTGCTAAAAACCATTCCTGATTCCTCTTACTGTATGAAACTGAGTTGAACATTCCACCATTTACAACCCATTCTAGTTGAGAACCCTGGCAGTATTAGACAGACTTGTCACAGAAGGTTGTGGCAACTCACAGCATGAGGCTTTTTGATGGACATGAAGTTATGGCAGTTTGTATGAATGGTTATGGGCAGAATAGGCAATAAATACAGAGGAACAGAGGAAACATACAGAAACTCTTGCTTGGCTGTGCTGGTAGGGGAGGTTGGGAAATCTTCCAGTCTGCCAGTGACAGAGGCAGAAAAACAGAAGACAAAAAGAACACAACAGCACGATAAAGAAAAATAACCAAAAGAAAGGAAGAGTATATTTCCTCATTGGTTTTATCAAGGTGTTACCAAGGTGTTCCCAAGGCAAGCAAATCCGAAAAATAGATAAATGAAAAATAAGAGACAAAGTAATGAAAGACAAGCCATCAGGAAAAAAAAAGTGTAAATACTGCACTATAGCATATGAAGTCATTGATCAAAATAAAATTTAGACATAATAGAAAATCCATTTAAAGCCTTTTTAAAACACATCCTGCTGAGCTGAACTTGCAGAAAAGTAAGGAGTAATAAGTATGGAGTTGTTGATCAGTAGAAAAGTAGATTGTAATAAGAAAAGAGCAGTAAGTTATTCGATACAGAATTACAGAAGGTTTAAAGGTTCAGAAGCGAAGGAAGTGAAAGAAAAAAAAATAGTGGTGGAAGAAAAATGTAACTGATACTGACTGGATGTCTGGTGTAATGCCTTCCAAAAGCACGATGTTCACACCACCAATATGGGCTGATGCACATGTTTCCGTCATTTTCTGATGAAGAATATCTACAGAGACAGAAAGATGTTTTAAAGTGGGTGTGGAGCCCCTGAATAAGTTATTTGTACAGCCACTAATTTATAAGTGTGTGGGTGTTTTTTTTTTTTTAAGCCATTACCCTTCATCTTCTCCTTCAGCGTAAAGCTGCCATGTATTTTCTTTAGCTCCGCCTCCATGGTCAATCCTCCAATGTCTGCCTCCAGGTGTGTACGGTTCACCATGCCTACGCCGAACACTATCAGTGTCACATGCTGAGGCTCTGAGCTCACCAAGCTCCGCCTACGACTCGTCCTGTTTGGAGGAGACTCCGTTTCTGACTCAAACACCAACCGACACGGAGGCTCTGCTGGGCTCCTCCCACCATCTGACAGGAAGAAAAAGGATTTAAACACAAAAAAATACTTTAATACTTATATTGGATATATCCAATATACCATTTATTTAAATAGATACAAAATATTGAATTTTGGTGGTGGTGGTGGGGGGGTCTCCTGATGAACAATGCATACACAAATAAGAGAAGTTCACTTTGAGTTTGATTCAATAAACTCAATTATTCATATTCATTAGAAAAAATGGGCCAAGTACACATGCTTTTATGTGGATGTTTAAGCTAGTATTGCAATTTTTAAATTTAAAATGGATCACTTGAACCCAAAGACAAACTAAGTGGCCAGACAGGAGCCAGACGCAGCAGCGCTTTGCCTCACCTGACAGTGCGTTGTCCTGGCTCTTCTCCAGAATCCCTGTAGGGTCAGAGATGAGTGAGTAGAAGTTGAGCAGTTTGTACATGTTCTGCCAGCATTCAGCTGATGGCTCGCTTTGCTCTGACACCGTAATGGAGTCTGAGTCGTCCATCTGAATGGTCATATGATCGGCAGCATCACGTGACCCCTTGCGTGAGACTCGGGATGTGCGTCTCTCTGACCTGGCCAGAGAGCTCCTGCCACGGGGTTCTCGGTTTCTGGTCAGCGTGTCTGTGGCCGACCCTCCAACAGTCCTTTTGTTTTTCTGTGTACCAATACGAGCGACGCCGTTCAGACTGCCCCGTGAGCTGCGGCTGAAGTCTGAGGAGCGGAAGTGCCCATGTGGCCGTGTCTTGAATGCAGGCGTGGGTGAGGCTGAGCCGGCTGTGTAGCGGCTTAGTTTGATGTCTGTCTGCGTGGCTTTGATATTGTTAATCATGGTGCTGAACTGGTGGATGAGCCGCACCAGAGCCATGTCCACGTGCTGCCGAATGGCCTGGCACGCCAGCGTAAAGTGGCAGTGAACGCTGGCTTGTGGTCTTCGGCTCAGCTCGTGAAAGGAGAGCGCACTGGCTGAAGATGCCCATGTCGATGACATGCACTTCTCAAGCACCACCGCGTTCAGGCTGAACGTCTCGATCATTAGGGCTGGCTTGAACTCCAGGGGTGGCAGGTTCACAGTGCCCTGTCTGTGACAAATAAACATGCACACAAAATTTCTTTTTTTATACTATTTATACATTTATGTATTGCCATAATATTTTCAAAATGTTAAATGTTAGACATGCTTGTATACATTTGTGTAGTTCTCACTCATTCAATTTAAATTTAAGATCAATTTTGATATTTTCCATCTGAACAGGTATAAAAAATGCTATGAAAATAGAATATATTTACAAAAAAAAGGAAGAGACAGGTAATGCTAACAATCAAGTAATGCTAACAGTCAAGTGGCTTGGCACCACAATCCAGAGACAAATATCAAATGTTTTCATTGTGTACCAATTCTGTCGTCATCTAGGTTCATGAACCAGAACCAGAAAAGCATCATCACAATATCAAAACCATTAACTAGATTTCAACTCAACACCAATAAAAATCAATGTGTCCTGTCTGAAACACAGATTAAAGACATCCAACTGTCCTCTTTTCACAAGCCCAAATCCAGGTGTGCAGTATTACAGACTATACCATTCACCACCACCCTGAACCACTGACGACATAATGAACAATGCTGAAAAATGCTCGAAAGCCTAATGAGAGTAGTTTTAGATAAGCTAAACATACCTGCGAGCTCGCTTGTTTTTCCTGTATTTGCTGGTGTCCGAGTCCACAATGTCTGCCCTCAAGCACTCCAGAGTACCACTAAAGGACAGGTGCTCTCCAAAATACATCTTGTAGCTGAATGGAGGAGCATCCTGAGACTGGATCCCAGTGTGACTGAGGAGAGGTTTAAACACCACCTACACAGACACACACACAAAACATCTTCCTCAAACCAATCTACACACTGTGATAAAGAGAGTGAGTGAACAGGGTTCGAATAATACCTGTGCGTCGGCCAGCTGCACAGCTGCAGGGCAGAGGTTGGTCTCGTCTTGCTCAAGTAGGTCGTCTTGGCTGGTGCTGTGCTGAGAGTGTGTGTGCTGGGAGTGTGTGTCCATGGTGTTCTGATCACTTGAAAGAACAGTGTTAAAGTCTGATGCTGAAGGAATGGTTGGAAGCACACCTAGAGAGAGAGAGAGAATATATCAATGCATATACACACACACACAGACACACACACAGACACACACAGACACACACACACACACAGACACACACACCTACCACTGCTTTGAATAAAATTTCACATACAATTCTCTCTCTCACAAACATGCATGCATACACACCCCCAGTCTGGAGGCTGTTGTGCTGAGAGCGGTTTAACGGAGACTCCTGGACATTGCCTCCTGAGCGGTTCCCCACAGCATTGGACATCCAGTTGTAGAAGCTGACAGAGGACGGCTCAGTCAGGAGAGGATGCTCGGTCAGCATTTCCGTTCCAAGACAATTTCCTATGCAACAAACGTCATAGATAATTATGCTTTTTTTTTTTCAGAATGTTATACATCATTACAGGGTGGCGAGTAGCATTGTGGTCTCACAGCTCAAGCTAAGACAAATATTAATGTTATCATTACATATTATATTATGTTTTTCAGTTATAATGACACTAATGGGAAATAACATCTACAACTTACCTAGCAGCAGTGCAAATGGCTCAAAAAAGGTACACTATTTAGAAAAGTATCTTCAAAGAAGTACCTGTGCGTGTCAGAGAGCTGCTCTTGGCTGCCACTTGCTCACTACTGCGAGAAGGTGTGGCTTCCAGCAGGTTATGCAGACTGGGGAAGCTTCCTGTCAGGTAGCTTAGCAACGACTCCTTCCGCGGGCTGTGATTGCACTGCAGCCCTGTTCGACTCACGTGAGCCGGCGAATCGGCTGCCGTGTCACCGCTTGTGTAGCTCAGAGACTGGTAAGGATGAGAACCCTGAAAACAGCAGTAGAAAAGTTCATGAGACATCAACACATCACCAAAGTGGCATATTTAATTGGGAAACTTATGTAGTGCACAAACATGTACCTTGATCTTGAGACCTGACTCACTGTGTGTGTGAGATTTAGACAGCTTTCTCATGATCTCAACACCACTCACAGCAGCAGAGTTTGCACTGGGAGCAGGTCGACTACCTACATTCTCCAAAAGCATTGTGTGCTCACTAACTGTGCCTAAAAACATAATTGTACATGATTAGACCAGGCACTGGTCATTCCAGTATTTACAGAGCTGGCTGTGTGTGTTTAATGAAAGGGTCCTGAACATGGTCCTGGAGTACCACCTGTCCTGCATGTTTGAGGGCTGTCCTGGCTCCTGGTTGAAGTTGTATGATGTTAATGTAGGGAAAAAAACACAAAAACATGCAAGACGGTGGTACTCCAGGACCAGGGTTGGAAACCTGTGCCATAATATATCAAATACACAGTTGATTTGAGCAAGTCTGGTAGTATGCATTTTACCTGCATCAAACTCAAACTCTACCCCATCAGCACTGGTGTCACTCTGAAGGGCTGCTCCATTGTCCATACCCTGAGCAATATCATGATCGGTAGCTGGAGGCTCTTTGGGTTTAGGCAGCTGATTAGGTCGTAGAAGACCAACTGCCTTAAACGCCTGGGTTACAACGATGAACTTCATCCACTGACGAGCAAGTGCAACCAAACCTTTTTTCAGTGTGACCAGGGCAGGCAGTCCGTCATTCTAACAACACGAAAGAAAAAGTTCAAATATACACATGCATTTGCACCTACACACAGTATATGTATACTGTCTTACCATAGTGGCGTCCTCTATAACACTGTACTTGGCTTGCTGAAGGTAGCGGTGTAAAATATTACAAAGTAAACAGGATGGGTTTTCGTGAAGGTAGCGCGCTCTCTTCGTCACGCGGTTATACTTGCTCCGGAAGGGGATGTGAATGCTCTTCTTCTGTTATAATAAAACGCAGTTACTCAGTTATGTTGCATCATATAAAAAAGCTGCAAGTGCTAGATTTTATTCAAATCAAGATTGTGTTTGTTAACCTCCAGGGCTTCAGTCATGATGCAGCCCATAACAGCACACACACGTAATGTAGCCTCCATGTCCAGCTTCTGCAGCGTGGATTTCAGTTGGTCGATCGGCACCAGCCAGGCACCAATGGCAGGAGTTGCTGTGCTTAACAAATTCAGCTGCCTATAATAACAAAAAAACCTTTTTTTTGTTTTGTTCTAGTTACAAGAGAACTTCTTTTTATGACATAATTCCATTCATTTCTGGTAGTGATCATAGAGCTTTGAATTGATACTTCAGAATATTCATTTCAAATAACATTTCCTTGTTATTTGGTTATTTGTGCGCTTTTGCTAGTTTTATAGTTTTAGTTAATTCTAAGATACAAGATATATGTATACCTGGACATGGCCTGCATTTGAGATCGTATGTTGGTTGGAGCTGCAAAACTAAACCAAATTTCCTTTATAGTGAGCTTCATACTGCTGGAGTCAGGAGGTGGTGGCAGTAAAGGAAGATCCTTCTTTAGGTCATCCGATTCCACCCCTTCATCCTGCACAGACCCACAGACATAAATATTAAGAAATGATGAAACCCGGGAAAGCGGGTTAACAATAAAAACGCTTGGCGGTACCTGTTCATCAGAGTCAGAGTTATTGTTCGGCTCAGAGGCAGGACTGTGAGCATCGTTGGGCAGGTTATCATCAGACACATCAGTACTGTATCCACTTCCTGTCTGAGAGCCACTGGAGCCATTAGATTTAGAAACACCCCCCTTCACCCCCGTGTCCGCTCCACCCATCACTCCAAATGCGCTGTAGAGAACTGCCCCTGACTGGCGGCCTCCTGAAGGAAAAAACAAACAAACAAAAGAACATATTCAAACAGAACAAGCATATTTTGCATATTAAAGTAATCATTGAAAAGTACAATTAAATTCATGGCACTTCTGCAGTACCTTTGACAGTAAGGTTCTCAATTCCACATTCAAACATGATCCAACCCCATTTTTCAGGGCTCGTCCCAGAGCGTGTAGGGTCGGAAGTGTGATCTTGAGAATGATCAGTGCTGATTGATGGTTCTGTCTCATCCACCAAAGCAAAGTCATCCGTCTCCTCTAAACTGAAGAGAACTTTGGACTTCTCAAAGGGAATGGCAGTTATAGCACAGGCACCCAGATCTGTAACACGCCCAACACAAATACACAAAATGTGTTAGATTTTTTTTTTATGGAGTGATGAAATGCAAATAAGAAAGCGTGATATGTATACCCGATGAGTCAAGGCCACGCAGTTGGCTGTGTATGCGGTGAATGTTGAGTCTGGCTGCTATCTCTTTGCCTTTTTCCACGCCAGCATTTGAGCGCAGAGAGCCACTGGACTGGGGAGCCATCTTAGAGGCTGATGAGAACTTCTCCATCATTACAGACGACTTCTCTGTGTCCTCCACTATTCCCCTGTATGTCACAATCATTAAAAATGCACACAAACACACATTAATTCATTTCTTTATAAAAAAAAAAAATAAATAAATCACACTATTTTTCAGTGAAAGAAGGAAAGGGCAAGTAACTCCATGTTTCTAAGGTTACCTGTTCATTCGAAGTTGGGTAGCAATTCTGTCAAAGCAGAGGGCCACAAGAGAGACATGCGTCATGCTCTTATTGTCACGCTCTTCTACCGATGCCTGTAGCACGCATAGATTCACCTGCAAATACATACACAAAAAGTCAGCATCTCTGTCTCTCACACACATGTACACATATACAGTATATACACACTAAACACATACCTTTGGAATAGTAACATTGGCTTGCAGACCCTTTATTTTGACATTGTCTGGTTTGACTGACAGGTCAGTCTGTCCATGAGGTGTGTTCAGGGATCCATCAGCCTTAGAGATTTTATTCTCTGGCTTTCCAGTGCTCTGCAAAACATGATTGTTCAGGAAAAATGTAATTTGCCTTCAGGACAAAAAAAAAGTGATTCACATATTTGTGAAAGTGAGTGTTTCCAAGTTTACTCACAGACTCGGGCACAGTGGATTTGCTGATCTGATAAGCTTCATTCAGCACTTTGCTATGCAGGTCATCCAGGATAGATGCTGGATGGCGGATACTTGCAAAATGCACCATGGACTCAATGTACCTACAGTAAAGTGGCATATTTATTTTACATTATGGCATCAGTTAAGAAAGGAAAAAATATATAATGGGGAATGCTGATATTGGAAGATATGCAACAACCCAATGTGTGTTGTTTCTCTTGTAACACAGCAATTTGAAAATGCTTAGAATTCTAAAAACTTTCCTGGGCACCAACACTACAAACACGCTCCAAAAATGCTAAATAATGGTTTTCCAGAGATCGTTTCACCATATCAATGATTAATTGACACGTGGAGCATGCACAACAAAAGCCTCTCTGCCATTATTCCGACCAACCAGATTTGTGAAATCAACAGTACAGTGGAATAAAATGGATTAACATTTGCATGGGTTCCTAATCAAATACTGACCTGTCTAGAGCCTCAGCCACTAAAGGAGTCAGCACCACATTGACTGCCCCTTTAACTTCTACAATAGCAGTGGTCCTGGTCTGGGCAAGGGGCTGATCCATGGTCCAGTCTTCTGTATTTGTGTCTTCATCTGTGTTTTCCATAGCCCGCTTGTCAAGGGGGGTGTAAGGAGTGCTAAACATACACAATGGAATATGAGATACTAAGAGGGCATTTAATACAGTCATCAGTAAAGTGTGTAACAAGAGCACCAGTGTCACATTACCTGCTTAAATCTCCCATGAGCTGAACACCTCTGTCTAATAGAGAGTTAGCAGACAAACCAGCTTTCACCATCTGCAGGACACAATTTTTTTGAAATATGTAAATAAATTACCACTATTAGTCATAATGTTTATATTTTACATTACAATTATAGCCAACACACAGTCATACACACCAACCTTAAAGGCAGGAATAGACAAATGATCAAAGGATGCAGAACTTTCTTCACTAGTGGGTGTGTCTAGATCTAGAGGGCGATGTAGAGATGACTTTGAGGTTCTCTTATTGGTTGGTTGTTTGACAGCCCAGTTTGACACATGATAATGTGCCAAATAATTATGATAACAGGCCATTAGATGGGGCTGTGTTGTTAGGAGGCCTGACTCTGCTCTCTCTGTTTCCATGGAACCCTCTTCCTCCAATCCAAGTGCAGAAACAAAAGACGCCTGAGAGGTGTGGCTAGGTAATGGAGGTGGGCGGGGCTCTGCCACTGACAGTGGTCCTTCTACACTGTGATATATCGAGGTGTGGCTGTGTTCGATATGGAGCTGCCCTTGCTGTCTCCGCCTTCGTTTCCTTCCTGGGTATGTGCCTGGCCCCTCATCACTGCTGATTGGGTCAAAGTCCTCGTTTGCGCTGAAGTAGGCTTCGCTATCGGCAACAGACATGGAAGAGTCCACTGAGCGGTACTGATGGAATGTGTTGGAATCTGCTGAAGGGAAGGAGCCGTAGCTACGCCGCTGTCGTGGCGAGTCCAAAACATTCTCATCACTCCGGGAAACTTCAGTGCTAAACTGTACACCAACAGGGGGTGGTGGCTTCTCTGTAAAGACAGCAGCTGATAGGCTTTTGGTACTGCCAAGGCGAGTTGACTGGACAGATGACTGTCTCTTGAGGGGTGATCGGAGAGGAGATCGCAAAGGTGGGCCTTCAGAGACAGGCCCATCAGTCGTCACGGTCATTAATCTACATATGCATACACACATACATACAAACTTTAAAATAACCCAGAAGAAGCCATTTAAAACTCTTAAAAACATTCAGGTGTTCTGTTTGCCAAAATTAGTGTAAGATCAGTTACCTTTTAGTAGTTCTGGTATTCAAGTGTCATGTTACATGGTTATATATCTTA
>JAOVVG010000042.1:10948960-10963623 GCA_028566375.1 Leptodoras nelsoni | reverse complement strand
CAATCAACCTAACGTGCATGTCTTTGGACTGTGGGAGGAAACCGGAGTACCCGGAGAAAACCCACGTGGACACAGGGGGTCCATCAATCATCATATAATTATAGAATATAATATAATCTAATGATTGATCTGTACGTAGAAAGGAGCCCTTTCCGCCCTTTCATTGAAGATGACATTGATTATGAGGAGGGGTTAAATATTATGCTTTGCCACACTATTCAGCTTGGCGGTTAAACATGAACATGTGTTTGCTAGCTTAATGTAAGAGTTAGCCATCTGTCGCTTGATATCTTACATTAACGTTAAAGAGCATTTAGTAAAATCGACACGTAGACAGTTTAAGGAGAATATTGCATCCAGTTATGAAATAAAAATGAGGTCTCTGTGTCACTTTCTGACCTATTTCTCTCTCTGCCTTGCCATCCATCAACGTCTCGGGCATCTTCGCCGTCTGACTGACAAAAGACAGGATTGATCCGGTAGGTGGTTTTTGGGGGATCTATTGACAGTATGAAGGGAAACACCATAAAATGTCCTCAGGTTGCTACGTTATACAATCTACAGCTAGGTACAAATCGTCTAAGGTTATTAGACCAAATGGAAACTTAAACAAATTGTTTAAGTGATTAAGACCAAGAAGTGTTGAAAGCAATAAACCCTTTAGAAAACGGACGTGGTCAGCTTGAGCGTCCCCTGATGAAACCGAAGAGTGTATGCGCCGGGGTCGAGTCCCGGGCCAATTTAACCCCTGATGATGCGGTTGGGTGATGCTGTTGAACCCAGAATAGTGTTTTTTCGACTTACATTTAAGAGATTTGGTCACAAACATTATAATCACGTAGTGTGGACAATATGGGTCTCACTTCAGAGTAGATTTTCTAAATAGACCTATAAGCATAAAACCCACAACGAAGAACAATTCAATAAGCATCCTTATTTTGCAGCACGAGAACTGTGTTGAGGAAATCTTTCATGAAACATCATCGATCTTACAAATGCCCTGCTTCTTCACAGGCTGTCTCACCCTCACAGGCTGTCTCACACTTTCACACTTCTCTAAGCACACTTGGAGTTCCCTTACTGCCCGATTTCTTTTCCCACAAGGCTCCAATTATATTACTCCAGCATCCCCTAATGATTTTTGCACCAGATAAAAAGAGGAGCAGACATACAGAATTTCAGAAAGTCTTCCTGATTGTGTCCAGTCTCACATCTTACACTGCCACTTATGAATGTAATGATAGATAATTATGCATAATGCATACTAAACCACCACACTTGATTCAGATATGTTGTATAGATTAAACAGTAAATTTAACAACACTGAAATAAACATGCCTATGCCTGAGGTTAAATCAAGTCCTATAGATTTAATGCTCTTTTTTGAAGCAGACGTAATGCGCTTTAATCCTGCTTAAGTAAATTTTACACCGATTTTCCAGTGTGCACAAAACACATATCTTTCACATGGTTTTTTTTCTCTTTTTTTCAATTCCCAGTGCGGATCATTAAATACTCTTCACGCTCATCTAAATAATGCATTAAAATGATTATGTGCATATTATAACCTTAGGAACGCGTATAATGTAGCATAGTTATCATTATATGTGACAACTCTCTGAATCTGATTACAATCTTCCAACATCTGGGGGAAACCAACAAGCTCATAACTCACCTTCAAAAGGTTTTGAACAAATAAGCGTGATCTCTCCACACATCTTCATTATCGGGAAATTGCACAGGGTAAATATTATGCTTGCACTCATTTTTCATTTTTAATGCATTCTGGTGTTCACTTTCGCACCCCTTGTTTTACTGGATTTCTGGTCAGAGGGCCGCAGCAGGCTCAACTTTATTCACTTTTCTATCTCCTCTTAAATATCAGGATGTTTGTGCTTTACAGGCGAGCAGCATCTATCATGTCCCACTGCTCTCAGCACAGGAGATATCTTCTACTGCCTCTATCGCTTAGAGACCGATCTGGCAAGCGCAAGCATATTAACACTGGCACCAAACAGTCGCTGACGGGAGCCGAATTAACTATCGGGTCAGTCAGTGACACACTTACCTGTGCACACAGGCAGACCCTGGGATTTCATAATTTTCTAATGAACTGTCCCCTGTCACGATTTCATATGCTCTGTTACATACTCAAAAATACAAGTGCCCCCCCACACACACGCACAGACTTCCTGCTCTTGTTCCCCAAGCACAGTAGGAATGGACTGTGGGTTCACACTGTAGAAATCTGCTGCATCTCTTTCTGAAGTCACAAGCAGAGTACATCACCACATCCTCGTTTATGACTCACAACACACACTCACCCGGTCTGTTTCTGTATCCACCACACACATATATATCCTGTAAAACATGCCATGCACACACAAATGCACACATACACACACTTTCTGCCTTCACAAAATCACTTCATAATACAAATGCTAACAATCTCACGGACACCGATGCTTCCCTTAGAATTTGTACTCAGGAGCGGCGGTGTGAGGTGCTAAGTGTGTGCGTGTTCGTTACCTGTGGCTGCAGCTCTTGCCATAAGGATCAGCCTCCCTGTGATCAGCGTCTTGGTGATGAGCCTGGAGGAAAAAAAGACAACAGCGCTTGGCCAGTCCTCCGTCTCCACGACAACGCCCGGAAGATGCCACACCTCCAGTGCACGCTGCTCAAGAACAATAAGACTTTATCCCCTCCCTCTCCCGCTCTCTGTCTTTCTCTCTGTCTTAGTCTTCTGATGAAGCGCGCGCTTATTTGGAGAACATGACGTGCTCTCCTATTGTATGTGTGGGAATGACGTCTCGCGCAGCACAGAGGATGGTGAGCAAAGACCAACGGGGATTTTGCAGGTGAGTGTGCGTGGGGTGGTAGACTGAGTACCAAAGGGAAACCAAGCACTTTTCATGTGTATGACGCACACTGGAGTGAGTGAGAGTGAGAGAGATAGGGAGAGAGAGAGATGGAATGAGATGGAGAGGATGGGGTCGTCATGGAGATATTCAGCCATGAAAGAAAAGTAGGGTGAATTGCTGAGGGGAGATGCAAAAAGGAAGCACCTACTAATACTTCCTCTCTCTCTCTCTCTCTCTCTCTCTCATACACACACACACACACACACACATATAATATTGGATTCACACTCAACATAACACATATAAGTTCAAAATAATGTGAACACTAACTGCACACGAATATTCTCTGTAATTCACATTCATACAAAGCTCTTCTATTTTCTCTTCAGCATTCGAGTCTCAGTTCTCTGACTTAATGCTTCAGCGTTAAGATTAAAATAGCTGCAGCCAAACGCCCTAAAGCTGCCTCCTTCTCTCAGATTACAAGGACTACAGCACCATCTCCAGCAGTGACACAACCTGGACTCTTACGCTTTTAACCAGAGTACTGAGAGAACAAAGAAAGAAACTATGACAAAGGCATGAACCATTGCTGATTATATACATCCTGCCTTACACCTAAATGACAGAAATCAATCTTCTGTCATGTCCTAGGGGAAATAAACTCCAAACCAAACTAAGTTCTTACTGAGAATGTGGGTAAATGGAGAGATGAGTGGATGGACAAGCAGCTAACACACTATATATTATTACAAAAGCAGATATAGGACAAGAGGTGATATAGGCAGGGCTGTAATGTAGTTTCACAAACATAATTGCATCATTGCTGTGTTTGCATCACACACAAACACAGCAGCATCAGAAAACAGCAACCTGGCTTGTGTAACACAAAGCTTCTACTGATTTAGCTTCTGGAACCATGAAATCCTTCAAGGGTATAAAAGTGATGATTAATGTCCCGTACATATGTTTACAGGCCACTTTATTTGGAACACCTGTAACAAAAATAATTGTATTTTGTAAAAAAAAAAAAAAAGAATAAATTGTGATGCCTTCAACACACTCAAAATAAGTAGGGATAGAGGCAAAATAAGACTGATAAGGTTCTACAAGTAACACTGGAAGGTTCCACAATTAGTGGTTTAACTGGTAACAGGTGAGGTAATCAAAAAATCCTTTCCAATCAAGGATGGGACGTAGTTCACCATTTCATGAGAGAATTGTCAGTCAGTTCAAAGATAATGTTTCTCAGTGCAAGACTGCAAAGAATTTAGGTCTTATTGTTCATAATATCATGAAAAGATTCAGGGAGTCAGGAGAAAACTTGTGTGTAAAGGACAAGGGTGGAATCTGCTGCTGAATGTGTGTGACCATCGAGCCCTCATGCAGTATTGTTCGAAAAATCATCATGCTACCATGATGGACATAGCCACACGGGCTTGGGAGTATTCGGAAAATGACTGTCACTGAATACAGTCCATCGCTGGCTCAAGAAATAACCTGACACTATACAAAGTGGAAGCCAATATATTAATATTTGTGCAGAAACATGAAACGTGTTCTGTGGTTAGACAAGTCCATGTTTCTGCTTGTTTTTGGGAAAAACTGATGTCTGATTTGACTGAATTTGAAAAAGACTCTCCAGACTGTTACCAACAAAAAGTGCAAAAACCATCTGTGATGGCATGGGGGTGCATCAGTGTCCACAGCATGGGTGATCTGCATATATGTGAAGGTACCATTGATGCAGAGGCTTATATTGGTATTCTGGATAAACATATACTGCTGTCAAGACAACATCTTTTCCAAGGAACTCCATGGTTCTTTCAGCAGGACAATACCAGGTCTCATTCTGCATGAGTTACGCAGTGTGACTTGACAGGCCTGCCTACAGTCCAGATCAGTCTCCTATTGAAAATGCATGGTGCATCACGAAGAGGAAAATCAGACAACAGTGACCACAGCTCAAGTCTTGTATACAGAAAGAATGTGTAAAACATTATAGAAGATAACATTATTATCTTCAATTGCCAAATGATTAAAAAGTAAACGAAAAGGTGATGTCTCAGTCCCAACTTTTTTTAAGTGCACTGCAGGCATCAATTTCTAATTTCGTTTGTATTTAACAAATATAATTAAGTAAATTTTGTCTGTTAAATAAAGCTTAACCAAATTACAGATTTCAGTTTTTATTGCATTTTTATGTTTTCTCTAAATGGGGTTTGTACAGAGAATGCTGAAACGAAAACCAAAAAACTTGCCATGAGCATTAGTTTTGTGATGAGGAACAACTTTTTAATGAGAGAGAACAACGGCCAGACAGATTCCTGCTGACAGGAAGCTGACAATAACTCAAATAAGCACTCTTTACAACCGTGGCAAGGCGAAATGCATTCAGAATGCACATGAAATCTTGAAGTGGATATTTAGTGATAAAAGCAATATAAAATTTCTCTATTCCATAATGTTTGCACTCAAATGGGAACATAAAGGCTAAGGCATGTGCAAGCTTTACACAAATGCAATACACAGATACAATACAATACTATCATTAATGGATTCATCTTCACAGATCTATTAAGCCTGGAGCCATGCTAATTTTAGTATTAGTATTTTAGCCAAAAGCTATCACGTTATCTCAGTTGACAGCTGAATACACAGATAACGCCAACTCTACAGCATGCTATGTCAGCTTGCATGAACACATATGTTTCACACTGACTGTAGTAAACACCGCAAACTATGAAAGCATGTAAAATAGATGGATGAGTTGCAGCCAGCATCCTTATGACTGCTCAGCTTCCCCAGGAACAGGCTCGGAGATTAGAAAGGGGGAAATGGAGAGATTAGATTAGATGTAGAAGCAGAGGCACACACTGAGCTTTGTAAGTTAAATCCCAAAGGGGCCTCAATAGGAAATAGCCCATTGTTGAATTTACACTGTTGAAACAACACCTATGCTTTCAGGATCTGCAGAATCCTTTTCATTTGTGTCCTGCTGGACTAAATAAAAACTGTAGGAGTTAATGAAACACTTGGAGCTTCTGTAAAGTCTGGAAAGATTTACTGACAAATAACTAAGCAATAAAAAATTACTCATAGATTATTTCAATTTTTCAGTATTTAAGGATGCAATTAAACACTTCTATGAACAAACAGGGAACAGCTGATAACTTGAAAGACAACCAAATTCATTATCCAGATGGTTTATTGTCTCTTTGAAGGCTTGAATAGTTGCTCAGTTGGGCAGGCTTTGTTTAGAAGTGCTACCAAAAGAATTAGTCTTGCTTTATGTGACTGGAAGAACAAGTCCAGAGGGTCGTGTTTGGCTATAGCATTTAAGGAAAAGTCTGAGAGCAATCGATAGGACATTAGTGGTATTGTCGCGACGAGTTTAAGGACCCATTCACTTCTCTCACTCCATATGTGGAACCACACTTGCCAGTCAGTTGCCATGGGAAACCATTCGGCCATGTCAAGAAAAAGGCTCGAGGGATACCCGCCAGCGAAGGGTGCGTGCGCACACAGCTGCTGTAGGACAGACTGGAAAGGTGCAAACATTAGAGCCGTTTTAACTCTTCAATAATTTCATTAAGGCTAGAAATGATCTGGTGTGAAAGACAGCACATTGCATGCACACAGCAGGTTTAGTGTTTATGTGCTAGTTGAGGGATTGGGAATAAATGGCATGAACGAAGCCACTGAGACTTCAGTCTCATCCTCTGGCCTGTCTGTGCCAACAGGCCTAATTAGCCTAAAATGGGTTAGTATATGTGTGAGAGAGAGAGAGACTGACTTTAAAACCTCATTTAAACTACTTTGGAAATGGTGATCCCTGAATTACATCCAAATATCCAAATGATTAAAACACAGGCTTCACCATGCTGCAGCAAGCTGAGACTGTTTGCTGCTGCTTTAAATCATTATAGGTAGCTTGGTAGGAAATGGGAAAAGTATCAAGTTTGTTAAGGAGATAATTATATACAATTACAATTAGTGCCACCTGCAACATGTTAAACTGTGAAAACCCTACAGCCCATAAATAAATATGAATAAAAGACAAACAAAAAGACATGTTGAAAAAATATTAAGCATTGTATATGTTAGTATGTCTCAAAGTGGGTTTCGGAACGCCTAAAGTCCATGGAGCATAGTGGGTCCATGATTTTTGTGGGAAACCATAACCCATCATTATCAAAATCATTATATGTATAGTTGAGTACTTTTATTAGCCTTAGTTGAATTAGTTAGTTAGAATAATTAGTTATTAGCCTGAGTTGAGTTGAACTAGGACTATAAATAAGGTTAATATAAATGTTTCTGAATAAAAGCTTTCTGGTCCCAATAAATAGCCAAAATAATTTTGTACAGATTTAAGTGAATTTAGAATTGTTGGATTATATTCAGAGGGGTTGTAAAATTTATTTTAGTTATGTGCTGTTGAACAGAGCGGTTGAGGGTTGGGGCCTTGCTCAGGGGCCCAGCAATGGCAGCTTGGCTGTGATGGGATTTAAACACAATCTTCTGGTCAGTAATCCAATTCCATAACCACTAAGCTATTCTGCCATCACATCACTATGCAGGTTATGTAGCTCCTTAGATTTTACAACTAATTAGTTCTAGAAATGATTTATTCTTACAGAGTGATGTGAGTGATGCATGATCACATACATGTGCTGCTTTACTTGTCATTGACTCTTGGTAAGATTATGACAAATTGTGTCTCCATCTAGTGGAGGTTTCTGCACACCCCATACCATTAGTATGGGACAAAACCCCCACAGCAACCCCCACAGCCCAGAACAAATTTTTTGTCAGTCTGACAGTGCCACACTCCACTTCCCAAAATACAACACAGCTTGCGAAAATGGCTGCTAATTCCAGTACTAATTATGCACAATCACCTTCACCCACCGTACATAAGGACATAGGCACACATTGCGAAGTATATGCACAGTATCTATACCAAGCCTTAGTTTGTTGTGCAGATTTCCTGGTTTTCTGATTTTTGGCTAGCCCAGTATATGCGGTTTGCCAATCACCTGAGCCTCACATGCTATTTGACCCTGTTTCTCCTTGCTGATTTAGATTTAAAGTAATGAGAGCCAGTGTGTAACCATGCAATTCCCAGTCATATTGGGCTTTCCATGGATGCAAGAACATAAACCCAAAATATGATGGATACATTCAAACCTCTGCTTCAGGGGATGCTTCTTCATGGAAAAAAGGTGGTTTTGACTACAGAGCACTAAATCAAGTGATGGTGAAGGACCATTATATGCACAACTAGTACCTGCAGCCCTAGAACATTTAAGAGAGGCCAAAATATTTAACAACCTGGTCCACATCAGGGAGGGGGATGAGTGGAAAACAGCTTTTAGCTCCAGCTTTGGCCACGATGAGCATGGCATGATTCTGCTATGGCCTATCTTCAGTGCCGGCAATATTCCAATGCTTCATTAATGATGTCCTGTGAGACATGCTGCAAAAATTTGACATTGCCTACATGGATGACATATTAATCTACTCCCCAGACAAGACAAGCCACATTAGTGGTGCTTTCACAACTACTAGAGAATTACCAATATGTGAAAGGAGAGAAGTGTGAGCTTCATGTGAACCAAGCAGTATTCCCCTGCTCCCCAGACAAGACATGCCACATTACACATGCTTTCACGACTACTGGAGAATCACCTATATGTGAAAGGAGAGACGTGTGAGTTTCATGTGCACCAAATAGCATTCTTGAGACATATCACTTGACCAGTGGGAGTGTTATTGGACCAGGATAAGGTGTCTGAAGAAATAGTGTTTTCTGGGGTTTGTGAACTTTTATAGGGCATTCATAGCACTGCAAATGTTTAAAAAATGTACATTGGCTGAGCAGGCTTTCATTCACCTCAGCCCCCATCTTGAAACATCCAAACCTTTCCCTGCCCGTCATCATGGAGGTAGATGCCTCTGAAAAAGGGGTCAGACCTGTACTCTCACAGAGATCCAGGGACAGGCGCAAACGCAATCCAGTGGCCTTCTTTTCTAGAAGGTTAACGCCAGCAGAACACAATTATGGCACTGGAAGAGTGAACTTCTCACTGTCAAACTGGCCCTGGAAAAATGGAACTACTGACTAGAGGAAGCCCAGCACCGTTTACCAACCTCACTGCTCACAAAAACCTGGAGTATGACAAGACAGGCAAGAGAATGAATTACTGCCAGGCACACCAGGCCCCGGACAGGACATGAACCATTTCATCTCCTCATGATCAATCTTCGCCCAAGCGAAGGTCAACTGAACCCTACCAACTGGCAAACTGCTTCCACTGCGTTTGTCACAAAGACCCCACACGGCAAACTCTGACCTCCCTCCACCGCAATTCAAGGCAGTGATGATGGTGATAATGACTGCTTCTCCAAGTCTCTGACACTAATACTCCTTGCAGAGCTACCTACAACATTTCGAACAGGAGAACCCATTTTCAACCAAGTGTTCCAGGACTTCCCAAGCACATTGTAGATTCTGCAATTCACATCTAATAGCTTCATGGAAAAGTTGGAGATCATTCATTCATTCATCTTCTTGGCCGCTTGTCCTTTTCAGAGTCACAGGGGAGCCTATGCCTAGCTGGCCACATAGGGCGCAAGGCAGGAACAACCCTAGACAGGGCGCCAATTCCTCGTAGGGCACGCACACACTAGGGCCACTTTAGAGACGCCAATCAACCTAACGTGCACTGTGGGAGGAAATGCAGGACATGCAGACCCCACAGGACATGCAAGGACCCAGACCGCCCCACCCAGGGTTCGAACCCGGGACCTTCTTGCTGTGAGGTGACAGTGCTACCCACCGAGCCACCGTGTCACCCAAGTTGGAGATCACAGTCAGTTTAACCTCTGGTTACCACTCCCAAGTCAACAATCAAATTGAGCAGGCCAAACAAGAAATTGGGCATTTGCTGGATATTTTTTGTGCTGACAATCAGGAGGACTTCCATGGGCAATATACAGCCAGAACTCGCTACAACATTCCACCAACCTGACCCTGTTTCAATGTGTCCTTGAGTAAATACCCTACTCCCCTGTAAATGACAGCTGTTTTGCAGGATCAAGCGGGTATAGGAACAGGCTTATCAGCATATGGAGCAAGTGGTTCAAAGAACAAAAATTTCAGTGACAGACACCAGGGGGAGATGCCCAGTTATGAACAATAATGGGGCAACTTATAAGTTGGAACTACCATGCCACAGTTAAATAGAATTGTCATTTCATATATCTCAGCTCAAATCAGTTATGGCCAGAAACCTGGCAGAGAGTATTACTTCCCCCAACCCACACCTCTGGTCATTGACTGTGAACCCATTTACACCACTATGGGTATACTGGTCTCATGTTGCAGAAGGGGAGAGCTGCAGTACCTCATAGACTTGGAGAGTTACAGACACAGCCCATAATGCCTTTGACCCCTTGCTAAGCCATGAGTTCCATGCCTGTCATCATAACCGACCAGGTCCTCACAATAGGAGAGGCTATAAAAGAAATCAGCTCCCAGATGTAGCTCTTCAGGCACAGCTTCTGTCAAGGAAATGCCAGATTTGGCTTCAAACTCCACCTCCAAAAATATAGTGCAGCCTGCAAAAATGGCTACCGAGGTACACTTGTACCTGTCTATATGAGGCAGATTTCCTGGTTTAGGATCTACGTTTTGATTTCCTGGTTTTCTGATTCTTGCCTAGCCCAATATATATTCTTTGCCAATCACTAACTTGCTGATTTTGATTTGTCTTCCATGGTATACAAAGAACTGTTTACCTGCATTTGCATCCACCTCCATAAATCTGATGTTAAAATATTTAGTAGAAACAACAAACACCACATAATGGCACTGGTCATTTGCTAAATGTATGTATGATGTTTTAAAACAATTCTAAACATATGAAATAGAAGTAGGGCAAGTCTTTCAGAGAAGGATATTAGTTGCAATTCTTCACTTTGGTAGGTCTATTTGCAGAGCATTTTTTATTCTAATGACTGTAAGATGGGGGATAGTATAAAACTCACCCAGTTAATAATTCTCCACTGAAAATCCTTTTAGTCTATTATAAAGCTTTTTATACAAGATTTAGACTACATATGAAAACAGTTCTAGGATAATAATCACAAGGGCAAAGGACTGTGTGGACATAGAATCTCAAGAATGTTGTCACAGGGCTATAGACCGAAGAGAGGGGACTTAAAGCTAATAAAGTCTGTAATCTTCTGTGGAGTTATGAGGATAACACATAAAACCAATGGCCCAACCATGAACCCAGAAAGAACATCTTAAGTGCACTTTCAATCCTCTCACTCTCAGACAGGAAAGATTCTCTCTCAACTTTTTAAAACTCATACAAATGATGTACTTTTTCGATGAATCAGGATGACAGTACATCGATCAAGGTGGACCAACAACCTGAACTTGGTTGGAAGGCAGAGAAATACCCTGGACAGATCACCAGTCCATCGCAGAGTAAACACACAGACAAACATGTTCACACACACACCCCCCCAGGGACAATTTAGTATCCCCAAGTCACCTGACTGCATGTCTGTGGACTGTGGGAGGAAACCGGAGCTCCCATGCAGACACAGAGAATTGTTACTGCATAACGCGTTACTGGTATAACTCTACTGCAGGCTACATCATGTGAGCAACATTCAAATGGAACAGACTAAGCGTGCACAAGTACCATGCTTCGTGTTGTCTGTGGGCCACACCTACACATACATAATTTCCTGAGTTATAATAATGGGCAGTACAGTCAGCCCGTCATGCTGTTTTAGTCACATATAAATCGCAATACTTCATAACTACTTCGTTACCAGCGGCTATCATATGCAATATTCATGTCTTTTGAGCCTGGATCTGTTTTTGGAACTTGATCATCTCAATTAAAGCTACTGTGGCTGTAGCCATCTGTTTACAGTCCAGCACACACCACTCACTTTTAGTTATAGATGTAAAGGAAGTATGACAATTGGTTTTAATTATCCCCCCAACACACACACACACACACTCACACGTACATACTGATAGGTAGAATGAATGTTTCTCATGACAGCTAGTAGAAATCGTTTTCCTCTTAAGACAGTGTTTCTCTCAAAAATTTTACTTTTGCTGAAACATATGTAACCATTTAATCAGCATGTTCATTAAGTGAGTGCCTATGAGTGCCTAATGTTGCAGCATGTCTTGATTATCTAAGGACACAGCTGTCAAATACCACTGCAAATATTCACTGTGGGCACAGCGTTTACAACTAGAACACAAACCAGTGTGTGCAGTTACTGATTTTTTTAGTTTTGTATTCAGAGCTCATCCTGTGGTGAAACTTATCAACCAAATGACATCCTGTGTGTTTACATGTTAATATTAAATGTTCCAGAGCCTGTTGCCATTTTTAGGGAAATAAATTCAATCCACATAAATCTACTTTATTTAAAAACCTAGTGATAATGTTTGCCCTGGGTTGTACCAAGTTAAAACCATTTACATTCAGACAATAACAAATCATCTATTACAATATAATTAAAGTCCTGTATGTTACCATTCTAACATGGAATGTAATATTTAAAATGCATATAAAATAAAAACACATACTGAATTGCAAAACCCCAAATTTAATCATGTTAATGCTGAAAGAAACAAGGCAGCCTTTTGAAAATTTGCTTGATTACATGGAGGGCTACATACCGCCTACATGAAATGTTAAGATAAAATCTAAATAAATTAAAAATGTGTTCATCAGGCACTACTGCAGCAAGGCTGCTGGATAAGGGCACACAGACATTTCCTTTCCTCAGCCATTAAATAATTCAACACATTTGTTTTAAAAGGAACACATCAAATATTTTACAACCTCTTGAGTCCTGTTTAACAATGAATATGCAAGCTTGTTCCAGTCATTTTTATGAGACTGTCAACACGTTTGAATATTTGAGGCTACATCGTAATGCTTTGCTGTTTTTTTTTTTTTTTTTGCTTTGATTTGATTTGTTTAACACTTTCCACATTTTGAGCTGGTCGTAAGTTGCTGAGGCGGATGGTATGTTGTAAGGTATTTTTTTTCCTTACAGATATGTGTTCGAGATTCCTGTTGGGGCTCAGACATAGTACTGAATGGAAGTCTGTGGTAATTTGAGTGAGAACCTGTTAATTTGAAGCTTTGGTTCAGGGCAGAAAGGCAAAGTGCAAGAGAAGGAGAGAGGAGAGAAACAAAAGGTGAGGTCAAAGAGGAGAAGGAGAAAGAGAAAGAGAGAGAGAGAGAGAGAGAATATATGACCAGGCTCAGAATTTCAGACCACAAACTTGTTCTTGGTAGTTGAGCCACTCTTAGTGGCTGTGTCAGCATGAGACTGATAGCCAATGGTCATCTTCATAGGGATTCCTAATCGCTCTTTATACACCCTCCTGTAAAAGTAGACAAACACATTATTACATACATCAATGCAGCAGAACGTTTGTATTAAGATGTGCACCTTTCACCAAACAAGTTTTTTTCTTATTTTTTTATGTATGTGTATACAGTTCTAACCCTATGTGTGTTATTGCATCTTTGTTCTCATAATCAGTTGTCCAGACGGCAATTTTATCTCCTTTTGTTCGGATGTTGACTACAGCACCACACACATCGTCACTGTAGTCATCAAAAGCTTCTCCTATAAGGCAAAGCATCTGCAACCCCCAAGAAAGAACATCAGGACAAGAGCAAAGCTGTAAACAACTGCACGTCGGATCAGGTTAAAGCAGTGGGGTCATACTCACCGTTTCCAGCCAAAAACGGTCCAAGTCGAGTTTCCTCTGTTGTTTGTTGAGCGTGATGAGCCAGCGCCCTCCTTTCTTATTTCTTTCATCCTCCCACATGGGATCAATGCCGTCCTGTAATGCACAGCAAACTAAGATATTCTGACAACCACGATATCAAACTGTAAAATGTAAAAAAAAAAAAAAAGAAAAAAAAAAAAATTACGTTCACCTTGAACAGCGAATAGTCACAACCAGACATCAAATTACTGGACAGCTGAATGTGGTTATAAAGCCTAAAAAAGACAAACAGACCATCAACCCAAAACAGTCTGATATATTTCTCTGCAAGTTATGCTTACATACACGGTCAAAATAGAACCCTTACGCCCAAAAATCTTCTACTGTGTCAAACTTGGATATCAGTCGCAGGTTGGCTTGCCATGTCTTGCTCTTGTCATTTTTAAAGAACCATAAAGACCATCTGCAAAAAAAGACAAGCGGTTCCACATCCTCCTCGAAATAATTTGTAATCAAGAAACAATCCTGTACACCCAAAACATGGCAAGTCTGTCAGCTAGAATAACAATGTCTAAAACAGAAAGCGTAAATGGTAAATACGAGTGCGGGGAACGGTGTCGTAGCTTATGACTGACCTGTTTTGTAGTGGATGTTTGATATAACACTCAGGGCTGACAATCTCCTTGCTTGTCTCTTCCGCGTTCTCCTCTTCACTCTTCGATTGATTCAGTATTACTTCCTTGAGAGCAGAAATGCGAACAAATAAATGGGTTTATGGAAATTTGTAGTCTAGCAAAGTCTAGCAAAGATCCTACATTGTCTGAAGGATGTGGGGGGAAAAATGGGTTGTCCATTTGTGTTGAAATGAATCACTTTACAATTCCAAAGCAATTCCTGGTAGTAGTTTCATCTACGGGTGGTGTAATGTCTTATATGTAGTACTGCAATATATAATCAATCAATCTATGTATGTATGTATGTATGTATGTATGTATGTATGTGTG
>JAOVVG010000042.1:10922173-10934045 GCA_028566375.1 Leptodoras nelsoni | reverse complement strand
TATGCAATGTCTACAAAAGAGGTACTGCATAATGGTCTTGCTGCAGTGTTTATATATGATAATATGTGGTCACAGGTAGAGCCAGGCTCAGTGTGCGCAGTGTTTGGGCTTGGTGCTGTAGGCCTTGCTGCAGTCATGGGCTGTAAGAATGCTGGAGCCTCCAGGATCATTGCTGTGGACATCAATGAGGAGAAGTTTGAAAAGGCGAAAGTATTTGGTGCCACTGAATTTGTGAACCCCAAAGCACACAATAAGCCTGTTAGTGAGGTTCTGGCAGACATGACCAACGGGGGAGTGGATTTCTCCCTGGAGTGTGTGGGCAATGTGGCTGTCATGGTAAGCTGTGCTATTTGTGTATTGGTCTTTTTCCTTATGACAATTCTACATAAGTAAATTATTCTTGGTTCTCTGAAGAGGAGTGCGTTGGAGTCGTGTGTTAAAGGTTGGGGCGTTAGTGTGCTTGTTGGCTGGACAGACGTTAGTGATTTCTCTGCTCGACCAATTCAGCTAATTGCTGGAAAGACCTGGAAGGGATCGCTGTTTGGAGGTAACCTGGTATTTAGTTACATAAAACAAAGCCTAATGTATGTTAAGCTGATTTTCATTCATAATAACAAATGTACTTCGGTTTATCTTTGAACATCTGTGTGTCAAAGGTTTTAAGAGTAAGGATTCTGTTCCAAAGCTAGTCCTAGACTACATGGCTGGCCGTATAAAGCTGAACGAATTTGTAACCCATACGATGAGTCTTGAGCAGGTCAATGATGCCATTGAACTCATGAAGAAGGGAGGATGGTAAATGGCTTCTTATTCTATTGCTTTCAAATGTCTTGATTTTTTTAGTTTGTTTACGTAACAATTTTTTTCCTGTCTTATAGCATTCGAACCATCCTGAATGTGTCCAAGTGAGAAGGGCACAGCCACTTAAACACCAAAGCTACTTGGGACCAAAGTCATTACTGCTTCTGTCTTGTCTTCAGTTAATCATTCTTTATATATCTATAATAAGTTTGCAAATACCAATGCACTTTGTCTTGAAGACAAAATGTTCACTTTGAAGTACTCATATTACTTAATTAGTGCACTTAAACAGCATTATAAACACCATTATAAGCCTATAACCCACATACTGGAATTCGTTTGTTCTAGTCCAGATATTATGCAATTATATAAAAAGCAGTATGTAAAACAACGGCATATGCTAATAAAAATGCAAATGCAATGATGCTTCTGTGTTACGTCTTTATGAGCTCATCCCATTTACACCAAGACCTTTATAGGAATTAGGAAGCCTAGTTAAGTGATTCATAAAATGACCTTGGAGAATCTGCCAAATGATAAACTGCAATGAAACATCTGTTCCTTTTATTTTATGAAACTCCCTTCTGAATCTGACCGTATGATGTCCTTATGCTCCATGAGGAAATTTTGAAATATATCCAGTCACGTACATCTCTGGAAGACTGGAGCCAACTGGCATGCTACACTCCAAACAATATATTACAAATACAATCCTCAGCAAATGCATTCCTTGCAGTCTTTGCCAAGCCGACTCCAATACATGACCTGTACATTCTGAACTATTTCAATATATCCAAAACAGGAATTAGCACCTCCTCAAATAGTTCAGTAGATTCGTCTGAACTCTAACCATCTATTGCATAATAAGATGGGCTCCAGCTGCCAAAAAAAATCCCTGGATAAATATATCCCCATTTGAACTATGATTTAATAAACAAGCCATTCTTAGAAGGGTTTAATAGTAAATAGTAAAGTTCTGAAAATGAACAGATAGAGAAAAGGACAGTTGTCAAATAAATTACACTAAACTTTTTTTTTTATTTATTTATGTAGAATTTACTATGCTGTTGCAAGTTTGTATAAACAAATATCCCTGTACCAAAATCCAAAACTTGAACTTTACAAACACACCAACAGCCACAGAGAGACAGAGACAGAGTTTACTTACATTTGGGTGAAAAACACAAAACCTAGAGGCCATTCACAGGGAAAATCTGCTTTAATACAGCTTGAATGCAGATCAGTGAAATGGGTTTGACTGGGTTTCAGACACACGCAGAGCACCAATGACCAAAAACCTATCAACTCTGCAGGACAGTTCTGTACTGCATCAGACAATATCAAATGAATTATACCCTCACATATCATTTATTTAAGCAAGTCACAACAGAATGGTGTGATGCTGTCTGGTAAACTTTATGAAACATTGTTTGTTGTGAGGCACTCTTTTGTAAACAGGAAGCTGTGACCAGGGAATATGTTTGCGATGAACCAGAAAGGAAAGAAAAAAAAAAGATTTTATTAATCAGTCTGTTTGGTATCATTTGGAAACACGACATGCTTACCATTCATACTTGGACACACACACACACACAATTACACTCCTAAACTCAAACACTGTCTGTTCAATAAAGTGTGTGCGTGTAGGTATGTACATATGAACACGTGCACACACACATACATATACACACACACGCACGCACACAGTCCAAGCATAGAGTGGTGGCACTGCAGATTAGAGGTCAGTGCCTTCCAATCTGATCAGATCCAAGCTGAGTCCAATGACTGTTCAGATGACAAATTCATAAATAAACAAATCTCCATTTCTCGCCCAGACACTCCATTACTATGGCCACCTGGCCAATAATCTTCTGCCCAACAGAGAACCACAGTGTGATTGGCTGATCAGTGACAGGGGTGGAGCGGATGTGTCCTCCACTGTGGGAAGGGCCCGTGTTCTCACCCAAGCCTTCTACATCTGCGACAGGAAGTGAGCGCGGCCATTTTCATCAAGGCGACGTGTGAGAATTTCACAACCTGTTTCGGTCACCAGAAGTGTGTGCTCAAACTGGGCAGAGCGTTTCCCATCTCGAGTAACAGCTGTCCAACCATCTGGCCATGTCTCATCCTGCCAACCACCTGCACAGAGAGTTTACAAATTTATAAACATTCAAGCATTCTTGGAAAGAAGGACTGGAAGGTTACTGATGTGTCCTGGCACATGCTTATTTAACAGTGGAAAGACAGAGACAACTTCTCATAAACTATCTGCTTTTAGATAACTATTTCCATTAATTATTATTAAAAGGAACAATTGCACCCATGCATTTAAACATTTCTATTAATTGAGTGTGGTTGTAGACGCACAGTCAGGTCCACACTGATGAAGCTATTGTTACTTTATCTGTCTAACAGTATATTGGATGCTGGTTAATGACCATAAACATTGTAAACTTTCAGCTTTAATCTGATGGTATTTACAACCAAATGACAAGCCCAAATGGGGCACTTTCTTAAAATGCAATAAAAACTGAAATCTGCCGTTTGTTAATTCACTTGAACCTTTATTTAGAAAAAGAAAAGATTTTCCCTGTTTTCAATGACGAACTTCATTCTATTTGTTAAATATAAACTAATTTAAAAATTGATGCCTGCAACACAAAAAAAAGTTGGGACCGCTGGGTAACATCACCTTTTCTTTTACTTTAACTTTTTAATCATTTTGGAAATGAAGATACCAATTTATTGCAGTTTTGCAATTGTCCCAACTTGGACATGGGGTTTGGAAATGGGGTTTGTAAATTAATTAAATCATGCCAGAATAACAGCAGTTTTTATTTTTAAGGGAACAAAACAAAATTGGCCAATTGCCTGCTCCGACTGTTCTGTGGTCAAATTGTTGCTTCGTTATTTCACTTTCAAGTACGCAGATGAAAGTTCTAGAGTTCATATCATGTGTTGCAAATGTACCGAAACAGATCTACTAGAGAGATGGCAAAAAAAATTAGGTGTGGCCAAGTCAACTATCTGGATCATGCTTAAAATGAAATAATGCTGTGCTGTCCTCAGGAACACGAAGGCTCAGAAGACAGTAAAACACAACTGTGGTGGATAACAGAAGAATTCTTTCCCCAGGGAAGAAAAACCCCTCCACAGCAGAAGGTAGGCATATCTGTGTCATCAAGCGAAGGCTTTACCAGAATAAATACAGAGGGTTTACACCAAAATTTAAATCACTGATAAGCCTCAAAAAGGCAGACAAGATTAGGGCTTGCCAAAAAACATGTTCTGGAAGATCATCCTATATACAGTTGAGACAAAAATCAACTTGTACCAGAATGATGGGAAGAGAATAGTATGGAGAAAGGATGAACTGCTCGTGATCCAAAGCATACAACCTTAGTCATATGCTGTGGACATGCATGACTGCCAGTGGAACTGGTTCTCTTGTGTATTTATTAATGATGTGACTGCTGATAAATGCAGCACGATGGACGGGGTTACACAGGGTGTGCCAGAAAGATCTGACAATTTTCATATGCTCATTTCTCAAACAGTAATTTGATTAGAGTATTGATTGGTGGGGGAAACAGTAGCTCAGTTGATGCCATTTTAGTCAACATGAAAAAATGGCGACTCTGTGATAGCTACTCAATGGCTATTTTGCTATTAAGTTCAATATGCCTTGTCACGGTGCTGTGCCCTCTTGGAACACATTAAAAAAATAGGTCGAAATTTTCGCTACTGCCTTGAAAACGAAACCGCTCGGCAAGCCATTTACAGTTCGAGTGGCAGAAAATGTTGAAAGAGTGCGTGCATCTGTGATGAGGAGTCTGCATCGTATGGCTAGGAAGCATTCTTTTGCTTTGAGAATTTCTAACACAAGCGTGTGGAGAATTTCACAAATAAAAATGGCATCAAAAGGTTAGTGTAATGGGTATTTTCAAATGAAAGTTACAATTATCACATTATGTCATTTCAAAAATTGTCAAGTCTCTCTGGCTCACCCTGTGTTATCTGCTCTGAGTCAGCTGAATCTATTGGACAGTACTTCACTCTGCAGATCTGAAGCATATTTCTAAAGCAACCCTTAAAAAATAGGGGATGGAGGCATGTATAAATAGTGCTGTAATTTCTACACCATTCACTTGGTTTGGATTTATATACTCCCAGATTAAAGCTGAGGTTATTTCATTAATTTATTAATAGTCATTATTTAATGTCAACTCCAATCTAGACAGCTAAAGGTAGACAGCTAAAATAGTATTAAAAAAAAGAACATGGAAAAATAAGTTACAACAGTATCTGATTTTTACATACTACATGACCCGACAACCACAAGATTACAAAATGATTGCAAAGTTTGTTTGCAAGTCTCAGCAGACACACCCTGCAAGAAGAGAGCATCATATACAAGTCATGTGAAGTGTGAAGCTAAAGAGAGCAGCTGCATGTGGTGGGAGTGTACCACGACCCCTTTCGCAGTAACGTACTCTGCTTGGCTAACCACAGTACTCAAACTACTTAGAGGGTGGGGTTAGTATGAATGGTTCATGGTAAATTCAGATTTCTGATTTAAACTGGGATTTTATTAAGCTCTTACCTTCACAGATCATGGGTTCAATCGTGAAGACATGACCAGGTTTCATCACTCCAACAGCTTTATTCTCTAAACACAAACATAAAACTCAGTAGTCTGTATGATTAAGGCACAGTGGAATAACGCATGTACTCCTTTAACTCGCTCTATAGTAGTGTTAGTATGTGCAGCTTACTTGCATAATGTGGTACATTAGGTGCTGTGTGAAAGAGTTTGTGGATGCCATGGCCGCAGTAACTTCGCACCACAGAAAACCCATTAGCTTGCGCATGTTTCTGAATGATGTTCCCGAGCTCTCGATAACGTACTCCAGGCTTCACTGTACGTACATGACAAAGCAGTTCAAGAGGGAGTGAAACGCAGTGCAGGCCTGACCTCTAGAGGCCATACAGCAAGTGTCAAAGCAGATTATTACACTGATAAATGCAACGATCCAACTGTAAATATTGTGGCTTACTCTGAAACCATCATACAACGATTAGGCAAAATGTATTGTTCTTACCAGCATCAATTGCTTGCATAAGGCATTCATATGTGGTTTGCACCAGCCTTTTTGCTCCATCATCCACCTCACCCACAAAAAATGTCTCATTCAGGTCTCCATGGTAACCATTGTGGAAAACAGTAATGTCCACTGAAATATGAGAAGTCAGGTTATTAAAGGGCAGTGTCATTTTAGCCATACACAAGTTTATTCCTGCTTTATATACAAATAGAAAAGTCAGGTCCTGTCTACAGAATCTGTAGCAATTCAACTGCAGTTCTACAGTATGGACTTGTTAAACCTCTGTCTAGACTTGAACTTTTTTGTGACCATCAACACAAGCCTGGTGGATGACCCTTGTGTGCTTCTAAAAATATTAACAGAGCTGCACCTTAAAGACAATATAAAGTGGGAGTATTTTTGTGTCTCTGCACCATTAAGGATGTCCCCTTCTTGTAGAGCGCGGCGGTCTGGTATTCCGTGACAGATGACCTCATTAACAGAAGTACAGCAGGACTTTGGAAAGTTGTAGTAGTTAAGAGGTGATGGATAGCAGTTCCGTGCCGTGCATGCCTTAAAAGAACAGAATGCAAGGTCACTAACTTTTTTTATATACATACATAAGAGTTTTGGAACACACTGGTGAAACATTTGCATAATGAAATATGTTTGTTCTAAGATTAAACAATTTTCACAATTAGCTATACTACACACTGTAGGACAACTAACATGTACATTTGTGATTGTATATGAAGCAGTATAGCAGCTGAGATTAATGTATAGTACATATAACACATTACACAGTTGTTCGGCACTTCTGTTGCCTCTTACCAAATATCTATCTGAACAAAGCAAACAAGATATATTTAAATATCCTTCTTTATGCATCTGTGTGTTATTTCATTCATATCAGTGACGGGTATGCAATAGTTAATATTTAAGAGGATATGAAACAAGAAATGTCAGAGAGAAGAGAGAATTACCAGATGTACAGCATGATCAATCTCCTCTGTCGTCACTCCGGGTTTCACCATCATGGCAGCGATGTCAAGGACCTCCCGTGCCAGCTACAAAAGAATTGCCCAGATGATTTTAAACATGATCCAATGCATCATAACTATAAGCAATGTTAATATGCCACTATTACACTTTGTGTCCATAACCAGGAATGAGTTTGTGCTTGTTGTACACAAATTCTTCTGAACCACAGACTGATGGTAAATTTTATGTTACTTCTGCTATGCAATGTATGCAAACTAAGAATTAATGTTATCACAATCATTCGGAAATTGCAAGTTCACAGTTTCCTGGACTGCCCCGGGGATGTGAAATTGCATTACTTGTCTTATACTCTCATAACAAGCACTTGGCTACTCGTCAAAATTGCGTTCAAACATCAAATTCACTTCCTTATACCTAGGGATGATGTACAATGTAAAATACCTCAAAATACCCGCAAAACACCTCAATTTGGCAATAACAGTAATCATTTACACTCATGTAGATAATCATTTACAACAGTAGATAATCATTTACACTCAGTTACACCAACAGAAAAGCAATATAAAAGATTTAGCTGGATTTACCTTGCAGACCATTCTCATGCCCTCAGTCTCTTCTGGAGTAAGGATCTTGATTTGGGACGTCCCTTTAAGGGTCTGCTCCGTCTCAGACATCCCTATCAGCCAACAAAATCCAGTTGACAGAATTCAAATACAAGAATATGGAATACAAGGAATACAAGCATTTAATCTTGCTTTGATCTATGGAGGTCTCGTATAATAAGCTGCACAGAGGTATAATCATGGACAATTACAGCAGAGCTACACTACCAGCCATTCAAAAAAACCCAGCAAAACCTGCATCTCTCAAAAACTCTTATGGGACAATGCAGCACTTAAACAGTGGCCTTATACCTGCTTTTGTTGCTGGAGAGAGCAAAGGAAAACACAAACACACTGCAGTAAGATTCATACAGGTAAAAACTCACACAAATATCAGAATCTCTCTTACACCTGAGAGTGAGATAGAGCAGAACACACACACACACAGCACTAGCAATTGTAAAAATCAGGTACATAGGAAAGCAGGAACTGTCTACTCTGAATTTACTACTGCATATTAAAAAGCTCTTTCTGGTTCTCAAGTACGCTAAACTATGAGCCTTGTGCTAGCGCTCCAGTTCCTCATTACTTACGGGAAAATTTGGTAGAGCTTTGATTTAAAGAGAAAATAAAATATAGTTTCATACAATTATATATGGTGCAAAGGTCTCCAATTATGTATAATTAGATACATATAGATATATATACATATAGATATATAAAGCAAGATCTGGCTACGACGTTTTAGACTTTCTAAAACAGAACAGTTTATTGTGTGTGTATGTAAGTAAATACAATATATCTGTATAACTGTTTTATTGTAGGATTTATTGTATGAACTGTCTAAGAAAATGCTGACGGATGCCAAGTGACAGTCTATGTTACAAGATTCTCAAGAGTATTATTTTTTTATTAAACAAGTGAAAGGGTTAAAACAGGAGCTGTAAGGAAATAAAAAGAGCAGGCTGTGTTTTAGGAAACAACTGGGAGCCCATGTGTAACAAACTGTGACTCAAATGTGGCAAGTACTTCAGTCTTACCCAGCGGGTGATCAGCATAGTCCGGCCTTTGAATGTGCCCTGGAACAGGCCGCATGGGCGTCTAAAAAAGGCAATCAAAGAACAGATTTTTCTGTAAATTATATTTTTACTCTGGATGTGTTTTTTCTGGATCATTTTAGTGGGTGCTGTTTCATTTATGCTCATACCAGAGGATAGTGAGGTCGCAGCTTGCCAGAGTACTTGTATCCAGGCCAGGGATCTGTGTTTACCTCCTTCTCCACAAAGTTCTTTTCTTCATCCTTTTGGTCTTCCTCTGTTCAAACACCCGAACACAATGTCTGTTATAGACATCACCAGTGAAACACACAGGAGGTGCAGTGGGAGCATGATACATACTTGCTTTCTTGTGAAGCAGTTTGTGGGTACCCCAGCTGCCTTTGAAACATTCCTAAAAGCACAAGAAAAGTTTGTAGCATGTGTAATAAGCGGTTTATGTCTAAGAGTAACAATGACACGCCATGGCAAGAAGGTGTTGATTTATTTTATATAACTGTGCAGCTGTCAAATTTACACAGCTGTAATTCAAGTCACAGTTTTATACTGACACACTTCTAAAACATTTATTTATATGTGGAAGGATTCTCTGGTTAAAGCACTGTGACGCTCAGGACGTTTCTCAGCATGTGGGAGTTTTCAGGATAAGAGGGGAAAGAAGTGAAAAAGAGAGGCTGGTGAAGGAAGAACTATTCATAGCTCTACGTGAGAACAGAAACTAAACTTGTCTCATGGAAGTTCTACAGTATAACATTTTTCTTAATGAATAAAATAATACCATTGTGGATGGTAGCACTTACTTTTAACTTGTACTCTTCCATTACTCAGCTGACTAGACATTAAGATACACCAGCCAACCCGTTTCTTCACTTTTTTTGTAGATGTTCAAAAAAAAGAAAGATCATTTAAACTATGATTCTGCTTCCACTTTTTAACCACGCTGTTGTTTTTGCCAGCATGGTTTGACCAAATATAATGATACTGTGTCACACGACTAGTTGCTTAGTTATGAAGTCAATGGCTGTGTATTAGAAATATATTAACCAAAAATCAGCATTTTATTTGAACTAGGTCACACAGGAACTGGATCCGGCACCTCTCAGACATTTTAAGAGATATTAACTTTTGTATTCAGGACTTATTAATGTGGCTCAGGCAGCACTTGTGCATCTTTTTCCTTTTAATAAAAATAACATTTACATAACAAATTAGCATGATTTGAGTGTCACCTCCCTTCCAAGAAAAATAATGAATAACTGGTTTCCTCGCACCATCAATCACATGTTTTCACAGCTGACTCCGTTGTCATGTCTTAAAAGAAGTTAAGTAAAAGCAATGGGGAAGAACCAAGAAGATAAAAAGCAAAGGTGTTGTTTCAGTCTTTGAACCTTGCTGGCCCGTCGCTCATAAAACTCGACCCACGTGCATTTGTGAATTTCTTCCAAGCAGAGCAAATTGTGACATTGGAAAGACGCTTGGACAATTGCACAAGGTAACAAGTTCGTATTATAATGTTTCAAAGCATAGGAATAACGTCCTTTTCTAAGACCAGGTGTTCTAGCAAAATGTTTTATTTACTATTGTTGTCAGCTCTCCCACAGCATCACTGAAATGTTAGTGCAACTGCTCCTCGAACCACAAATTGTACAATACAAAGTCGATACACTGAAGTGCATGGAGCCTGTGCAAAATACATAACACCACCATTTAGCAGACGCTCTTATCCAGAGTAACTTACAAGAGTGCTTAGTCATTAACATGGAATATCCAGTGCTAAGGCTGGTAGACCTGAATTCAAGTTACTTTGAGCTGTGATACAGCTAGAAGTTTAGCCACGTACTACCTATTAGACGTCCCACAACCCAAGTGTTCCCAAGGTACACAAAACCAGCAAAGAACAAGACATAGGGAATACAATAACTGCGTTATACATATACACATACACTACAATAACAGTGTTAAACATCTATGCAAGGTTTTAGAGCTGTTTCTGGCATGAGAATGGCAAGTTATCACGATTTTGAAACTTTCAACACGGTTTAAAAGTTGGTAAGATGGGTCATAGAGCCTTAAGGAGGTAAAAGCAAAGTTTGGATTTTCGGATTTTCACGTACAAGCATTTCAAGGGTGTACTGGGACTAGGCGAAACGTGATCAGGCAAGAAACGTGTCACCCGACAGGCGTACAACACTACCTCAAGCAACATCGGAATTCAGTGCCGGGGCCGTGACGAACCTCCAAGATCCCGTGGTGGACGAGCCATGGGTTAACTGGTATACCAGTTTTTCTGGTACACCAGTGTATAACGACGTTCAACAATATTTTTTCCTCCCTGCTCGCTTGCTTGCTGGATCACCTGACCACTGAATACATTCAGTGTACCACTAACTCGTGTTTTACAGATGAAAGTGGGCTGAGTGAATAAACAGCATGGGAGTATTTTTGGAGGAGTATTGATATAGTATAGGCGAGTTCACAGCCCATTTACAGACTTGCAACAGGTGGGAGACATGAGGACACGCCGACTAACACAACGCGTGAGGGATTAATCCTCAGCCCGCAATGCCCTTCTCTCCCTCTTTCTCTCCTTCTCTCTCTCTTTTTAACATTTTAACTTCATATCTGCTTCACAATTGCACTGACCAAACCCACAATACACCACAGTACCCTGAATACAACTGAAACCTGAAATATATTATTAAACTCTAAACCCCTTGGGTGTGACAAGCTTCATAAACGTAATACGGACATGTTTCTAAAAGTAAAAAAAAAAAATATATATATTATCTTATTATGTTGAATGACTGCTTGACATTTTGAAGCATTCTCATGCTAACAGTGCTTTAACTATCAACCCCGTGGCCACAAACTACTCCTTAGCAAGTCAGAAACCTCCAAACCTCTACACCTACATCTAGTTTGTTTAGTTTATTGTGGGAAAAGTGTTTGCCAAGAAGACTGAAATATATACGGCGCTTAACGCCGGGTATCCAGGCCCGCAGAGCTTGTTGTGCTAGCTGCATGGCTAAAACCGGGTAAGCCTAGTTTTAGCAACGTGCTAGCTAGCTCGTTGGCTAAACACCACACAAACAGCAAAAGCTCAAAGCTCGAGCGGAACCTGGGCCACTACCTGAGAGCAGAAATATGATCCTTGTATTCCGAGTTTAATACAGGTGGGACACTGCAGTTTGGCTTCTTTACTGCAGCCCTCGGTCTCGCACGCCCGTGTCGCCACCACCGCCGCCATGCTTTGAGAGAAAGAGAGAGAGAGAGAGAGAGAGAGAGAGAGAGAGAGAGAGAGAGAGAGAGAGAGAGAGAGAGAGAGAGA
>JAOVVG010000042.1:10894680-10906770 GCA_028566375.1 Leptodoras nelsoni | reverse complement strand
TTATGAATGAACTAGTTTTGATGCCTTCAGTGAGAATCTACAATGTAAATAGTCATGAAAATAAAGAAAACGCATTGGATGAGAAGGTGTGTCCAAACTTTTGGCCTGTGCTGTATGTCTTGTCACATAATGCACTGTTTAACTTACAGCTAGTAACAAACTATCTACTTCAAAACCTGTGCTGCTACAATTATTCAAGCGACTATCAGATCAAAATCACAGATCACTGGTTTAGAGGTAGTTGTGAGATTGTCATAGGAACTTGGTTGTTGATGGTGACATGTCGTCGGGTTTGGCATCGCAGCATCCCCACAATGGCTCTTCTGAACCTTAAGCAAACAAAACAAAGGGATGGTTATGTAAATGTTGGCATGAGCTGATCATCATCATTTCTTTAGGTAGAATGCATGTTCCAGACAATGTGAACAAATTAGATTGACATTACTTCCTGTTGGCGATAACATATATGCAGGGGTTGTAGAAGGTGGAAGACTTTGCAAAGAGTGGGGCGATGATGGCCATCGGTGCAGGAATCTTTCTAGGATCACCAAATGATGCCCAAAGACATACGATAGCGTATGGAGACCAAGCCACCAAAAACATCACAATCATCACAATAGACATCTGGAAAACAGTTAAATATCATGCTAACACCACCAACAAAACAAACACGCATGAACTGGCTGTAATTAAAAATAAATGCTTACCTTAGTTACATCTATCTGGTCTGACCAATCGATGTTAACACTATCCAGGCAGTTGCTTGTCTTGTATCTCTTCATGGTGACTGAAACATTATAATAGCAATAGAACATGACAGACAGTGGTATGATAAAGTTAACAGAAATCACAGCCATCGTGTAGGAGATAAAGGACCTGAGGGGACAGAAGAAAAATCTTTATTAGCACAAATACAAAATAGTCAAGGTCTTAAGTAAGATAGATCTGAATTAGAGTAAAGGAGCACAGTTGTAGCACAATCATGTTTCCAGGGATTGCAATGAGACATTGTAGCAATGACATAGAAACCACAAAAGTGATATTTTAAAAGCACTGGTATGGAATCGCTGACTATGTGACTGACAATAAGGGTAGAAAAAATTTGATGCCTCTATGAGTGGAACCCACGCATCATTGTTCCTCCAGTTGATGGTGCACGTGGCTCCAGTGGGATCAGGAGCATATCCAGCCCAACCCACAATTGGCATGGCAGACCAGAACACTGCATTGAGCCATGCACCCATAACCAACTGTGTATATGAGTGTGTCGTCATCTTCTGGCCTACAAGCACACCGGTATGTGGAAAGTAGAGTTTCATCAGATCAGTCTAAAAAACAAAAGCTATATCAACAGTTAATGAAATTGAAGTTACTTTGTTCATAGAGTAACTAGTCAAGTATGTGCATACTTATATCAGGTCTGCAGATGCTTATATATCTATCAATGGCTACCACAGTAAGCAGTCCAATGCTGGCCATCCCAAAGAATATATTCAGGGCAGCATAGATCTATAAGAGAGATATAAACAGATTACATATGCAACACTCATGAACGGAAGCGCAAACATTCGCTCAGTCTACAATGTACAGTATATCTAAACAAAGGCACCATCATATAGCTTCTGATGATAATGATAATATATGATAATTAGGGGTGTAATGAGACACTTCAATCATGATTCAATCAAGGGCAGGGGTGGCTCAGTGGTTAAGGGAGCCAGGGGTGGCTCATGTTGGGCAACTTCAATCAAGGGCAGGGGTGGCTCAGTGGTTAAGGGAGCCAGGGGTGGCTCATGTTGGGTTACTGAATAGAAGGTTGGGGGTTCAAGCCCCAGCACCACCAAGCTGCCACTGTTGGGCCCTTGAACAAGGCCCTTAACCCTCAACTGCTCAGTTGTATAAATGAGATAAAGTACAAGTCACTCTGGATAAGGGTGTCTGCCTAATGCCATAAATGTAAATGATTCAGTTCAATTGAATTCGCAATTCAATTTGTTTAGATTCTCAACATATTCTGAACAAAATTTCAATGAAAAATGAAAAAAAGTGACTTTAAATTTCTGAATCATAAACAATACACTGCATTTTTGTATAAAACTCATAAATTGCTAAGAACAATGGCCACCATATCTTTAATAAATTAAATTAAATTAAATTCACCTAGAAATTTTATTGCATAAATAAAGTCTCTGACCCAGGAAATATGATAGACTGAGAAATAATGAGTTTGGTAGCAGCACATCATTTTAAGCCAAATATAGAGCTCTAAAGTCGGGTAAAATGTCCAGTTTCTGTGACCCCTTTGAAGTGATGTAGGAGTGATCAATCACTTCACAAGTACAGATGATTCTCAGACACTAGAGTGCTCTCTATAAATGTTACCTCTATGGGTTTTGCAGACTGGGATCTCTAGTGTTTAAACAGTGTATTAAACAACTGTATTAATAGAATGCTGATTTCTAAGATGTGCATTGCACATTTCCACGATCCACGTAATCATCATGTCATGATGAACCCCAAAACCCCTAATAATAATGTACTGTATTATGAGTGTTCTTAGGTGACAGGACTAAGGTGGCAAATGAATATAATAATTTCAGGCCTAGAAATCTTCACTTGCATAATGATTTACATTTACGGCATTTGGCAGACGCCCTTATCCAAAGTGACTTACAATTAGCTCATTTACACAGTTGAGATGAGGATTAAGGGCCTTGCTCAGGGGCCCAGCAATGCAGCTTAACTGTGGTGGAATTTGAACTCACAACCTTCTGGGCAGTAGTCCAGCACCTTTAACAACTGAGCTACACTGCCCATGACGAGCAGTTTTTCAATTTCAGCATACAGTATGTCATCAGTAAATACAAATAATAATAATAATAATAAAAATTGCAACAAACCTGGCAACCTGTGTACCCAAACTTCCAGCTGCCATGCAGGTCGGATGCAGCAGACATGGGGTAACCAATTCCTGCTACTCCAACATCAGTGAAAGCCAAATTAATGATGATGGCATTAGTGGCATTACGCAGTTCTTTAAACTTTGCAAACATAATCAGCACCACAAGGTTACTGATCAAACTGATCACACCTGCACACAGAGAGAAAGAAAGAAAGAAAGGGTTCATACAAGCACATTTGATAATAAATTTAGTTTAATGGCTAACTGAACACTCCTGCTAGTGGTTTTGGCAGCTACACTTTACAGCTTTACTACAGCTATACTCTTTGCTATTTTTCTATGTAACCGTGTAGACCTCTGCTATACTTTTAACACCCTGTCACATCCATCCAGACACTCAGATACACAAATACTCTTTACATGCAGCAATGAGGTATCCAGCAACAATGTTATGTTCCATTTGCGAGAAGGCACTTTTTCCACCAAAGCTGACGGCGTCATTCGAGGAATTTAGGATTTCGGGACCCATGTCTCAAAAATACTTTCACTCCCACGCCGAAAGCACTGGTCAGATGTCGTTACTGTCCAACCCACTTCACATGGATGAAAAGAACTTCCTCCAGCATGTCCAGTGTGCAGTGAGGAGCAGAAGAGAGTGGAGAGAAGGAAAGGGTTGAGACCAGGGTTGGGGGTTTAGGGCCTCTATCTGTTGCCAGGGTAACTGTGTGACTGAGGTAAGTGAGGTGAATTTGACAGGCGGATTAAACTCTTTCTTTAGTTTGGAAATACTGAGGAGCTCATTGTTTTTGTTCTAATCCTCGCATAAAGGATTTTCATTCTTGCTCGAGAAGAAAACAGAAGAATGTAAATGCAAATTCTCAGCTTAAACCAAGAAAATATCAGTGCAGCCAAAGCAACATGACAAACCTAAAGCTCAGCATCACTGCTGGAAGAACAACTTACACCAGCAAAGGTGGTAACCAACCTGCATGTATCCAAGCAATCAGCAAAACCATATAAGTGTCACCAGCAAGAGCAACTTCACAATCACAAGCATGGTCATATTAAAGCAGCACCAGACCAGCACAAACTAGCGTAACATCTAAGACCACCATGGAATTCACTGGCCTAATCTGTAGGGTTTTTTTTAGCTGGGATTACAGACAAAGAATAATCAACACCAGTATAATCTAGGCTAGAGAATGTTTTAGGATTTTAAAATTTTGCCTTTATGTTGTATATCATGATTTGTACACGAGTTCATTAATTTGTACACGACCTTCATTCACACACATTAAACCTGGCAGTGTGTTATCCTGAGCTGCTTTATCTTTGCTGAGGTGATCAGAAAAAACTCAACTACTAACAGCAGTCCTGTATAGGTTCAGTTGTTTCGGTTTGTTCAGAGGTGTCTGCATGTCCTCCCCATGCCTGCGTGGGTTTACTCCGGGTGCTCTGGTTTCCTCCCACAGTCCTCCAAAAGACATGCAAGTTAGGTGAATTGGACATACAAACTTGCCCTATGACTGTGTTTGAAACTTGTTAAACTTGTGTACTAATGAAAGAACTTGTGTATCGATGTAACCTTGTGTTTGTCATGTATGGTCAAAGATGCTGAAATAACGTTAAAAATCAATAACAAACAAACAAACAAACAGAATACATCTTTTCTGTATTATATAATCATTGTTGGGAAGCATGGTGGTGCTGGGTGCTGGAAAGGTCTCAGGTTTGATTCCTGGGTAGGGTGACCTGGTTCCTCCCTGTGTGGAGCTTGCATGCTCTCCCCATGTCTGTGTGGGCTTCTTTCAGGGGCATTGGTTTCATACTAAATCTCCCCCTTTAGCAATTACAAAATACTGTCATGATGTAACCACTGTGTAAAAACATGACATTAAATCCCTAAAAAAACTAAAATCATTGATAACTTTCTAGTCTCTGGAGCACCTCATCCATAGGAGCAGCTGATTTCTGTTATTAGTGGCAGGTTATTCAGGTGAACAGCTTCACCATTTTGCAGCTCATTCTGCTCAGTGAAGCTACCATTTATTCATGTATTATGGTTAAGATATAGATTAATACTTGCACACTTTATTATTCATTACTGCATGTAACGTTTTTGCTTACATGTTTTGCATAAGTTTGTTCAACTTGAACATTTTCATGCAAATGCTGTATAATAAAACAATGAATATCTCAGGTCTATACATTAAAACAACTAGGTACAAACAGACGATGTAGTAATAGTAAGATGTATATTCTGTTCTGTTCATACTGATCGTGTCTTATTATGAAACTATGCTCTTAATGACCTCATTCCCACGCGTCATGACGGCACATTATTATTAATATTTATTATGGATGTCACCAGAGGAGGCGTTGTAGAGCTGTGCTTGTTGTTTTGGGTATACTGTATATTTCTGAAATGACACTGAATTGTCACTAGAGGGCGAATTGAACCGATTTCTCAATAGCAGGAAGTGACGTTTACGGAAGTGTGTGTCAGGTGATATGTACATTACGCGACGCAGAAAGCGTCCAAAAGGGGCTAAATAAAGGTAAGGACAGTTGGATTCATTTTTATTCTTCACCTATTGTTTGCTTGAATGTAGACTAATATAGTCGAGTAACAATGCGCATCATGTAAATGTATAAGCGCTGCAAAAACAGCTACAGATCCTGCTGTCTGAGGTGTTACTGTGACACACACGTCCAGAGCTCAGGGTGTTTTTATGTCTCTTATTTTTTTATGTTAATGTAAATAAGTGTTTTGTTACAGGAAGAGGCGCACATACAGTCACTAGTTTTCATCATGGCAGATGTAAGTATTGTGGGTTATTTTTATAAAGCAGTGCTCTGATCTCTGTAGTGAAGTACAGATACACATAACGGATGTGATGTTTGCAGGATCTGAAGAGGTATCTGTATAAACAACTGCCCACGTAAGTTGCTTTTTTTGGTAGCCTTTGGTTTTTTAAAAGTTTTTTTGCACTGCAAACATAATTCAACAGTATTAAAAACAATAAAAAAAAAGCTTTTATACTATTATGGTACTGGGTAGTAATAGTACTGGTACTGGAGGCAGTGGTTAAAACATTTATGGCATTTAGCAGACACTCTTATCCAGAGTGTCTTACATTTATCTCATTTATACAATTAAGCAGTTGAGGGTTAAGGGCCTTGCTCAGGGGCCGACAGTGGCAGCCTGGTGGTGCTGGGGCTTGAACCCCCAACCTTCTATTCAGTAACCCAACACCTTAACCACTGAGCCACCCCTGCCCCCATTAACATTAGACTACTGATAGGAAGGTCATGAGTTTAAATCCACCAAGTTGCTGTGCCCCTGAGTAAGGCCCTTAACCCTCAACTACTCAGCTGTATAAATGAGATGAATGTAAGTCACTCTGGATAAGGGTGTCTGCCATAATAATGCCTTAAATGTAAATGTATTACTACTACTAATAATAATGTCCTATTTTCTCTTGTCAGGGTTGAAGGCCTCCATGCAATAGTCGTAACAGACAGAGATGGAGTTCCTGTAATCAAAGGTAATCAAACTCATCTTCATTATACCCTACATGTCCAAAGGATTGTGTTCACCTGAATATCAGACCCATATGTGCTTTTTAAACATCTCATTCCAGATTTAGTCTCTCTTCGCTGTTATAATAACCTCCACTCCTCTAGGATGGTTTTCATCTAGATTGTGTGACTGTGGGGATTTGTGCTCATTCAGCCACAAGAGCATTAGTGTCTAGGGCTGGCCTAGGGTACAGTCAGTATACCCAAAGGTTCATCCCAAAGGTGTTCATTGTGTACAGTTGTTCTGCTCCAACTTCAGTACACCATGGGTTAATGGTTGCTTTGTGCACAGGTACACATTGTGCTGGATCATGTTTGGACCCTTTAATTTCACTGCAGAGACAACCTATATGATTATGTTCGTCCATCTCCGTGGCAGACGCACATATGGGTGTGGTTTTCAGGTGTCTACAGACTGCTGGCTAAATAGGGTACAATTAACCACTGTGGTTACAGTACCTAAAATGGTATTGGTTTAGTTCCCTGTTGCTCTTCAGGGGTCACTGATATGCTTGTGCTCTATAGTTGCCAATGACAATGCTCCAGAGTATGCTCTGCGCCCAGGCTTCCTCTCAACCTTCGCACTGGCCACAGATCAAGGCAGCAAGCTGGGTCTGTCCAAAAATAAGAGCATCATTTGCTACTACAACACATATCAGGTATTGTGCCTTACAGGCTGCACTCAGCTGAAATTCTTTGTTTTACTTGTTAATCGTGTTCAATGATGTTTTTTTGTTTGATTGTTTTTTTTCCCCAGATTGTGCAGTTTAACAGATTACCCTTAGTAATCAGCTTTATTGCAAGTAGCAGTGCCAACACAGGTAAGTGTGCCATGGATGTGAATGACTGACTGTTAATGAGCTGGCAGGTGAATCCGTAATAAGAATGAAATCCCGGTGCTCCGTAGGGCTTATGCATGGGGATGGTGGTTTAAGGTCCGTTACAGTGGGAACTCAGATAAACAGCAGGATCCATTTCAGTCACATTCTAGCCTTCACAGTGGCCAGACGTTTGTTTTTGTGAAAACCTGCTGACGTGCCTTGTCATTGATCGAACAATGATTAAAGCGAGTTTGGAGCAAGTGTTGGATCGTTTAACAAGAGTCCAATTTCATCACAGGAGACGATGGCACATGGCGACAAGACTTTGGCCAATGAAAGCTCGCATGAGCAAATCAAAAATCAAGTCACTGTTCATCGACTTTTTTTTGATTCTCAAAGGATCGTCCATAAAATAATTTGTACCAGAAGCACAAGATTAAGACACGTTTGAAAGGCCACCTGATATTTCAGGCACTGCTACCAACAATGGCAGAGGCATTGGGAGCGTTGTGTGAGATCACAAGGATCATATTTTGAAGGTGATAATATTGACTTGTAAATTTTTTCAATGAAATAAAAAAAAATTCTCATTCATTTCCAGACAGACCTCGTATTTTATTTGGGAACACTTTACAACTTTAGCTGCACAGTCACTCAAAGTCTGAAAAGATGTTTTACTTGAGACGTTTTTAAAATCACGTCTTTACTCACGTCGATCCTCAGCAAGGTTAAATAGAATGAAATACATTTTACTTTACATTTAATGCACAAATATTTGTGTCACATGGCTAGTGAATCAGTTTCTCATGTTATTTTTAGGTTTGATCATCAGTTTGGAGAAGGAGCTTGTTCCACTGATTGAGGAACTGAGACAGGTGGTTGAAGTTGCCTAGAAGACAGACAGCTTTGGAACTACTGCAATGTATAAATGGATCAGATCAAGACACACAGACACGTATGCACCTTGGACATTACTTACAAGAGTTTGATGTTGGCTGTGAACCAAGAGTTTATGTCAGTTGCTCTTGATGCTGTATGTTTCTCTTTTGAATGTAACCCTGTCTGGTTGTACTTTTGATTTCTTCTAATTAATAAATTTGTTTATGACTTTGGTGTACAAAAAATACTTTTTTTTTTTCATTTTAAGCTGTTATCTCAAAGCATTATCTGAAACCAGCATGAGGTCAAACAACAACAAAACTCCTTCAGTTCTTTTGGCAAAGCTCTTATTGCACAATTCAATTGTTACACATTATCTCATGACAAAAAGTATGAGGTATTCATCTACTTCTACTACTCTCTAGAATATTTTGTAATGAGACCATGTAAAGTGTTTGACTTCCTCCTTCTGTTGAAGCAACATCTGAATTTAGCAACCCATCTTGAAGAACAGTGTTTGGTGCACTTGGTTTGGTTTAGTTGAGTAAAATGTCTCCAAGTTCTTGCACAAAACAAATGGTATTCATCAGGACATATAGCTACCTATAGCATTATAGATCTCCTGCCATGTTTAACGTTTCAGCAGATATAACGGCTTAAAGAGATGTTCTGGCTTTCTTCAAATGCAACTAAAGATTAAATGCCTAAAGTCACCGCTGGCTGAAATTCCAGCTCGATTTTTATTGTGTCTGTCTATCCTGATGTTCAGTACTGAAGTTCAGCACTTGGGCCAATACTTTTGTTTTTGCTATACACTGAAGACATTTGGGATTAGGAGCAAAAGACAATTATGAGGCAATAGATAAGAATTTATTTTATTTCCTGATATCTACATCTAGATGTGTTAAATAACTTAAAACATGGCATCTGCGTTGGCGGAGCAAAAGGCTTAGCATCAAGCCAGTCACACTGACATCACCAAACTGTTGCATTCTTCTTTTGTGATGCTTTTTCAGGCTTGTACTGCAGCTTTTTTGAGTTGTTCATTCTTGGTGAGTTTCTCCCTTCCATCTCTTCTTCAGGAGGTGAAATGTATGCTCATTTGGGTTAAGTTCTGGTGACTGATTTGGCCAGTATAAGACCTTCCACTTTTTCACCCTGATGAAGTCGTTTGTTGTATTAGACACTTTAGCTTTTCCATTTTCCTTTGGTAGACTGTTAGTCTTGGGTGTTTTCTTCACAGTTCTCACAACGTTTCTGTCCTGTTCCATCCAGTGTTCCGACCCGTTCAGCGTCCGGCTGTTAGTAAACGAGTGGTTTCTTTCTTTTTATGGTACATTCCAAATTGTTGTATTGTCTATGCCCATTGCTTGTGCAATGGCTCAGAGAGATTTTCCCCTACTTTTCCAATATATTTGATCACTTGAAAAATGGGTGGTTTCAAACAAAATGTGACATATTCTGAGATGTTTAACACATCTATGTAAATACCAGGATATAAAAGCTAAAATTCTGTTCAACTTTTGATCTCATACCCAAATGCATGGCAAAAACAGAAGGCCTAGCCTTGCTGTTCTAATACTTTTGGAGGGGACTGCGAACAAAAACTGAAACTAGCTGAAACGCTGATCAAAGTGCTGACTGTCAAAGAACTGCTAACCACCATCTTACAAGGAAGGCGTCAGCAGTGTAGCTGCCTTTATATTTATAAGTTACTTAGTACAAGTTTCCATTCAGTACACAGCAGTGCACTACAGGCACTACATGTTTCCAGAAGGGGAAAGATGAATTAGTCACTCCAATAATGACCTCAGTCTTTAAGTGACATTAGACCCATTCTCTTCTTTCACCTGATCGCTGTATAACAGAGGGTCAGGGCTTGCTTAGCCATCCTTAGAGAGTCACATCTGAGACAGACGTTCTTCACATCACGCAGTGATGCCTTGACAACTCTTTACAGCGGCCACAGGAGAAAATACAAACTCACAGCAGCTACCCAACTCTGACTAAGTTCATCCTATTACATTATTCCTAACTGCCCTCCCAGCTCACACTCCCACAAGTTCCTTTTCTTCTTTTCCACATTCAGGCCATCATCTTCCTTTTTTGATCTGTGACTGGAAAAAAATGTAGGTGTAGTGACTGTTAGGCAATGCAGGAAATGATAGAAAGCTGCTAAAAGCAGCTACAATTTACTTCATCTTTGTTACCATAACTCATCTTATGTTAAATGCCTAAGATAAAAATAGGGTTTTTAATTTTGCTCATTTATAACTCTTACCAATTTCCAGCGAAGTATCTTTATCCATTCATCAGCCTCTACACCTGACTTTGCACACAAATAAAACGTCCTCTCGGGGAACACTAGACTATAAAAGAGAGCGGAAATAATGAGAAAATGGAAGAGATATATAAGAAGAACCACAATGTTTAGCAGAATATTATTAATGTTAAGATCTGGGAACTGTAATGTGTATTTTTTTAGTAAGTATGGGTGGTGTGAAAAGAATGCCTGGTAGCTAAATGTGGCTCTTTCTGTCTGTGTGGAGATGCTTTAAGTTACACTTCCCCATTATAGCGTTCAATAGACAGGAAATAAACCCCAAACACGCACCGACACACGTCGACCAGTGTGAGTATCAGTGTTCCTACCAGAAGCAGTTAACCCTTTCCTGGCTGTAATCAAACTGAACAGCAGAGCAGGCGGTCAAATCCAGGGTGCGAATTGGTTCTGAAAACTGATAGTAAAAAAAAAAAAAAGACAGAAAGGCATTATTCATTTTATACTGTATACTAATTAAACTAAATGTATGATGGTTTTTTTTTGGACTTACCATTTTGTCTTTGAAGTACTTCAGCTCATTTCTGTTCAGGGTGAACCATCGTTGTTTCCAGTTCTAAAAGAAACACTAATAAGTACTCAAAGCATCTTGGGAATTCAGTGATATTATTATTATTATCTTACCCCAGATTTATTTGTACATACACTCACCAGCCACTTTATTAAGAACATTTGTACACCAGCTCATTTATGCAATCATTTAATTATAATGTCGCAGCAGTGCTTTGAATAAAATCATGCTGATACGGGTTAAGAGCTTCAATTTATATTCACATAATAATTAGGAAAAAATGCGACGTCTGTGACTTTGACTGTCACATCATTGTTTGTCTGGTTCGATCTGACAGGAAGGCTACACTAACTCAAATAACCACACCTTACAAACGTGGTGAGCAGAAATGTATCTCGTGTATATATACAACAAATTGCTCCTTGAGAGGGCTGCAACAGCAAAAGGTTCCTGTTCTACTGCAGCAGCCCAGTATAGCAATCTGAGGTGACGTGGGCACAAGCTCACCAAAACTGCAAAGCTGATAAAATGTCTGCCCTGAAAAATCTTGATTTCTGCTGCAACATGCAGATGGTAAGAGTTTGGCATTAGCTGCATGAATCTGTGAAACCAACCTGCCTTGTTTCAACAATTCAGCAATTATCTGCAGCAATTATATAATGTAATGTAATGCAATCATGTCAACATGGACTACAGTATCAAAGTCATTTTCACAACACCTTGTGGAATTGATGGCACAAAGAATTGAGGGTGTTGAGAGAACAAAGGTGTGGTCATTATTACTATGGTGATTATTATGATTATATAGTGGCTGGTGAGTGTATGTAAAAACTTTTGTTGCTGCTCAAAAATAAAGACTGTATATTCATACAGTACAGGCCAAATGTTTGGACACTCCTTCTCAGTCAATGCGTTTTCTTTATTTTCATGACTATTTACATTGTAGATTCTCACTGAAGGCATCAAAACTAGTTAAGTCATAATATAATTCATATTATAAAATAATAATAATATGAATTTTAACAGTTGTCCAATAGGGCTGTCGGCTGTGTAG
>JAOVVG010000042.1:10842587-10855267 GCA_028566375.1 Leptodoras nelsoni | reverse complement strand
CTGTTAATTGAACCTTCACACTCTGCTCTTACTGGTGCAATGTGCAATTAATGAAGATTGGCCACCAGGCTGGTCCATTTTAGCCATGAAACCTCCCACACTAAAATGACAGGTGTTTCAGTTTCATTGTCTAACCCCTGTATTTGTTTGCAATGTATGATGCCATTACTAGAAAAAAATACAAAAGTCACATATCAAAATATCAGGTAAAATGGGGATGGATTGTACAAACCACTATAAAAGATTCAGAGGAAATTTGGAATAGGTAAAGTACTATCTAAAGTCATTCATGCTTAAGGATGTTACTAGTGAAAATCTGACTAAATATATGTAAAAAAAAACATGACTAAAGTCTTGAACTTGAACAAGACAAAGCTGCAAGCTTGTGCTCGAGTCTTTTTGAGTTAGTGGGCCTTTTTGTTGTATTAAGTTTTGAAGGCAAGCTGAAATGCATATTAATGTGAGCCCGCCTGCCTCCTGAGTTAATATTAACGTGAGAACACTCGCATTCCGCCTGCCTCCTGAGTCTTCCTCCACATACACACACCAGGGTTCTATAGTGGTGCTGAAACCCAGGACTCCACCACCATGAAAACCTCCACTTGGCAAGATTGTAAAGCCCCTTGCCACCTTCCACCAAACCCAACACCAAGTGCTTCTCAACTTGCACCACAAGCAGCAGCTATGCTTTGAAGCCATCTCACAGAAAAGGTTCAAGAGCCAGAGTACTGCAAAAGCTGTTGCAGCCCACCACCTCAACTGTGTCACCTGTGCATACATGCAGCAGCTGAAGGATCCTGCTACTGGTTGCTGACGGCGAGGGAGTCTGACACAGGAAATGTCATTGAGCTGGTGGTACTGGAGCATTGTCCCTGGAAGATGCCGTGCAGCCGGCAGAGAAGAACCTGGTGGCAATCCTTGGCCTAGGTGTCTCTGGTCTTTCTCCTTCTCTCTTTCTCTCTCTCCCTCTTTTCACTTGTTCCAGCTCCGCTGAAGAGCACAAATGTCACAACTTTCATAAAACACTACACTGAGACTCCTTCGGGTGCTGTTGGAGCTAGACATCCATACCAGTTACCTGAACACATAAAACAAGTGGGAGAAACTCAAGACTATTGATGAACTGCTAAGCATGGCTTGCTTTTATTCTTCACTAGATTTAACCAAGGGGTATTGGGAGATTCTCTGGACTCCAGCATCTCGTTAAAAAAAAACGTCATTGCCACTTCATTTGGGCTACACCAATTGGTATCCCATTTTATTATATTTATGGTCCTGAGACAGCCGGTGGGGTTATGTGTTGGCAGGGGCATTTTCCAGCATTGGCTATGTACAGAGAGAAGCAGGTTGAACCGGCAGGTAATGCGAGATGGGTTTCACACGTGTCTTATTACCAGCAGTTGATTTCTGTTTCTCTTTGTGCTTTCAGTATGCTTTCAGAGGAGCCAATAGCAGAGCTAACAACTTGCATGCACATTTTGAAACAGTGAACTTATGAACCTCTGAACTTGAACTGTGAACTCTATTTCATGGTCTCACTCTAGTTCTTAAACCATGAACTAGAGTGAGACGAAGCCAGGAGTTTAAGTTGGTGTGCCTTTTTTACTTATTTGTTTGAGTATGTATGTCTGAGTTTTAAAAACATGTTGAAATTCACCACATTAAAAAAGAATTAAAGCCCAAAACTCTGCTGGCATTCTACCCCTCTCCAGAGGCTTCTTCCACAAATGCAGACCAGGGTTCTACAATCTTATATTGACATAGACATTAGTAGAAATATTACATTATGTGCTTATGTCACACAAATTGCAGATGATGAAATCTGTCATTTTCTTAAAAGAATATCACAAGGAGGCGATATCATAAATTTATCACAAACTCCATTTTTCAGGTATTTACCCACATACTGACCCACTGTATATGTGTGTGAGATTGTTGTTGATCCTCTGGTCATAGCAGTAGCGCCTGTAGTCCTCTATGGCATCTTTGAAGGCGATGACAGTGAGCACGACAATGAGAGGGATCATGGTGATTTCCTTCTGAAAGGCCTCCACCACTGGAACCCAGTTCAGCAACACCAGGAAAAGGAAGTACAGGTTTGCCGCTCTGCAAAAAAACAGAAAACCAGTCCAGTTCCACATTCCACCAATTATCATTTCATCAGAGGCATTCTTTCTCATTTTTCTGTAAGAAAAACAGAACAACAACAGGGTCATTTTCCTGTTAGAACATGCATTTCTGAACATATACTACCAAACTGCAAATATCTGACTGACTGGAACAGGTTCTCCTCAACATAACAATACTTACATTTGGCACCATGCATGTTCCAATAAGCTTTCCAGTACCTCCTGCTGAAAAGCAACGCTAGATCACAAGGAATAAGGCTTCATGTATTTCATTTGGCTTTGGATTTAATCAAGAGTTTAGCATTAGTCTCATCAGACCACAAAATATCTTTCCAAAAACTCTCAGATTTGCTAGCCATTCTCACAAGTGGCTTTCTTCTGGCCATTCTTTCACAGTGAGTGGATCACATGTTCTCCTATTTCAGCCAGTGAGTTCTCTATCACCTTCATGTCATAGTTGACTCTTGGACATTTCTCTGACAACCACCCTTCTTGCCGGAGCACCAGTTTGATATGATCTTTACAGTGTCTGGGTTCTGCCCTACATTTTCCACAGTGTTATAATATTTACTGTTTATGTAGTGTGGGCTTTCACAAAGTACTAGTCCTAATTAAGATTATTTATCACCTATGTACTTTTTAGACTTAATTTGGAGTAGAGCTATAGGATTTTTGCAAGATCCCATAAATTTAAAAGAAGATTTTTTTTGTTCAAGAAACTTCATGACTAGAATTGGGAGGTCCTAGGTGAGTTGCAATGGAATGACCCAAGAGCACTGTTTAGGAGGCAGATTTATCTGGACTATTGACACATCCCTAGTAATGTGTGAGCTTGCTACAGCTTTGCTAATGATTTATTTATTACCCATAAGGGTAGGGTTTATTCATCTGCTTGTCACATACATGTCTGCATCTTATCAAACTAACAAACAATCAATGTTAACAATGCAAGAGCTGGAGAAACCATTTGTAATATTTTGATTTAAGAATGTTTTTCAGAGTAGGCTTTTCTCAGTAAAATTGCACATAATTTGTAGATGTCTATATTTATATAACTAATATTAAAGAGATGGTCTGGCATACACCTTACACTGTATAGACAAAAGTATTTGGACATATAGCTTAATCAGTGAATTCAGCATATGTTTGACATAAATAAGGAATAAGAGTATTTCAAGCTTTAATTACTCTAACTGAACATTGGAAAAGGCAAAGCAAGTGACCTTAGTGAATGGCAAGAATTGTGCATGCAAACACAGTCTGCAGCCAGACAAATCACTTCTGTCATTTATACTAAAAATTACTCAAATCATATTTGTACATTAGTCCCATTGTGACATTTACAGAAGGACAAGAAAAGGTCACAGAAGAACAAAGAAAAGATTTTCATTGTTTACAATGGCAAACTTGATTCTATATATTAAATATAAACAAATTTAGAAATTGATGCCACACTTCACTGGCCACGAGAGAATTTTTCCTGGAAAAACATTGTAGTCCTTCCACATCCAACTTGGTTCAGTGCCATTTGTTTAATGCGAAACTTTGATTTTTGCTAAATCAATGTAATGCCTATTTAGACATTTTAAACATTTAATCTGCAGAATCTGTAAATCGGGTCAATCTGATCCAGGATGCTTTATACTTCGTCTTTTGAAAGGGTATTTTTTTATAAAGATAAAACTGAATTTGCTGCCCTAACCTCAAACTTGGCAGTCTTCTCAGTCCTGGGTAACTAACAAGCTGTCTAATGATTCGTTGAGAAGCATCCGATCACATGAAAAAAATATACAAAAGCAATATGGATACACTACTGAAAGAAAGTGGGCGTGTCTGTGGGCATGTCTGCATCCTTATGAAAATCTGAAGCAACCAATCAGAGAGCAGCCTCGGGTCACCTGCTTGCCAAAAGTTTAACAGAATCTCATTTGGCCACAGAAATTTAATAAATAAAATAATGTAATAAATGCTAACATGACTTCCAAGTCCATAGTGTGTCTAAATTATTTTTGTTTCATAATTATTTTGTATTGATATGATTCACTTATATTTAACATGTTTAAGCCTTTCTTCTCTTGATAACTTGGCTGCAAAATATTAGAATACATATGCTAAAAAGGATTTGGAAACTAGGCATGTTATTAATAATAAAAATACAAAGACACTGGTTGTGTACATCCAGTATACAAGCTTAGGTCCAAGGAGATCACTGTCCATAAAAAAAATAAAACCAGAGAAAAGCCATTTTCACTGGTGTCCATTTAAGAGGTTTGTGAACAGAATTTAGTTACTTAACTGGTAAAACAAAATACCTATTCACTTAGCCTTGATGATGGACAGTATGAAATATATTCAACAAGGGAAAACTAGGTTTACACTTAGTGGGGATGTTAATCATATTTTTACTCTGTACAGCAATCTTTCATTATTTTCAACTATTTAAATAACATACTGAATCTTAAAAAAACTGAATTGTAAAAGCAGAAATTATGTGAATGTAACTGCAAGATTAGTTTACTTATTTATGTTGTTGTTGTTAATGTCATTTTGTTTTATTCTTGGATCTCTCTAGTGTTCTAACCTGGCTATCAGACGTTATCATATTATCAAACTCCCTTTTGGTATAAACACGACAGCAAAATACCGAAACAATTTTTTTAATGTAAACTGAGATTGTCCATAATTAATCATTTTAAAGCAAATGTATGGGTAAATACATTCAAGACGTATCAGCTAGATTTATGCTGTACTAGGCTGTACAAATTATTTCCATAGTATTATAAAAAGTTCATGCATTGTTAATGATACAAAATACAAAAAGGTTGTAGCTTGCTGCACTACACATGACACCATGATTGGAACTACCTGTTTGTTCACTATTTTGTCAACAATCCACAAAGTGATTTGAATGTGGTCATTTCACCCAAACAACGAACGAACTATTGCATTCAAGCTGTTTCCACATGTGACTTATTGGGTAAGCAAGAGATATGCCATTCTCTATTATCACTCATGTTACACACAACAGAGGTCATCAGGCTTAAAGGCACAGTAACAAAACCAACTAAAGAATAAAGGCTGGCTGAAAATAATTATGTTCTAATGAATTACATGACTTTAGAGTAAAGAGGGGGGTGAGCCCTTTAAATATGAGCTTTTACCTGTGAAACTGCTGGAACAGATTCATGGGTATGAAGCTGAGAAGGGTGTACTTGGTGGTCCGAATGCTGTTGCCTTGATAGCCTTTAGAGATGCTCTGGTATTCTGCCTGGTGTGGGCCATATCGTGCTACCACTGTTCTTCGTTTGCCAGTAAGTCTGCGTCCTGAGTGGTCGTGATAATCTAAATCACCTTTTGAGGTCGGTGGGTCATTGGCAGAGGACCAGCCTCGCTTTGACTCTGTGGATGCCACCTGTTGCCATCTGTGCCGAAACCAAAGGAACCGCTCCATTAGTGGCTCATGAGGTCCCACAGACTGATGCAGAAAAACCCCGGTTTAGGCCCCTGCTTCCGCCGAGCCTTTAGAACTTTCCTGTAGGCACAAGTGAACATGAAACTAAACTACTATCTTAAACAGAAATTACGACCATCTAAACAGTCGTCAAAAAATCATCTTTCCATCCTAGTCGTGTACGTGTTGGTGGAGCCTTCATCATGTTACCACCTGCCTATATCGAACTCTGAGATTTATTCCACCCATTGGACATTAATAACCAGCTGTCATTTAGAGCAGACATTTGCTTACCATTTTACAGTAACAGTTCTGCTAAATGTTGCTGCCAGAACAGAAAGCTACGCAAAATATACATTTGTATACAAAATAAATGACCCTATCCTCCTTCACTATGGTGATGAATGAATTGTCTAAGAGATTTACTTTTATCTTATACGGTTTACAATAAAGCTCTTGTATTTTTGTTCTGGGAAAAGCAATTAACAGAAAAAAGGAAAGTAGAAAAAGCACTTACTAAAAACAAGTGTTGTTTTTAAATTGTTTTATCTGAAAGTAAATTATAACTAATTAAATAAAGATGCAATCAGACTTTTTCAAGCACCCTTGTACAAATAAACAGATATATAATGTCATGCCTACACATTATACTTCATTTCCGGTTTGATTTCATGTCAGGCTGAGCGAAAAGTCATTTCTGATACCCCTTGGATTAAGTCCATTTGGGTTTAAAGCACATTATGGCTGGTTTAGGGGTTTATAATCTCTGAGACTCCTTTGGAAATTGCGCTTTTGGTAATTTAAACCTTTCACAGCCGGGTCTTTGAGCGCAAAGCCGTTGGAAGGTTTAGGAAACAAAAGCAGCCCTGGAGTTTACTCTCCTCTCGGTTCTGCTATGAAACAGCACCAACTAGCGAAGTAGAAATCTCAAGAGCTTCCTAAAACAAAGAGAAACGAAATACGAACTCGGTGTACTAAAAGAGTAAAGCTTCTTTATAACTATCCTTAGAGGCCCGCTAGATGTACTGATAGTAAATTGGTACAGCCCATAATAACGGCACATATTTGATCAAATTGTACATGCATGTCTATTTAAACAACATCATTAATATTATCATCTGGGCATAGTAACTCTACCAATTTAAAAACGTATTATAATAGATTTTCTGTTATCACACTCCCTCTCCGGCTCATTTTAAACTCAGGCTTTGGCTACGAGGCGCCTGCTAGCTGAGCGGCTAACTTACCGCTAGCCCGCTAACATAGTTACCGGTACAGTAAACTAACCCAAGCTGCTCTCAGCTCCACTAGACTAAACTTACCCACTCAGATCATCGGCTCTGCCGCATGACAAGGCGAGCTTTACTGCGATCAGGTCCACGCGCTGACAGAAAGGAAGTGCGGTGGCTGAGCGGTTTCCTGCTCAATGTAACAGCTTCTCTCACCGTTAGTTACATTTTCGACTCGGAGCGGCTTTACAGCTGGGACTTGCGCGGATCTTCTCCTGCCACCGGCTTTTGCGCATCAGCCGCAGTAGCATCTGCCTCCTGGGACATTTGCATTTGTGGGATGTTCCACTTTTACTCTTTTACACACAAGTAGTATATTTATATGCAAAAAAACAAACCCAAAAAACACTACTTGTGTAAATTCACCTTGTGTAATCCCATCTGCTGTAGTTTGGTTTTCACTGCTGGATATTTTGAAAAGGGATACTAATACTACAAGGGATATTAATTCTAATCTCTCTATAATAATAATAATAATAATAATAATAATAATAATAATTATTATTATTATTATTATTATTATTATCTTTTATCATTTTTTGTTATTGTATATATTGTTATACACTAATGTGTCTGTACGTTTTAGATGCAAAGCTCCTCATGGAAGTGGCTTGTCACTCACCCAGAAATTCTCCACAAGGGGGTGTTGCTCTCTCTTTCTCTCTCTCTCTCTAAACTATTTTCCTTATTTTATGATTTCATAGACTCATGTGATATTATATTATTATTATTAGTGTTTCCTACACAGAACACTCACTAGGGGATGAGGGCAGAAAGCTGTCCATACATGACCAGAGCACCTTCTTCCACATTTGCTGTGTCCCCTACATGGCTTGTGGCAAACTGCAATTCCATAAAGGCCAGATTTGTGGAGTACATGACTAATGGTTGTCCAGCACCTTCACCCGGCTCCCACACCAGTCCACTTGTACAGGAGCAGGATGTCAGACGGGATCTCCTGGCAGTGAATCCCAAGAAGGCTGTGGCCATGATGGAATACCTGGTAAGGTGCTCAGAACATGTTCCCACCAACTCACCCTCACCTTCACCAAAATCTCTCCCTGGCCCAAGCAGTCATCCCATCCTGCCTAAAATCAGCCACAATCATCCCATTGCTGAAGAAGTCTCCCATCAGCAGCATAAATGATTATCGCCATGTGGCCCTCACTCCAGTAATCATGAAGTGCTTTTTTAGAGATTGGTTCTTCAGCACATCTAAGGTTATCTCCCTCCGGACTTCGACCCCTACCAGTTCGCATACTGTGCAAACAGATCCACAGAGGATGCCATTTCTGTAGCTCTTCACTCTGTACTAAATCATCTGGAACAGCAGCATAGCTACACCTGGATGCTCTTCATGGACTATAGCTCAGCTTTCAATATAATCATCTCGGAATTTCTCATCACTAAACTGAACACTCTCGGCCTTCCCCTTCTCACATGTGCCTAGATTAAGGACTTCCTAACCAACCGGACCTAAACCATGAGACTTGGCCCCCACCGCTCTTCCATTCACACGCTGAGCATTGGCTCACCTCAGGGCTGTGTGCTGAACCCCCTCCTGTACTGCCTGTACACCCATGACTGTAGTCTGGCCTACAACAACAACTTCATTGTCAAGTTTGCTGATGCCACAGTGTCAGACTCATATAGACATTTACAGCTCCCACTGCCTTAAGAGAGCTAGAAACTTCACCAAGGGCAACTCTCACCTTGGATTTGATCTGTTTGACCTGCTGCCTTCAGGTAGGCGGTACGGGTGCAAGACAAACAGACTTAAACACACTTAAACACACTTTCCCAAATGCCATAACCTTTTTGAACTCGCAGATGCACTGAGGTCTTAGTTTAATCCCCCTACCACAGACTTTCTTTACCCACACACTGTGCAATACTCAGTTTTACTGAACCTTGTACAATACATTACTGTGTAATAATTGAATATTTCTTGTGCAATACATTAGTGTAGTACTTGAATTCTTGTGCAATATGATTATTCTCTGTGCCACTACTACTGTTCTATATTTAAAAAGTGTATAATTAAAGTGTATAATATAATTATGTATAAAAATGTACATAACACATATTAACATGTTTGTATATACAGAGCTCTATGTCTTATATATGTGCCCCTGCTGCATCATTTGACCTATATTGTATATGCTCGCACTGTGTTGGAGATGCTTTTAATCTCATTGTGCATGTGTAAAGTGACAATAATGGCATTCTATTCTATTCTATTCTATTCCAGCTGTAGATACAGTTCCAGCGGCAAATAGTTCCAGCTGTAGATACAGTGCCAGCTATGGATATAGTGCCAACCCTAGAAACAGTGCCAGCTGTTGAACCAGTTATAGCTGTAGATACAGTGCCAGTTGTTGATACCACTATAGTTGTAGAGTTCCAGCTGTAGATGCAGTTATATGTCCACATATGTCCACATATCCACCAGCTGGGAAGGTGTTTACTATTCAATTGTTGGAGTTTGCACCACTAGATGACCAGATCCATGCGCGCACACACACACACACACACACACACACACACACATCATATACCCCCCTTCACAGCATTTTAATGCATTTTTGATGTGTTTCTGTGTGTAGATTAAAAGCACCTACCTGACTCCTCTTGCTTTTATTACACATTAGAAGGCCATAGCAAGGGTCTAGTGTCTGATCCTCAGCCCATGAGCCCATATGCTTTATCATTGTTTCCTCACCATCTGTAAAACAACTCACATGCTCTCCCTCCCTGTCTCTGCAGACGATTATATGTTGCCGCTGGTTGAGAAAATCCACCCGCCTCTGGCCAATTAAGATCACTTGGATGCTTTTGGAGGACGAGAACAACTGTGAGATAATGAGCATGATCAGAGATCATGAGCTTCTGCATGCCAGGGTGCGCACACACATACATTATTACTATTATTACTTTTTAGGAATTCTTTTCAAATAGTTATAGTAATGAGTGTATATTCAAGCAATATTCAAACTGTTTCTCTCCCCTGTTCAATCTTTATATGTACATCACTTTCATTCACACACACATGATGTATGCATATACAGTATGTGTGTTTTTCTTTGCCAGTGAGGATCTTTAATGAAAACTGGCCATGTACTGTGTGGTGGAAATTAAGACTTGTTGAGACTTGAAGTACCAAAAGAAGTGAATGTTCATTAGAAGGAATACAAAGATGAAAATATAAAATGAGAGAGCACTAAATGAAAGTCTACCCCAGGTCTCTGTGGCCTTCACAGGGAGCTGCCCTTTTATATTGGTGTGTGTGCGTGACTGCAATCACAGATATTTTCTATCTAGTTAACACACAATGTTCCAGTAGATATAATAACAATAACATATTAATTAATCTAAGTACATGTTGTGCTTCATCTACTAAGGGCAAACAAACTAGTGATGTTTGCTTCTACTTATCTACCATCATGATTAATACTGACATGGCTAAATGCTGATTATTACATGAATCACACACTGAAATTACAGATCATAGTAAAACATAGTAAAAGGGTAATTTCCCTTACATTCCCCCCCTTTGATTCAATTTAATCATCAGTCATTATTCACAAAAGAACTCTTCTAGTTTTAACTCTTCATACTCTGGTGGTTGCGGTGGATCAGGCTCATCAAGGTTTTGTAACATTTGATACTGAGCTGTTACAGTTCTCTGTACAGCAGTTACTTGCCTTGCGATCAGTTTCATTGCTTTCGCCCTCATGTCTGTAAAAACACACTGGGAATTTTCCTTTAGGAATGACAATGAATACCTTAAACAAAGAGTCCCTATGATAATAATGGGTTATGTGATATGTGGCATAATTGTGTATTTGATTCTCATTTAGTGTTATCATCACATCAGGAAATCTGTCATTGTCCTGCTGAAATAGTTTTTGGTCAAATGACTACAAATAGACATGATGAATTTACTGCAACCCCATGCCCCTTGACTTGCCTGTTTCTTAATTCCATATTTATCATTTAGGATAACCATAACATTTTTACAATTTTATTATGCTAGTAAAATGTGTCACATACAGTAAGTCACAGTTTTTAACCTGCTCTTATAACCTGGTCACACTGACTGCATCGCTGAGTTAAACCTATCACTATAAGGTGATGTTCACAAATAATTTAGTTCTGCTAAAGGTGTCTCACAGGAGGTCATGTGACTGCAGGTGGTCATGTGACAGCAATAAAATCCCCATACATTCCTATAAGAAAATTTTATTCTTTAAAATTTAAGTTATTAAAAACAATAAATCATGACTCTAGAAATACATAGCCCATCACACAATATGATTATCTATGCAATGGTGTTTGAACCTTGTCTGTAAGTTAAGTGGTTCAGGATGTATTAATTGCAGAAATGGGTGGAAAAATAATAATAATAATAATAATAATAATAATAATAATAATAATAATAAAAAGAAGTATGACAGATAACAATGTAGTGCTTTTCATGCACTATAAAAATAGTACACTACTGTTAGAAGTGCTTTCGGTATTGTGGTATGTAAGTTCCAAAGCTTGTTTTTTTATTTTTATTTTTATTACATTAACGTACGTTTTGTTATCTCTTTTCAGCATAATGGCATCAAAAAAATAAATAAGTAAACCCATCACAGAACACAACATGGCTGTTTTTTTTATTTTAGTTCTTTTTTATACTATTATATTTTAAACTATTGTTAGATTTTTTTTTATTAAATAGGTCATTAATCTAGTCTAGTATTATTTGGAAGATCATATATTGACTTACTAGGAGAATACTGGTACAAACTGGGGAGTGGCAGGTGAAGGAGTCTTAAATGCATTAGGGATGAATATGATAATATTTAAAACTTAATGTTTTATAAATCCTCAATATTAAAGCCAGGTTTAGATGAGTAGCCTAAAATAATAACACGGACTAGGTTTTGTGCCGTGAAGTACAATTTATATGTGTCTGGCAACAAAACTTGTTGCGTGACCAAAACAACACACACACAACTCTAGCCGAATCTATCTAACGGTTGATCTATTAAACTTCTAACATTACATGCTGGACTTAAAAATATATTTAATTCCGAATTATTTAAGAAACAACGCTAACATTACCTAACGTTGACGAAAAGAAAACAGTAAAGCCATAAACTAACACACAGTCCGGAATAAAGCATACACCAGGCGCACCGTATCAACAAGGAACACAGGGGCACTTGGTTGCCAGGTTTGCGTCACAAAATTCCATAACAGAACAGAAACCAAATCATGTCCAATCCTACACGCAACGCAGCTTTGAGAGCTAATATGAATGTAATGGCAAAATGTAAATGTTACAGTATATAATACTTAAATTAAATAGAAAAAAATTCACGCTGAAAGCTAATAAGATGCTTACTTTCAAACCATATACCAGCTGACTACAAAATAATGGAAACACCAATCTACGACAAATAGTACGAAACGCGATTTTAAGAAATGACAGAAAGGTCGATAAAGTTATGGTGTTTTTCATAATGCTTCCTTAACCCACATTTAAGCATAAGCATCTTATTAGCTTTCAGCGTGAATATTTTTTTTATTTAATTAAAAAATATTTTTTTATTTATTGTATGCACAGTCCAAATCTACACGGTGGATCGGTGTGTAGCACTGTCGCCTCACAGCAAGAAGGTCCGGGGTTCGATCCCCGGGTGGGGCGGTCTGGGTCTTTTCTGTGTGGAGTCTGCATGTCGTCCGCGTGGGTTTAGTCCGGGTACTCCGGTTTCCTCCCACAGTCCAAAGACATGCACGTTAGGTTGATTGGTGTCT
>JAOVVG010000042.1:10723220-10738800 GCA_028566375.1 Leptodoras nelsoni | reverse complement strand
TCTTTCTTGAAGGAAAGTTTTCATGTCCTTTGCCCTATGGCAAGATGCATTATCATCTTGAAAAATGAAGTCATCATCACCAAATATCCTTTCAACTGATGGAATAAGAAAAGTGTCCAAACATTCAGTGTAGACTCTAGCATTTATTGAAGATGTAATGACTGCCATCTATGCCGTGCATTTACCTAACATGCAGGCTTATATCATCACTCACTGTGGAAATGTACATGTTTTCTTCAGGCAGCCATCTTCATAAATTTCATTGGACTGGCACCAAACAAAAGATTCAGCATCATTAAATTTGCCCAATGCAGATTTTGTTTGACTCCTTGTTTTTGTTTGTTTAAATCCCATTTATTTTAGGCGATTTCTTACAGTTCGGTCACAGACATTGGACTCAAGTTTCCACCCACTTGTTACTCATTTGTCTTGTTGTGCATTTTCTGTTTTCAAGACATATTTCTGTCTTCTATCTTGGTGCTTTGATCTTCCTTATTCTACCAGTATGCTTCCCTTTTACAACCTACCCATTTTGTTTGTACTTGGTCCAGATTTTAGACACAGCTTACTGGGAACAACCAACATCTTTAGCAACAATTTTCTTGAAGATGTTATATAATCCTCTCCTTTGTTTCAACTGACAGCTCTTGTGTTGGAGCCATGATTCAAGTCAATCTGCTTTTTGCAACAGCTCTCCAAGGTGAGCACTCTTTTTTTTAACTGAAGACTAATTATCAGATTTAATCTGATGCAGGTGGTTTTGCAAATTACATAGTTATTCCATAATATTTTCCTCAGAATTGAGTGATACCATATTTTTTTCTTCTATGTGATCTAAAAAAAAGCAATTGTGACTGACTACAACAATTATATTTCTTTTTTTTTATTATTATTATTTCTTCATGGCAGAAGGTTGGAATTTTGAAAAAAGATAGTTTTGCGGAATGTCTCTGTGATTTTATTTTCTACAAAATTGAAAGAACATCCTCCAAGAGTGGTGATTCCATCCTTTTTGCCAGGAGTTGTGCAATTTGGTACACTGATTTAATGATCATTCTGTGCACTGCTCCGCAGTGACATCTTGTGGAGCCAGGCCCCTAATATAGAGAAGCCCCTGATGGATATTATTAAAATGCCATAGCCTGTGCAAAATGCCAGCCAACACCAGGCAATGTTAAAACACTGACAAGAGTAACGTTGCTTCTGAAGCTGGGAAAGCATTGCACCATTCTCTGGACTATTCAGTTTCAAATGCTAATTAGAACTTGCTAATTCAAACATTCAGGCCTATTTACACTTGCCTTTATAAAAGCGCATAATTCACATTCAATTGCTAAATGTGTTTGTATTGCATTTTTTTTGTGCACAGTAAATTACAGCAGCTTCCAAAATTAAAATGCAAATCCAAAGCTATTCATCCATGCGCTACTTAGTTCTTAGCAATCCTCTGTGCATTTGCATTTTCCATCAATAAATCAGTGCATACTGTACATACACACACAATTTAGAGTAAAGTATCCACATTCTTGGGGTGTTTAAAGTAAATAATCACAAATAAATTAAAACCATTGCTGCAAACATATGCTATAGCAAAAGGAAAATTGTACCACCACTATGCTGCCCTTTTACATGGCTACACCCATATGCAGGTTCCTGTCTGAGGTCATCTATCCCAAATCTGTGAATCAGGCAGTTGGCCTCATAGAACATTTCCTACTGTGTTCAGTATGTATGTAACATTACTATTTAAACCACAACACCTATTCATTCATTGGACCACAGGCTGCTCCCTCGGCCCACTGGAGGACAGGCCATCACCACAGGAAGAGGCTAGAAGGCCAGTCCTACCATGACATGCCATGAGGAGTGTTTTATCCTCATGGGCACTTCAGTGTGGTGTGCCTCTCCAGGAGATCTATGCTAAAGCTATGCTTCATTATTCCATATCCTTGTGTGTGCAAATATACCAGTGTATGTGCAAGGTACCAGTTCCATTCATTCATTCATTTTCTTAACCAATTATTCCTTTTCTAGGTCACAGGAGAGCCGGTGCCTAGCTGGCAGCATAGGGCGCAAGGCAGGAACATCCCTAGACAGGGTACCCTAGATAGGGCACGCACAGTCATGCACATACTCACACACTAGGGCCACTTTAGAGACACCAATAAACCTAACGTGCATGTCTTTGGACTGTGGGAGTCCAACCCGGGACCTTCTTGCTGTGAGGCGACGGGGCTACCCACCGAGCTACCGTGTTGCCGGTACCAGTTCCACTGGCAGCAAAAGCACCATGCTACCACCACTATGCTTAATAGTTGGGGTTGAATGCCTCACCTTTACTCCTCTAAAAATAACTTTGGGCATTGTGAGCAAACAACACAATCCTTGTCTTATCTGACCATAAAACTTTCCGCAAGAAGGTCATGTGGTCAGCTGCAAACTGTAGTTTGAGCTTGAAGGTGTTGATTTTGCAACAGGGGCTCCTTTCCCGGAGGGCAGCCACTCAGTCCAGGGTAATGTAAATCTTGCTTGCTTAGATGTAAACAGTGACACTGGTGTTCCAGAAGCTTCTAGTTCATGGTAGACCTGTGTATTGGTGGTTGGGATTTCTCTGACCATCCAAACCAATTTCATCTCGACTGAGGCTCTTCTTTCAGCTGAGGTTCTTTTTGGCTCTTCTTCCAGACCTTGGCAAATCAGATACACCTCCCAATAACTTGTACACAATTGTTTGAACTGATGCTGCTGATCATGCTTAAAATCTTGTAGCCAAATTTTGCTAAGAAGAGTGGGCCAAAATTCCACCACAGTGATGTAAAAGACTCATCACATTATAACAAATGTTTGATTGCAAAGGGTGGCACAACCAGTTAGGAGTTTAGAGGTCCTTTGGAGAACATGCATGCTGGTAACCCTGTTTCATAAGAGAGAATGGGAATGCGCTTTCTTTTGAGCCCCACTGAAGGCAGCTAAATATATCCTTTTTCTTCTTTTGGAGAGCATTCATGCCATGACATGCCATACTGGTTGGCCGTGAATGCATCTCCGTCTGAATCCCAACCTTCTCGTTTAAATTTACAGCTTCCAGTATCCACATGGTGCAGTGGCTAAGGCATGAACTTTCCCCACTGGTGACCTCAGTTTGAACCTCATTTGAGTCCAGGTAAATAGTTTTCATTCTTTCCCTTTCTGTTTTCTGGAGAGTGAGCACACCTGCAATTCCGTTCTGTCTGGTCAGGAATGAATCTATCTTCTTCTTGTTCAGGCCTAGAATATGCTCCTCTTTTAAAAGTTTAAGTACATAAGCAGTTCACACACAAGCAATTCTGGAGCAAATGTTAGATGATTTAACAAGAGAACAGCAATTTCCTGAACATTATGATCACAGGAGATGAATCACTGGTGTTCGAATACAATCCTGAGACAAAAGACAAAGTGCTGAATGGCACATGATAACATCACCTCAACCGAAGAAAGCTTGCATGAGCAAATCAAAAATCATCACTGTTCGTCGTCTTTTTTGATTCTCAAGGGATCGTCCATGAAGAATTTGTACCAGAACACCAAGATCAAAACATGTTTGAAATGCCACCACTTTAGCACAGTAAAGAACATCCACAGAGCCAGGACTGAGACTCTGAACACCTTCACATTATGAATGTTATTTTTTATGAATTCTGCATTGCTGAGCCAAAACAATTATGTTACAGTAAAATGTGTACATTTTCTGGATTCTGCATTGCTGAGCCAAAACAATTATGTTACAGTAAAATGTGTACACGTGAGGAAAGAAAGCAACATATTGCATAACAGACCGCTCTTCAGATAATGCAGAAAAGAAGGAAGTGTGACAGTCAAAGTCTCCAGAAGAACTGTGACAAATTCTCCAAGACACTCAGTAAAACTCACCAGCTACTTTCCTGCACAAATTGGACACTGTTTAAGAAAAAAATGCACACCAAATATTAACTTCCTTTATTTTATTACTGTTTACTGACTTTGCTTGATTATTGATATAATTTGACTTGTGTGAGTGTGTAAAACTACAACTGATGACAATAAAACCTTTCTGTTAGTGTGCTCACCTGTGTGTCAATATCAAATATAGGAATGGTGGCATTGGGCTCCCCCTAAAGAAGAAAATATTAATATGAATTCATTAATATTAATGGACCGGTCTTCTAAATAATTATATTAAAAGGGAATTCATTTACATTCTATATTATTAAAATACACACAGACATCAATTAGCACTGTCACCTCACAGCAAAAAGGTCCTGGGTTCGATCCCCAAGTTGAGCGATCTGGGTCCTTTCTGTCTGGAGTGCATGTCGTCCATGTGTCTACATGGGTTTACTCCGGGTACTTGGGTTTCCTCCCCCCGCCCAAAGACATGCAAGTTAGGTGAACTGGACATACAAAATTATCCTCTGACTGTGTTTGAAGGTTGAACTTGTACTGATGGAAGAACTTGTGTATCGCTGTAAGCATATGCTTGTCATGAATAGCCACTGATGCTGAAATGACATTAAAATTCAATAAACATGGACGACATGGTGGGTAGCACTGTCGCCTCACAGGGTTTGATCCTCGGGTGGGGCGGTCTGGGTCCTTTCTGTGTGGAGTCTGCATGTCCTCCCTGTGTCCATGTGGGTTTACTCCGGGTACTCCGGTTTCCTCCCACAGTCCAAAGACATGCGTGTTATGTTAATTGGTATTTATATTTATCTATGATGGATTGGAACCCTGTCTAGGGTTGGTCCTGCCTTGCACCCTAAGCTGCAGGCTAGGCACCGGCTCTCACGTGACCCTGAATATATAATGGATGGATGGATCCAATAAACAAATGAAGACATCAATGTGATGGTTAGGGAAAAAAAACAGCAAGCTTTTTAATTACTAACCTATTGACTGCTGTTGCCTCTCTGGCTTGAGAGAATAGACTCTGAAATATATTTTGGAGTTTCTCTTTAAATTCCCAGTGCGACTTTTAAAACACACTGTGGGGGCGGAGTTATGAACTGGTGTGAGTCGTTTTGCCGGGAACAGCAGCACCACGTGTGTCCGGGCCAGCGGCGTGAGTCACGCCGGTTTGATTCACATTTTTCACAGTGGAGTTGCAAGATGGCGGCCCGCTGGGGAACCGGTGAGGAGATGTTAACAGCGTGTAAACTAGAATATTTTTCACCAACGACTCTCGACGAGGTAAGATTATCTATAGTATTTACGCCGCAGTCGTATAATAAACTTTGAACTGTTGTCATCCTTAGCTTCGCTAACAATTCGATCTGAAGCAGTAGATGTATTGCTGAAATGACACGTGGGTTGTGATGGCGAAATGGCCTTTGGCAAAGAAGATTATTTATTTAGATGGTGCTGGATAAATAATCGTGAGATGATTCCGGACATGCTTGCATCCGACACCTGGTTGACATGATTTATAATTTAATCTGGTGTAACAGTTAAAGCATACAGTAGCATGCTGTTTGGTGTGGGTATCGCCACGCTGTGTTAATCTTTCCCTCTAATCAAGCTGTAATAGGTTGTAATCGAGTTGATTTGTGTAGTTCTGTAGTTGCACTTCAAGCTGTGATTTTGATACTGTTCGGGAATGCAGAGGAGAAGGCTCACTGTTTGTATGAGTGTCTGACTGCTTAGTGCAAACGTGTCTAGCACGAGCGCATAGGCCAATCGTAGTCATGCACCGAAAACGTGTTCTCCCATTCATTTCATACGAGCCGGATAATAAGTTGTAATAAGTATTTGTTCTTGTTTTGGAGGCTAGTCCTTAATAAGGCTTTACATATTTCCTTCCAAATGCCCCACGTGCGCCGTAAGGTAAAGCACACGTGTGTTTTCTTTTCCAATACATTATTAGTAGTAGTAGTAGTAGTAGTAGTCGTGTTACCATTATATACAATAGAAAAACTTGTTCAACATTATAGTGCATATATTTATTATGTATGTATTTTTGCTGTCCAGTTTACTTTGGACATTTCTGCCAAACGCCCTCTTTTAAATATTGATCTAGTAATCCGTGTGCGTGGTGGAGCAATAAACTATGAATTTGTTTGTGCTTTATTATAGTCTTTGCTTATTTCTACCAGGCGCGTACCAAGAATATTCACACTTCTGTCGTGGTGATTAAGTAGGTCGGTTTTGTTTGGAATTATTTGCATAAGCAATTTGTCACGTGCATTAAACAGTTAGGGTTACAAACCTCTGCTAGTGTGTTTGTTATAACGCAACACGTGTATGTAGAGCCGGGTGGCGAATCCTATACCTATATATTTCCCTTGCCCCATTATAAGTGCACCATGTATGCACTATAGGTAAAAAATGCAGCCTGTACTTTGGCCAGGGATGTCAGCAATTTTCTTATACACGGGGTAGATAAAGTACTTTTCTATATCTTTCGGAAAAACTGCTACGCCCGGTACAGAACACGTGTCCTGTTACAAACCAATAAAATCTGACACTTGACGTCGGCAAATCTCGCGTGACTTCGAATGCGGCCCCGGTTCTGGCGGACGGAACGTTCCAAGCGTTGCGATTGGTGTTTGTTCTGTTCTGGATGCGGAAGTAGAGCCTACGTCATCACGGAGACAACCGCATGTGTGCTTCAAGTCCTGTTTTTCTTTTCTTTCTTTCAGTAGCACGTGTACAAAGGTTACAAACAATAAAGCAGTGTAGTTCAGTGCATCAGTGCAAGGCATGAGGAAAATAAAGGTTTTAGGTTACTGCTATTAATTGTAATAATCTTCAGCACAAAAACAAAAAGTAAGCTTAAACGTTGATTGAATAATTCCCCTTACTAGACAGGTAAAACCTCTATGGGATTAGTGTGAAAATGGTAAAATGACACTACAGTAAATACTAATGAAATCAAAACTTCCAGTTATTTTATTTGTATACTCTGATAATTGGTTATTGGTTGTTTTCTGTCACTGGCTAGAGTTTGAAACTTGTGAGCTTGTAGCCAAGTAAACAAGAACAGGCTACCTTTTCCTTTTGTCTGCAGATCATCTCGTTTTGATCAACTAATGCGTGAATTTGAGCGTTGAGCGCTAGCCACTCAACACTTGGAATATGTGAGACTCTTTGGCCCAGTATGTTAGTAGGAGCCACATTAACACACCTCTCCTGAGGTTCAACCATGTGATGATAATAGAAAGTGAACTTTAATGGTCTCTTCTCAAGAACCCTTTTTTAAATGACCGGGTTGCCTTGCATACCTTGTTAATGGAGAAAGTCCAGTTGAAAAGTTGAAGGATAATAAAAAGTTGAAGTGGTATTGGATTTATATTTGATGGCCATTTTACTGTGTCTCGTGGAAAAGAAATGGACATTTTCCTCATGTACAGGATAGCTGGCTCCATCATGTTTAATGGCCTGGATTTGGTGGATTACAATTATGAATAAATGTACAGCTGGTTATACTGTTATAAGCTGCCTTTCTGCTTATTGCTGCATCCTTATGATAAGAGCAAATATTAACAACTGAAATGTAAAGCCTGCTGTGATTTATTTTTCCTCTAAGCCTCCAGAGATGGCACAGTAAGCAGTTGGTCATTGTTACATCCTTTTAAGTATTACTCCTACTGTTTGTTTTACTATTGGTTGTAATCCCATAGTGATAGGTGTTTCTTATTGCAGAAGTTTTTGTTTCTTTTTTTTCTCCCCACCACAGTCAGAAATACTACAGGAAGGTCTGTGCAGTCTGCAACACAATAGTCTGGACACTGGAGATGCACTTGAAGCATTGCATGGCTGTTTGGACCCATCCATTCTGTCAATCTTTGAAGACTCTATAAATGCAGAGGTAAAGCCATCTTCTATTATGTACACAAACGGAAAATTAGTAACACTGTGCATTCTGTGGTTTTATTTACAGAAAATGTTATTTCTTCTGTGGTTGATTTGAGCCAAATCCCTTGTTTTCTTTTTAGGTTAAAAGTGGTGTTGATGAAGAAAGTGAAGCAACGCTGCTCACAGCTCTCACTGAAATACTTGACAATGTAGATGATGAAAACCTGTCTCCTTTCGACACTCTACCTGACGTAGAGCTTTTGAAAGGGCAGAAAGGCCATGAGCACTCACCTGTAAGTATGCATTAGCAGTTCATCTATTTTCGTAAACGGATGTCCTTTTGTGTCACTTTTTGGAAGCATTCCATCGCTTGAATGTGTTAATCACAGACTATGGGTATCTTATCTGTTCTCTCATCAGTGTTTGTGTGCTCATATTTTCTTGTGTGTTGTAATTCTCTTTATGGAGAGCTGTGGACTCATGTGTCCTTGCTATAATTGACTGTCATTTGGCTACTTAAATTCTTGAGCCTCTCATGAACTCCACCAGAGAGAGTATATGTGTAACTCAAGGCAGTGTCCTGGGAAATAAGATCAGTTTAATACTTTGAACTAATGTAGATATGTCACTAACCTTCCTTGTCACTCCACTATATAAAATGAAGATTTTGTTTTGAATGTATAAAGATGCCTTTTGTATGTGTGTTGGTCTTGCAGATACAAGATCGTGATGAAGATGGTGCTGCTAATTTTTTTGAACTTATACAGGATTTGGATGTATCATCTGAATTGGACTGGTGCCTTCCCATTTCCCTGGAGCAGGATGGGGAGACTGTGTCTGTTACCCTCAGTGATTTGGTCAAGCACATGCACCCGTATGCTATGACTTTGTGTGTGGAAGGGGAGGAGCAGCTCTTGCCTGAGGAAGGAATCATTTTAGAGGTGATGGATAAAGGAGAACACGGAGAACCCATTCTTGCTATCCCAGACCTGAGATTTCCCCTGTCTCTGGATAGTTTAGAAGACGAACAGAGTGTACCAGAAAGCAGCCCGGAAAAAGTTACACGTAAGCATGAAGACACTTCATCGGAGGTGTCCCTCTCTAAGGTTTCGCTGGTCAGGGACAACAAAGTGGAGAATGTCAAAATTAAACAGCCTAAGAAAGAGGCACCTGAAAAAAGGCTCTCAAAGAAGAAAAAGAAACGGAAAACTGAAGAACCCAAACCTGTTAAAGGAGGAGTGTTAAGGATGCCTAATGAGGCAGTTGAAGAACCCAATAAGGAAGGGGAAGAACAAAAGAGAAAGAAAAAGGTGACATTTGCACCTGCACTCACTGTAGATGAGCATGAGAAATGTCAAGATAAATCTTCAGAGGTGAAGACAACTGAGGTACAGGTACCTAAAGAAATTCTTTCCCCCACCATAACCACCACAGCAATTCCACCTTCAAGTCAAGTCTGTACAGATGTTGTGAAATCAAAACACTCGAATGTCCCTGAGGAGAAAGCCATACCTGATGCATTACCTAATGACAAATTTGAAGAGAGTGCGGTGCCTTCCGAGCAGCAGCCTGGAGTCAGCCAGTTAAGTGAACCCAAGCAGAAATCGCTCAGTTTACAACAGTACCGTCTTCTTCGCCAACAGAAGAAACCATCTCTTCTGGAAAAGGCAGGGGACAGCAGCACTAAATGGCCAACTTTACCAGAAGCACCCAAGGAACTTCCTCCAATCCCCTGCCTGCCTGACCCCAACCCTAAAGACCCACGTCGTGCAGCCTCCACTAGTCTGAAAAAGGAATTTGTTCCTGAAATCATGCCTGCTTGGCAGCCAAGAGGCCCTGGAGCACCCCCTACCCCTCAGGCTTTGCTAGTTCCACCAGCATCAATGTTGGCTGCCTCTAAAAAACCTGTGTCCTGTAAGCCAGTTTCTCCAGCTCCCACAAAACCTGCAGAAAATATTGCCACATCCACAAGCTCCTCCACACAGCCCAGTCCCCAGAAACCACCTGTTCCATCGAATATGCAAGAGAACACTATTTCCAACCAGGTATTTCAGGCTGCTAATCGGACATCAACTGAAATTACTCCGTCACTACCAAAGGCCGCTACAGTTAGAGAAGCTAAGAATCTTCATGCACCTGAGCAGGCAAAATGTTTACAAAATACCCCCTCTGCTTCTCATCAGATCACAGTGAGCCAAACACCAGGCCCCTCGATGGATCAGGAAATTTCCCAAGCTCAGGTTGTGCCTGAAATCACCACTACAGAAAATGATGCATCCAATACTGCTTTTAATCATGTTAATGCTGGAAGCAGAGCTGAGCAAATGGTGAAAGTTTCTGGGCCTAAACCAGCAAAGCCCACTCAGTCATTCAGTGCTACCAAGCCTACTGTGGGCTCCCAGCGTCATGTCGCGCCCATCGCTCTTCAGCCTTTCTCATCCACTCCAATTCAGGCCAGAATTATGAAGCTGGCAGAGCAGATGAGGATGGCTTCTACTGTAGTACCTAAAGTGAAGAGCCCTACTGCAGAGCTTATAGAGTCCTTTACCAGTGAAATTGGTAAGCATAGTTGCAGAGTAAAACAAGTGATAACAATGGTATCTTCCTTATTGCAACATGGACTGGAAATCACCAGGAAAAAAAAACATCATGGGTTGGTTGGTTGTTTTTTCAGGTATCGAGGCTTCAGACCTTACCAGCCTTTTGGAGCAGTTTGAAGAGACTCAGAGTAAGTGATAAAGTCTGTCACATTGTAATTTTTTTGGTATATTAAAATCATTTTTAATGCATACCAACCACTCACTTGCCTTTGTTATGCTTATTACCATGTTATGCTTATGATGCATTTTGATGGGGAAAAAACACTCAGCTATTGATTGTAGATATATTTTATAATATTGTATACATGATCACCTTGTCTGTCCCTCTGTCGTTGGCCGGCATAGATATACGTTTCTTCGAAATACTATATCTAAGGTAGTTGGCTGTTTGCTCAGAACAGTCAAATAAGATATTTTTCATTGTATAGGTAAATGAGGAAAATGTGCTTGCATGTAAAGGAACTAGTTTTTGCCATTCTAAAAGAGGATGTAATGTAGTTGTGAGGGGGGCTGTGCCCCTAGGAGTGTCCCCCTGCATGGCTGGAACAGCTGCTGTGACCTCATGCTCACTGTGCTGCTGGAATTCTGCACTGTTTGCAAATCCAGCTTCACTCTGTGAGAGATGTCTGTCTGCCTGTGAAAGTGCCAGCTTCTGAAATCCACGTATACGTTTGCTTGCCAGGGTCCAGTATTGTCTTCTGATTCAAGAATCATGATATTTGGAAGCACATTTTTCACAGCTGTATAATGAATCTGAAGGTGCCATTCATTACAACCCCCAACATGTGACAAATGTAACATGAGGGCAAGGGGCAAATGGCTTGCTCTGACCTGTGACATTTACCACCTTCCATTTCCTTTCCAGCCAAAGAAGAGCAGTGTGGGCCAGAGGTCTGTGGTAGAGCAGCTGCTGTAGGAAACTCCAGGTGAGTATTGGTGCAGTTTTGGCAGAGGCAGGAGTTACCCTACAGCCCTAACGCTGCTCCCACACCAAACCTTCTTTGTTTGCGTGTGCGTGGTTGCGTTGGTTTTTACCAAGAGCAGTCAAAATGGCTTAAGACTACATAAGTGGATGATGCTGGAACATTTAGTGTGTCCACTGAAACAGTCTACATTGTAGTTAGGAATGGCCTCTTATATCATGTCCTTGAGTTTTGAATGTTGTCGTGATCGTTTGTCTGTTACCATTGCAGTGTGGAGCCACATGCAGAAACTACAGCACTCAAAAAAGCCTGTAGTCCTGATCTGAGCAGCACAGCTGGTAAGTAAGCATCAATGACCTGTTCAGATCTCTAACAATCATTCATCTTTTAAATAGTTACTTTTATTATTATTTGATTGATTTCACAAACTTGCATGTGTCTATATAGGCCTTACTCCACCAGCCACACCACCTCACCAGATGTGGAAGCCCTTGGCACCAGTTGCATTATTAGGAAAACCCAACAAGTCAGAATTACCCAAATCAACTCAAACTAAGGCAGTTCAAATAGCGCCACTGCCTTTGCCTGCAAGCAAGCTCCAATGCAAGCCTCAGACATCTGTTACTCTTGGACAGACCCAGCCTTTTTACCAAGACCACGATTACTGTCTCCTTTTAAAGCAACCCTCCCAGAATGAGCTGGGCATCCTCTGGCCTGCCAGGCAACAATCAAACATCATAAAGTCTGTTCAGTTGCCCTCTGCAAAGAGCAAGGTGTCTGCAGACACTGGATCTAAACTCCCTTCAAACACCACCCCTAAAGAAAGCTTTCGGGAAAATGTCACATCTCTGCCCCATGTATGTGGGAGTCAGTCTGAGAGGGAGACCTTAACCACCACAGGCATTGTGACTCCAGATGCTTCTCCAGATAGGCTGGATTCTGAGAGATTTCAGGGATATTCCGAACGTTCCCTAAGCCCATGCCACCCAAAGAGAGGCCGCACAGAAAGAAAATACAGAGCACGCTTACCTAGCAGGTCTAGATCCACATCAAGCAGTTCTGGATCCTCCAGATCGCGCTCTCCACCCAGGAAAAGGTTAGCTGATCTGTTTATTCATGTTGATACTTGGAAGCTACTTTAATCTACCAATATTACGTTTGCATGCAGTATTGCTTCATATTATACTCAGTAGCTTCTCTTTACATAGATATAGGTCTCGCAGCACATCCAGATCTCCTTCCTGTTATCGCACCCGTTCCCGTTCATCATCTCGCCAGCGCAGGTACTCGTATTCCAGCTCCAGCTCTGATTCGTGGAGCCGCAGCCGTTCTCGGTCCCGATCACGTTCTCGGTCCAGATCTCGTTCTCCCTCTCGCAGGTCTCAGTACTGGAACTCTCGTTGCAGGTGAGAATTGTTGTACATTCTGTGCTTTTCCTTTATTGTAACTTGTTAAAAAAATTTTGGCAGGTAGTACAATCAAAAAAGGGAGTGCTACATAAAATAATAAATAAAATTTATTTATTTACATTACAGCATGTGCTTTGTAGTTTAAAATGTGCATTTTTAATACTGCACAAATAGCAGCTCACTTTTACTTAAAATATGTTAAATGTATTAGCATTATGATCTGAAGTGGTAAAACATTTCTTTACGTTTACTTTTGTCATCTTTTTTTTTTTCCAGCCCTAACCAGAGAACTAACTACTGCTATGATGTAAAACATAATGACGAGGAAATCAGAAAATGCAAGGAGAAGGCTATTGTGAGTATATGGCTGATTCTAGTAAATATATTGGGCATAACATAGACCATCCTCCTTTTCTCTACACTCATTGTCCCTTTTCTCAGTTCCACTAACCATATAGTTGCACTTTGTAGTTCTACAATCACAGACTGTAGTCCATCTGTTTCTCTACACACTCTGTTCTCTAATGGTCAGGACCCCCACAGGACCAGCACAGATCAGGTACTATTTGGGTGGTGGGTCATTCTCAGAACTGCAGTGACACTGATGTGGTGGTGTTAGTGTGTGTTGTACTGGTGTGAGTGGATCAGACACAGTAGTTCTGCTGGAGTTTTTAAACACCTCGGTGTCACTGCTGGACTGGAAATAGTCCACCAACCAAACATGTCCAGTCACCAGCATCCTGTAGGCAGCACTGATGAAGGATTAGAGGATGACTAACAAACTTTGCAACAACAGCTACCATCTGTGACTTTACATCTACAGGGTGGAGCAATATGGTGGATGTGTCTCAGTAAGTGAACACAGTGTTAAAAAACTCCAGCAGCACTGCTGTGGCTGATCCACTCACACCAGTACAACACACACTAACACACCACCACCACATCAGTGTCACTGCAGGGCTGAGAATGATCCACCACCCAAATAGTACCTGACCTGGAACTGAGAATATGGACAATGAGTGTAGAGAAATGTTATGCCTGATCATTGTAATTGATACTGAACAAGCTGTAGAATCTTCAGTTACAATTTCTTTGCTGATTTCAGGAGGAGCGTAGAGTAGTTTATGTTGGGCGCATTCATGGAAACATGACCCGTAAGGAGCTGAGGGAGCGCTTCTCATACTTTGGGGAAATAGAGGAATGCACTGTGCACTTCAGAGAGCATGGGTAAGACAAAATGACCATTTATGCTTTCTGAAGATGAATTGTCTGAATGAAAATGAATTGTTTTTTTCTGGCTAACTGTCAATAATTGTTTTTTTTTTTTTTAAATATAGAGACAACTATGGCTTTGTCACTTACTACAACACAAAGAATGCCTATAATGCTATTGAGAATGGAAGCAAGCTGCGTCAGTCAAACGAACTTCCATTCGATCTGTGCTTTGGAGGGAGGAGACAGTTTTGTAGGACTAGTTATGCTGATCTGGGTGAGTGTTGTTTTTTTGTTGTTGTTGTTTTGGAAGCACTTGATCCTGGAATAATTTTGGCCTAGAATACAGAGGAAAAATACTCCACTGGGGAATAGATGAGGATAATTGGAAAGGCATGGAGAATAATATTAATGACATGAACACTGAAATGGGCCATCACCTTGTTGTTCACAATAAAGATATAAGAATCAGGATCATTTTTAAATATTTTGTTTATATGCAACACCATCCAAGCAATGTTGTTGTTTTTTATATACCAACTATATTGCATATTATTGAACCTTGTACAAGAATTCCACATTTTACTTTATATTTCCAGGATTACATAAGCATTACTTAAATCTTGTAGGGTACAAGTTTTTCTCTTCCTGTGAAATCCTGACAAAAATCTGTTTTCTTCCAGATTCAAATTGTGACTTTGATCCAGCCCCTTCAAAAGGTGGGGCTAATGCACTAGACTTTGACACTTTACTTAAGCAAGCTCAGAGAAACTTGAAACGGTAACACTTGAGAAAAAGAGGAAGCTGGGAATCATGTAATACCTCAGTGCTACGCACAAAACTTCCAAGTGCTGCCACTTAGTTATTGTAATTTTTCTTTGTTTTCTTTACGTATTTGTGTTTCTTTTCCTGCAAGCTTACACCTTCTATTGAAGTGAAAATTTCTATGAAAAATTAAAAAGGTGGAAAAAATTGAATAACATAAAACTATGAAATGAAAAGTAATTTTTTTAAAAGCAGAATTTATTTAAGTGGTTGAACTGAAAAACGGATGCATTTTTAAGTATTAACTTGAAAAATCCCAATGTTGATGGGATGGATTTACATTGCTAAAAATGTAGCTCAGTCCAAATAAACCAATACAAAAACTTGTATGTGTGTGTTTTTTTATTATTTTTTATTTATTAGTGGTTTTGCATTTTGCTAACCAAAACTTGTTTGACCCAGCCAGTACTGTCAGTGGGATGCTGTGAAGATTTTGATGATGGATTTATCTGAGGTAAAGAAAATTGCTACTAGAAAGTCACAGTGCTAGACATTGCACTGTATTATTTATTCCATAAAACCTGATTCAACTGTCCAGCTGATAAAGAAGGAATAACCTGAGTAACTGCAGTAAAAGAGCAATATTTTTGGATAATTATGCGTAACTATAACAGTAACTATATAGTGATGTGTACTCACTGTAGCTGACTTCAAGGAAAATCCTTTCTAAAGTATCTTCATATAAGTAATAATAATTTATCTTCATGGGGCGACACGGTGGCTCAGTGGGTAGCACCGTCGCCTCACAGCAAGAAGGTCCCGAGTTCGATCCCCGGGTGGGGCGGTCTGGGTCCTTTCTGTG
>JAOVVG010000042.1:10703341-10722878 GCA_028566375.1 Leptodoras nelsoni | reverse complement strand
CCATGTAGGTTTGGATTTTTTTTCTGCCTTAATAATAAACACCTTCATTTAAAAATAGCATTTTGTGTTTACCTGTGCTGTCTTTGACTAATATTTAAATTGGTTTGATGTTCTGAAACATTTAAGTGTGACAAACATGCAAAAAATCAGGAAATCAGGAAGGGGCAAAAACTTTTTCACACCACTGTAAATATAGAAATATTTCATTTCATCTTATGAGATGAATAATATCACTAATAAGATCACATCTTATGGAATCCATTCAGCAAAGATCTGGGGCTGTTTTGGGAGCAAATGGGCCGGACCCAGTATAAGTACAGTGCACCTTTTTTTCCAATAAGTGTCTAAAGAATGTAGTAGTGATGCAGGGTATGGAATTTCATGAAGTATGAGCCTTCACATCACAAGATATTGGTTAAATAAATACATTTCCATAATAATCACTGTATATTTTATTATATATTTTATCTGTACAAGGCATGCCATAATAACGCATAATCTTAGCCTTCCTGACTATTTACATTTCCCCAGTGAGACTTTTATGAATGCACAGAGATTTTCGCGTACAGATATGCTCTTAATTCTGTTTCCGGTTTGAACAAAATTATAAATTTCATTCTTTAAAGTGGCCAAAATATTGCTTTAAATTTATTATTAATAATGATAGAGTAACGCGCAGATTTAAGTAAGCAGTAACAGCCCAACGGATCTCCTTAACCTAACCCACAAATGTACCGTAGTGTCGCTTTTGATCGTCTTTGATAAAGCTTTCCGTTTTTGACTTCGTTAAACCGGTTGTGACTGGTTCAAACCGGCCCAGTGCGTATGCGCACTGAGTGTAAACAGGAAGAGAAAATTAAGCTGTTAAGGAGCGGGACGTGAGGCGTAATAGGCTGCGAGTGTTTTTATCTCGTTTTGAATTCTGTAGACGCAAGGTTATTCATCCATGCAGACGTATTTGTTACAAAATATGTGTCCTACAGTAGAACACTGACAACAAAAACAACGCCTGGCAGAGGAAAGTAACGTTAACGTCCAGGGTCTTGGCTGGCTAGCTAGCAGCTCTGACAGGATTTTGACGCTTTGGCGTATCTCGTTAGCTGAATGGCTACATAAACGATCGCATGAGTGGCGAAGACAGACTTGTTACATAAAAGGTACTTTTAAATAATGCTAGTTTGCAATCGTTAAACAAAGCCGAATACGCTTTAAATTCGTGTAGTCCAAGCCGACGCTATGGCCCGCTAACCTGGCTGGCTAACGTAATCTCTAGCTAGCTAAGTTAGCCACTTCACAGAAAGACGGACGCTTCAACATTAGTGACATTTTGTTAAATTACATTGGCTGGAAATGGTTCAGAAAGATAAAATAGTGGAATTGTCCCAATCGGAAACGGAGCCGTGCCCGGAGGGGACAGAGGTCGGTGTGGTGGATGTGCAGAGCTCAGTGGAGGAGCACAGTGTTGTGGCTGAGAGAACAGGCCGCAGGAAATTCATCAGCGGTGTTGTTGAGGGTGAGTTCAGTGTCACAGAGCTCCGCATATGAAGTGTGTTACAGACTGTTAAATAACAGACTAAATAAATAAATTGCCGAACAATGCTTATGTACACAAGAACTGCTGTAGTCATCAATCAGTTTATGTCCTTAACTTCACTGTTGTGCTCTCACTAGTGGTGTTATGAGAGGTTGGAGTTTTTTTGGCAGTAATGTTTCCATCTGCCGAGGTTGGAATGTGTGCAGTGTGTGTGAAAACCTACATTTCCCCCTCTTCTGTTTGTCCTAGGCTTCTATGGTCGACCATGGACAATGGAACAAAGAAAAGAGCTGTTCAGGAGGTACTGTCTGCTGAACATTGCAAATGCATCAGCATTACACTTAAGAGTAATTGTATGCTTTGAATATCGATCCCTATATAAACCCCTTTTCTCATTTTCCAGACAGCAGAATTGGGGATTGAACACGTATTTGTATGCCCCTAAAGATGACTACAAACATAGAATGTTCTGGAGAGAGATGTACTCTGTGGAGGAAGCAGGTAAAATATAACGTGGGAGTTTTCCGTGTAAACCAAGGACCTTGCGGTTGGTGATGTGGTGTTAAATTTTAATTAAAGTGTAGCTATAAGCTTGTTGTCTCTCCTTTAAAGAACAACTCATGACGCTGATAAGTTCTGCAAAGGAGCATGGAATCGAGTTCATTTATGCCATTTCACCTGGCTTGGATATAACGTTCTCAAACCAGAAGGAGGTTTCTACACTGAAAAGAAAATTGGACCAAGTAATCCACTTTTATTACATTTTTAAAAAATGAAATGCATTCATTTTTATACAGGAAAACTTTTTCCCCCACTCACTAATCATTATTGTTCATATAGGTCTCTCATTTCGGGTGCAAGTCCTTTGCTCTACTTTTTGATGACATCGATCACAACATGTGTCCAGCCGACAAAGAAGTATTTAGCTCATTTGCACATGCACAAGTTTCTATTACCAATGAGATTTACCAGTATCTGGGAGAGCCTGAAACATTTTTGTTTTGCCCCACAGGTAAAATAAAAGTTTGTTGTTGTTTTGTTTTTATTGATATGTGAAAGAAGCACAACTGGTTATCACTGTTCTGTTTGGTTCACTTTTTATCTTGCACTTTTCAGAATACTGTGGAACGTTTTGCTACCCGAATGTGGCCCAGTCACCTTACTTGCGTACTGTCGGAGAAAAGCTCCTGCCCGGCATTGACATTTTGTGGACAGGTATGATTTTGACTGCTAATATACACTTATAACATGTGTAATAGTTTGTATTTTAATGCTAAACTTTAGTTTTTTTGTTTGCTTGTTTTAAGGTCCAAAAGTAGTTTCTAAAGACATAACGGTAGAGTCTATTGAAGAAGTGACTAAGATCCTGAGGAGATCTCCAGTCATCTGGGACAATATTCATGCCAATGACTATGATCAGAAGCGGTTGTTCCTCGGCCCTTATAAAGGCAGGTCCACAGAACTGATCCCTCGGCTGAAAGGAGTCCTCACCAACCCCAACTGTGAATTTGAGACCAACTTTGTGGCAATTCACACATTAGCAACATGGTATAAGTCTAATATGAATGGAGTGAGAAAGGATGTTGTTATGAGTAAGTATCAGTATAATTATGTTATATGATTCTTAATTCGGGGCTGTATTGCAGTCTGATTTACATTAGGTTTGGTTTTGACTAAAAGCTAGAATTGTTGGTAAAGATGATGCTTTCAGCTTGTAAGCATTGCTGTTATTGAAGAAAAAGGCAAGAACAACTCTGTGATTCAGTTTCAGCTGTGTGATCTTGCATGACATGACCAGTATGACTAGACAGATTTTGCATTTTGTAACTTTAAACACGCACCACCAGTTTACAGTGAATAGCAATAGCCGCTTTGTATTTCCTTACTTATGTTTATATATATTTTTAAGTTTATATAATAAGTAATTCTAATAATTTTTGAGGTGTGTACTGTACATAATTGCTCTCATGCAATGTGAAATGCAAAGATCAGGCTGATTAAAGGGAATATACACCTTCTCTCTTGATCGTGTGTTTTCTCAGCGGACAGTGAAGACAGCACAGTGTCCATTCAAATCAAGTTGGAGAATGAGGGAAGTGATGAGGAGCTGGAGACAGACGTTCTTTACAGTCCACAGATCGCCCTTAAGCTGGCTCTTACCGAGTGGCTCAGCGAGTTTGGAGTGCCTCATCAGTACAACAGTAATTTCCAATAATTATCCGTACTTCAATTAAGTTATAGTTAACACTTGATGATCTGTTGACAGTGAGTGAGAAATGTTCCACCTATTTTGGCAGGCCGGCAGGGAGCCCACAGTGGCCCGAAAAGTGCCTCCACCGATGTACCCTCAATGACTGCTCCCACTCTAGGATCTTCCACTACAGTAACCACAGTTTTTCAGCAGCCCATCATGAGCCCTGCTGCTCCTCTCAGTGAGGAACCACATACATTGCACAAAGAGGAGGAGGAGGTGGAGGTGGAAGTAGAGAAGAAGGATTCCGACGAAGAACCAATGGAGATGGTGTTGGAGAAACAAGATGAAGTGGAGGATGCAAAGAATGTCAATCAGATCCTCACTAAAATTGTTAAAGCTGCAATGACTGAGGACCTTAAACCCATGGACACTGATAAGGAGAGTATATCAAAGACTCCAGAGATGTCAGTTCAGGAGGACTCTGGCAGTGACATTGCACCCATGCAGACTGATGAGCAGCTCAATAAAGAAATGTTTGTTCCAGGACCCGACGAGAAACCACTGTACACAGCCGAGGTCCTCACGCTGGAGGACCTGTGTCTGCTGGCAGAACTCTTCTACTTGCCATATGAACATGGTCCTAAATCTGTGCAGATGCTTAAAGAGTTCAACTGGCTCAGGGCTAACACCAGCATCGTTAGTGTGAACTCCAAATGCAAGGAGTCGGAGAAAGTAAGTGTTGGAGTCCAAATGGACAGTTAACAGTCCTGTCTCATAAGTTTATTTTTTAGAGTTAATATTTAGAGCACAAATTACTGTGTAGGTTTTATCATGTGGTGATCCCAGATGCATTATTACTTCTTTATAATAAACAATATGTTGAATATTTTATTACTTCACTGAATATTTCAGTAATAATTTTCCTGTCATTGTTGTGTACAGTTGATCAGTATTGTACATTTGGGGTCATTACTTGTAAACTATTCCATTACCTGAGCATAACTATTGTATCAAATAACGGAAAATAGGACTGCATCAAAATGGAGGAAATGCAGCATCTGTTGTGACCACATGGTGGTGCTTGTAAAAACAAAAATGGTCTCATTACATGGAGTAGGTTTTTTTTTTTGTAGCTGTTAGTGAAATGTTTGATTTATATTGATTTGAGGTTTGTGCTTGTTTCAGGTGGCTGAGTGGCATGCCAGAGCCGAAAATTTTGAGGAGATGTGTTGCGCTGTCATGCAGATGTTCACCAGACTCTCCAACTCAGCCAATCGAACTATTTTGTATGATTTGTATCCCTATATCTGGGATATAAAGAGCATCATCTCTATGGTGAAATCATTTGTGCAGTGGTTAGGTAGGTATTACCAAGCTCATTTTATTTTCTTACATGGGACTGATGATAATCATAAATTAAGTCCACACACAAGTAACTATAAGCTGGCGTTTTACTTTCATATTATGGCATTGATTTTATTTAGTCTCATAGAAAATAAAGAACAGATATACAGAAACATTTTTATATGTAATGAAGTAAATTATCACGTCAGCTTAAGTCCGTTCATGGGACACAAACATACCTAATCTGTTCTCTCAAATTCTATGCATCTGCATCAATTTGCTTCAGTTAGAATATTTATATGAAAAAATGTTAAACCTAAAACAGGCTTATATGACTATCTTGCTTTACTTTCCCCTCCCATTTTTTCACTGTTTTGTAAATACTGTTTTTCTCCACTGACTGAATGCTGTCTTCAATGCTAGGCTGTTCTCCATTTGTTTGCCAGTGTAGTGAAGTTAACTAAAAAATAGGCTTACCTTAATGGGCCTTCTGTATATTTAGAGAGATTATAATTTATTTGGCCATGTTTTGAGTTGCCAGTGTCGGTCCTGCTGCTTGCTGTGTGCTCAGTATGATTGTGGTTTAACTCAGCAACACCTGCTGGCATTTTTTTGATCAAGGGCCTGATCGTGATGGAAAGATGATCCTTTACGCCCTAGCGCGTTGCGCATGCGAGCTTGGAAAGCGAGTCAGATGTGTAAGGCTATTCTGGTGCAGTTTCATTTAATAATTCAAAAAGTTATTGTGGCAATGATGTTGAGTAAACATGTATATCTACAAAAAATGAATGCTTTACTCTAACTGTACTAATCCCAGCTGGGACAGTGCACCTTTCACTGTGAGTCCATACATAATGCTGTGTGTAAAGATTTCTGTAGAGAAGAGGAAGAGTGGGTTTGAATACAAAATACACAGCATATAATGACTTGCTTTTTTTTGGCAGTTCCTTTGAGGAACTTGTTTACATGTGAATGATAATGAATATGATCTATCTGCATTATGGACCTGTATGGTTAGAGTACTGGATTCTGTTCCAATTTTTTTGTATTTGTAAAAAGGTGATTGAATAATTATAGCACCAGCATGGCCTGGGTTACCTTGGTAACCACATTTCATTCACAGGTTTCTATCCAGCTTTATGACAAAGCAACACAGCAGGCAGCAACCAAAAACTGGTCACGCCTCATCTTAGTCCAAAGAATGGAGGAAACAAACAAGTCAATCTATGCAGCAGATCAAAGCTGTCTTTTGAGACATTTAATACAAAACAAAAAAATTCTTCTTAAACAAAAGCAGCTTAAACATGTGTGTATCTCTTAAAAAGAGATGCTAATTTGTACCACTGGAAACCATAAGGCTGTGATGTGTGTTTTAAGTATGCCCTCTTGACATGCATCTCAGCTTCTCTGCACAACCAGGCAAATGAAGTGTGCCTGCAATCCTGCCTTATCCTTATCCCCTCTGTTTCCTTGGTCCAAAGCAGTGCAGATGGCAGTCAGTCAGCGCCTCACTGCTGTTGTGCTAAATTTACTTACTAACGAACTCTTCTATTGTCTTTTCCCTTCATTATGTACAGATGGAAGAATCCTCAGCACAAGTTTCTACTGCTATTGGATCGACAGTGGACTATGTATGCACTGTGTTGGCGTTATTAGTCAGTTTTTTAGGGGTGGGGTGGGCAGGCTTTAGTTTTCTTACCATTTCCTATATTAAGTGACATTTTCATATGTTTTGAAAAAAGAAGGATTTTGAATGAAGTCACATTTGCGCAGCGATAGTTGAAGGCATAAAAGTGTTAACCCCAATTTTTTTTCTGGCAGCTCTAACGTTTTTTGTTTCTATCAGTAGGCCTCATCAAGATGGCTTTGTGACCAGCCATGAAGCACCACCTTAGGGGAAGCATTGTGTCTTAATGTATTTGTGTTCTCTGGCCTTATTATGATTTAATGCAAGTTGCATTTCTTAATGTATCATGTGTACTAATTGACATCATTTTGAGCATCTGAATTCCCCTCAGACGGTGCCAATTTGTGCTGCGTCCTGCCATTTCCTCAGAGGATGTGCAATTAAGTATTTGTATGAAATACAGGTTAAATGGGAGCGTGTTGTCTCCTGTAGCCTTGCTGCACTTGTCTTGTTACATGACTTTTGAGTTTCCGTCCGCTTGCATTTGGTAGTGAATAAACATTCACAATTTTGTCAAAACGGGTCAAAGGGATGAGGCTTATTGCCAAACATTTGTCAGAATGGGGGTTCGCTCATTCAGAAGCTCTGCTCCACTTAAAGGGTTCTGGTCTGCCTGTGTAATAACTTAGGCTTTGTCTAAATTGCTTGAGCTGATGAACAGTGCTTGTCAGTCATGTGACAAGGCAGATGTAAATGTGACTTCAGATGGGTTGTAGAATTCAGAGGGGCTTCAACAGCTGAAGCTTAATTAATTACTAGCAAGCCACTGATGTAGAACTAACAAAATCTCTAAACAGATTGCTGTTAATTAAAGAGGGGCAGCTTATTAGACAGCTCATCATTTGCAAAGTACTTTCCTTTCGTTCTGCATTATTGCAAATAATTAATTTGTGCCAAGTGTCTTAGCATATTTATAAATGTAGTAAATCCTAATCTAATTGTGAGTACCAGATACTTCACTTACTAGTCTGTAAATCCTGCTGCACAGATCCTGATTTTTTTTTGATGATTTGGCCTTGCATATAATGTTTACATCAGAGATTGTCCCGTTATCAATCTAAGCTTTAGCTGCTTAAGCCCAAAAGACCCAGGTGTTAAATGTTTTACTTCTGTTTATATTTCAATATAATACGTAATTTTAGTGAGCAAACGTATTACCATTTACTTTTCAATGGATTGATATGAAAATAGACACCACTATACCCCATACCCCCTTCCTCCTCATTCTGGCAGAAAGCCCCTCACATAACATTCTCCACTTGGATCTGATCTCAACAGGGTGTCGTAGTCAGTCCTCAGCACAGTTCTTAAGTGGAGACCAAGAGCCCTGGGCCTTTAGGGGCGGTCTAGCGGGAGAGTTCCAGGTATCCTATATTGAATTCACAGCCAAATGTTAAAAATGGATTTTTTTCAATGTTGTTTCTGGTGTGAATATTAAGGGTTGGTCTGTTGAAGGTGAGCTGATAGCTACAACAAAAATAGATGAATTAACACATAGGCTTAACTAGCAGAATTTTGAATTTGTACATATGAATCACTTCACAGACCATTTTTAAGATGATGGTGTTTCCTGACACAGCCTAAATTTGGGTTTCTTTCAGCAACTGCCCAAAAGAGATGTGGCTTTTCCCTAAGCGCTTGCGACTGCGCAGCATGGCTAGGGTTTATTTTCATGACTCCTTATTCTTTTGCAGGAAGCGCAAATATTATCTGCGCCTGCATCTGCAATACCGCGCTCAGGTGTGCGCTTGCGAGTTCGCTTGCGGAAAGCTCCATGAGCAAATCAGATATTTTACTTTAAACTTTAACACATAAGCTGGTTATTAATTTTACAATTATTTCATATTTACAGTTATAGTAAGAAGTATGATGTTTTGCCTTGATATTTGGTCATGGAGTTTTTGCTTGATATGTATATGTTTCATTGATTTTCTCTACAGGAAATGCGCAGCGAAAACTTGCGATGCCTTACAGTGGGAAAGGGGCATCTCCTTTAGCCAGTTAAGCCTTTCTCAGACCAAGCCTGCAGCCATATGCTCACTTGTATTTGCTTTTGGCTTCCTTCAAAAAACTTGTGAAAAGTGCACAGAAAGGTATTTAACTTGGTGTTTACCTGCTCTTGCTGATCACTGACCAACCAAAAGAGCCAGTAAGATCTAATTTTAAAGCATTTCCATCATACCAGCATTTGGTTCGATGTTGCGCTCTTATGTGTCAGGTTGGTTCAGCAGGGACAGAGGAACTCAGAAATCTAAGTGATTGAAAAACTGCTCAGTCATGCACTTAAAGCTGTTCAGGTACTGAATGTTTTTGCATTGGTCTTCACAGCGACTCTTGCCAATAGATGGAGCAAACGACCTTTTCTTTCAGCCACCACCATCAATGCCAACTTCCAAAATCTATTCCATAAGGCCTTACTTTCCTAAAGATGAGGTAAGTGTTGAAATGAGTGTTGAAAAAAGTGGTCATAATTGAAATATGTATAGAATTATTCAAGTGCGAAAATCTCTATGGTCTTGAAATGGCTGAAAACGGTAACTTAATTTGTGGATAAACGGTCTCTTAAGCTATTAACCTTAATGAATGTGTTCATATTTCCAGTTCACACAGTGCTGTTAATTTAGTTTGCAGTGCTATTGATTCATTGTACTAACTCAGCAGTCTCGTCTATCTGTTAGCCTTCAAAAGCACTGTGTGCGCGTGCGTGCATATATATGTATGTGTGATTCCTTCTTAGGCTGCTGTCTACAAGATCTGCAAGGAAATATATACAGAGGGATGTGAGGATATTCCTTTCTCTGACCAGGAACCAGACCTGATTGGAGACAGGTAACAAATGGATCATTTGTTAAATAGCCTACATAGTTTATATTACTAATATTACCTTATTAGTACAATTAACATTTATCACAAATCAGCATGTCTGCTTGTTAGCTGTATCTGAAGCTCTAGCTGTATTATGTAGCTGCATCTCATACCGTCTGTGGATTATATCATGAATTACAGTAATTGTGTGTCCTTCAGGTTAGTGGGAGGGTTTTTGACACACAGCCCAGACTACGGCTTTGTCCTGGAGGATGAGGACGGGATCTGTGGCTATGCCTTGGGCACTGTGGACGTCAAGCCCTTTGTCACGAAATGCAAGATGAGCTGGATTCCTTTCATGCAAGAAAAGTATAGCAAGCCTGACTCGGAGAAGGATCTGTCTGAGGCAGAGGTAAGACAAGGTCCTCCACACACTTCTCTCCCATGTGTAGCCAGTCACTTTAAATGCACAGCATTGTGACGGGGTATTTCTGTATTTTCTGCCTGCAGAAAATGATGCTAAGCTTTCATGAGGAGGAGGAGAGTTTGCCAGACTCATTCCTTAGTAACTTCCCCTCACTGATAAAGGTGGACATTCATGCCAAAGTGACAGACCCAAGTGTAGCCAAAAGCATGATGGGCTGTCTCCTTTCATCCTTGAAAGCCAATGGTATGTTCTGTTCTGTTTTTTAATGCGTGTCTCAATGATCCGTTAAGCAGAATTTTACTTCCTGTTCGTAGAATATTAAGCAATCTACATCTGCCTTAAGATGGTTTATAGGCATTTAAAAGTAACCATATGTGACCATGTATCTGACCATATGTTTGCTACCATTTCGCTTTTCAGGCTCTCGTGGTGCCTTTTGTGAGGTCCAGCAGATAGACAAACGGATGTTGGACTTCTATGGCAAACTTGGCTGCTTTGAAGTAGCCAAAATGGAGGGCTTTCCAAAAGATGTAATCATAATGGGAAGGAGCTTGTGAAAGGGAGCTATGTGGAAGCCTACTGCCCTTGAAAGGACTTGTACACAGTGGTCTGCATGGAAGACCTGGAGTATGTCTTACTACCTGTAACAATGTACACTTTGGTACCTTTTGGTTGCGCTCATTGCAGCCTATTATTCTAGTTTATTTCTGTAAAGTGTGCTTTTTAGAAACATCTGAAAGCATTTTGTGTAATTTAAGGTGCATCTGATGGTTTCTATGCTTTGCAAATCGGGAGGGGGGGGGTTTAAACAGCTTGAGTTGGCCCGATTCCATTTAGCCCATTACACAGGTGGGTGGTTACATTCAAGACACTTTCAGTATATTGCAGGTTTCAGTGAGTGTGTTTAGGTCCAACACAATCAGCGGATTAATGCTGCTGCTTCACTATTGAGCCTAGTTAATTTCCATGTTTTTTATGCTAATTTTCCAAGCTTGACTGACTATTCAGCAGTACTGTAGAAGTTAAGCAGCTAGTATTTTTTTTGCTCTGTTTTCCAGACACAGAATGTTATTGCAGTGTTAGAATTTTCACAGCATCTAACTTTTGGATCTTCTCAGAGAAGTAATTCAATGGAAATGAAAGGAATGCACATATAAGGAACTTGTATGTTCTTTGAACTGCATGGACATTACTTTTTGCTTAAGTGCAAGGCATGTGTATCTTGATGATACCATTGTGTTTTGGTCTGTTTACTACATCACTGGTGAGCAGAATTTTACCCACTTTTGAGATTTTTGCTTTTGTTCACATACACGATCGGAGGTTATGGCTGAAAAAGAATGTGAATATTCCTAACTAAAAGTGTGTGGATAATTGAGTCTGAAGACTTTTGTATAAAAATAGTGAGCCATTTGAATAATAATCTAAAGAGGTCTGTAAAGATGGCCAAATTTGGTACCCTTTTGACAGTTGATTCTAGGTGCTTACAAGTCAATATGTAAGGTATCAAACCAAAAACAAAATTTCAGCTACAGAGGAGACTGAGGCTGCATTCAGAAAGAAAGTGTTTTTTATTTGCTTGTTTGTTGTTGTTATTTTTTTACTTATCTGATTAACTTTTGGTTTACTAGTAGCAAGCATTCATCACCATTTTTTTCTGATTTGAGCCAATTCCATATATTTATGGTAATGTCTTACAAATAATAGACTGTCTGGTTACAGGTTGAGTAGAGTAACACCTGATATAACTTTTGTTTTGTGATCCTTCATGCCCTGTCCCAGAGTGTCCTTGAATAGTGCTTTGCTTTTCCTTGCTTTAATTCTGTATTTAGTTTAAGGAGGTGGAAAGTACTTTCAAGTGGAAAGGGCTTCATCTGAAGGTATAAATACATTTAAGAAATATCAGTACTTCAAGTTGTAATTATGAATATGTATGTAATATAGTTGTACTTTCTGTAAGGTTTGTATGTAATTAAGATGGTTCATTACAATAAAGTATGTACAAAAAACAGGTGTTTTATTGGTGTACTTTTAATGCAGATGGCTAATTCTCATATAATGTTTAGGTAATTATTTAAATTATTTCTAATTATAGAAAATAATGCAAATGGTAAATGTGGGAGAGGATAGAGAATAGTGTATTTCCTGATGCACTTCTACTCAGTAACTTTGAACAGGCAGAATTTTATCACTACACCCAAAGATCTCTTTCCTTAGGAATCTTTAGGAATATAATTACATCTAGCCAGTCATTCTTCATTTGGAAGTTTAGTTTTTCAATCTGGCTAAAGTGAGTGAATAGTATTACAGTAGATCCCATGTTCTTTGAAGTATATGTTTAGAATAAAAAGACAAAACAAAAAACATTAATACATGTGAAATCTTTGGTGAAAAGGCTTTATGCAGCACACAGCACAGAGTTTGAACAATTCTGGGCACATTAATGATAAAACCATTTCAAATAGCTTGTTGTCAGGGAGGAGTTATCTGATAGTGTTTATTACCCACTGTTTCAGCAGAGTAATATATTAAATATTCTGAATTAATCCTCTGAGTTGATACTAGTATTTTATGGTGTTAGATATAGTATATATTGGTTAGGTTATTTAATTTATTATTTAAAGGCTAGTGGTGTCTTATTATTATTATTGTTGTTGTTGTTGTTGATCACATGACCTAAGAAAAAAATATAACAAAATTTAAAAGAATCAGAATCAGGTTTATTGGCCAAGTATGCTCACACACACAAGGAATTTGTTTCCGGCTGTCTGTGTCTCTCTAGCAATAACAGTACACATACTCTACATATAACTTACACACAATATACAGAAAACAAAGGTATATACAGTATACATAGACTATATAAGGACATTTTTACAGTGTGCTTTACCACGTTATTCACAGAATAGCAGTATGGCAACAATATTCAGGTTAAAAAATTAGTGCAATAACAGCAGAGTAAACATGTATGAATATGAATAAGGTGCAATGATGTAGTAATTGTAAATAAAATAAGAATGGTAAAAATTAGTGCAATAACAGCAGAATAAACATGTTTGAATATGAATAAGGTGCAATAATGTAGTAATTGTAAATAAAATAAAAATGAGTGCAATAGTACATTTACATTTAAAAGTACAGAATAAAATTATATATATATATATATATATTACCAAAACATGAACCGAACAAATAACCTGTAAAAACAAAACTAAATAAATAAATAAAAATAGTTCGTGTTGATTGCGTCATATTCCCTGCGACGGGATAAGTGTACACGTCACGTGTTCCGAAGCTAACTTGAAAATTCGAAGATTTGCATCGTTAAAGCTCGGTTCTGTCGCATTAGCTTGTATATTGAAAATCATGTCGTTTTTAGAGGACGAGGGCTCGACCAGCCTAACTGGTGCTAATTCGCGACTGGAAAGCTATGTTTTTAGTAAGCTGAATTTCCATGCTTGTACTGCCTGGTTAAGTGTTAGCTTGCTAGCGAACACGTGGGCTACAAATATACTAATTTACTCATGCTTACATGGTCAGCTTGGGTAGATGGTGGGGAGAAATTCATAAAAAAGGGAATTAATGTTTTAAAAGTAACAGGAAACGGCAGTGTGTGGCTACTGAGAGATCTAAACACCAGAATTGATACTTTAACCAAGTCAGCAGTTTAAAACAGAATTACAGTGAATTTGGTGCAACAGTAATGCTGTAGATATTAACTGATGCTCTGGCAGTATGAAATTACAGTCAGATTTTACAATTAGATGTTTTGTGTGCAATAACCTGTGTTGTGCTCTCTTGAAGGCTGTGAATTATCCTCAGAAGTACCCTTCTACACCTTTCAAGGGGAAGAGGAAGAGGATTTGGAGCATTTTTTGGAACTCCGTACGGTGTGTAGTAGTACACTTGACTTATCTTGAATGTTAAAGGTATACCTATGTCCAAAAAATATAGATGCTTTGGCTTAAGCACCGTTTGTTCATGACCTCTGCTGTCCCACCTGCTGTAGATCTGCCTTGGCGAGGGGGCTAAAGAGGAGAACAATGTGGTGGAGGTGACTGCCATGAATCACCAAGGGAAGAAGGTTTCAGTGCCGGTAGCAAATCTGCACATATCTTGTCTTCCCATGGTAATGTAATTCTTTAGCAGTTGTACTCTAATTAATACATTTTTGTTTATGGATATACGGTAGCTATCCACTTTATTATGAACACCCCATTTATGCAGTTACCCAATCAGCCAATCCTGTGTGCAGAGGATCTTCAGGCTGAAACACCTTGTTGAGAGAGATCTGAGGAGGACGATCGAACTGCTTTGAGCTGACAGGAAGTCTATAGTAACTTAAGTAGGCACTCTTTACAACTGTGCTGAACAGAAAAGCATCTCGGAATGCACTACATCAAACCTTTAGGTGGATAGGCTCCAAAAGCAGAAGACTAGATAAAGCATCTGAGGTTATCGTGGGCACAAGCTGATCTGGTACCAGTAATCACAGAGATCACGTTCCCCCCATTGTGATGTTTGAAGTGCATTTCCTTACACTCTTGACCTGTTGACACACATGATTGGATAACTGGATAAATGAGCAGGTGTACAGGTGTTCCTATTAAAGTAGACAGTGAGTGTACAAAATATTATTCATGTGCAGTAATATGTTTTATTTGTTGTTAATTGCCATCATAGTTAACATATCGCACAAGGCTGGAGAATACAAACTAGTAATCACAAAGCAGTCTGCTTTTTGCTTTGGCAGCTTTTAATCAACTATTCCAAATTTGTAGACAGACATACTTGCATACTGTAATGTTTCACAAATACTTTTTATATTGTATTTTGTCCTGGATAGTCCAGGTGTCACTGAGCTTATGGTTGCAGTAACGTGCCCTATGTGGCCTAAAATTTGTGGATGCAAGCCATCACATCCATATGCACTTCTTCCACTTGGAAGAATGTTTCTTTATGCTGTAGTGTTAGTTTTCTTTCACTGGAAAAAGGGGGCCCAAACCTGTTCCACCTTGACAGTTCTCAGCCCTGATTTCAACTGCATGCTCTTGTGACTGAATGGGAAAGGTGCTCCAGAAGAGCTTGGGTTGTTAACTTCAGGGGGGGGACTAACTTTGGATTGGGATGTTCACACAGCGTACCTGGATGCAGTAGTCAAGTGTCCACATACTTCTGGTCATGTTATATACCGAAAACCATACCCATATTTAACCAATTCAGCCACAATGGGACTATGGTGCACCCTGAAACCTGGCTTTCTTGTACTGTTGTGCAGCATTCTTTGCTTGCCCTTAAATCACACGACCATCATTATGTTCAACCATTGGCCAAACTTAAGCTATTCATAATGAGCATATTTCTGTAGAACATCAGCTATTGTAAAAATCCGAACACAAAAAAACGTGCCGCTTTTTATATTTAAGTCTTGATTTTGTTATGATGTCTGTTTCAGGTAAGCCTGGGAGAATTTGAACTGGCTGCACCTGTAACACTGCGGCTGAAATCAGGAAGTGGGCCAGTGACGGTTAGTGGATTACACCTTGTTGGTAAGTTGGAAGCCCAACTCTGGCACTTTTAATTTCTTTAATTGTAATTATTCTTTAATCTTTATTTTCCTACCTTGCTTCCTAGAATGTGCAAATTTCCTTGTTTTCCAGCAACTGTTGTTTTTCTTTTTGTTTGGTTGGTTGGTTAATCTAATTTAATCTAATATAAACTACTCAATAATTAAATTCATTGGCACCCATTTTTATTATTGCATTTTATTGATTTTGCCATTTTTTTGTTGCATCTTTATATTATAGTACACTTAATTTGGGGAGATAGGATGGTTTGATGACATATACCGATGTCAGATTGACTGTGTTATTTTAGAAAAAAAAAAAAACCACAACTGTTTTATGACCACTGCAGCTCGCTAGTGTTTTTTTTTTTGTGGCTAAATAGTTTTTTTCCCCCGGTGTCTTCCGTTTTTTTTTGTTTGTTTGGTTTTTTTTCTCTCCCCTCCCACCACCATTTGGTTGACAGTATCATATACTTCACCAATCCACATGAACCTTGTGGTGATTGTAGCCCCACATGTCTGATAGGGAACATAAGTTTTGGAACCCTGGGTGTGAGGGATGTGCTGGCACCTGCTGAAGTGGGGTCAAACACCTGACCAGCTTTTGCTACAAAACTGGAAGCACACAATAGTATAGAATGACTTTTTGTTTTTTGTAGCATTACAATTTCCCTTCACTATAACTAAGAGGCCCAAACATGTTTCAGCATGATCATAGAAGTTTTTGAGCAAAAGCTCAAATCATTTTGCTAAAAAAAAATATGACCTTGACCTCTAGGAGGCACATTTCCCCAGCTCATTACAATTAATTTATGGAGTAGTGCCACCTAGAGAATTATGTTCAAAGCAAAAATCTAGCACTTCTCTAACCAGTGTCTCGTAATTTAGAGACTTCATACCTTGCATCACTACCTCATTCTTTGGATACGTGCCAGTTTTTGTCTATAGAGGGCGCTGCAGCTGACATTTTTAAATGAGTTCATGCTTGATCTTTCTCTTGCCATGCCCATGCTATGCTATGCAATGCAGTACATGTAGAATTGTTAGTTGTATTTTTATTAATTGTAAGTAAGCTTATACAGCCTGTGCTGTGAGCATCAAGCTGTCCTGTGTGCTACATAGCAGCTCTTTTTCCTTGATCTAGAACTCAGTCTAGATTCCTCCAAGTGCATTCAGTGAATTGATGCGTCCTTAAGGATGTCTGGCTTTAACTGATGGGCTGAAAAGTGTATGCTCAAGGAGTCAAGAAGGCACCAGTTAAAGAATTAAGGTGCTGAAAAGCTAGTGTACTGGGGCAGGACCAGGAACAGTGCACAATATGCTATTTGAGATGTGACAGAGATGTGCGGTATAGAGGTACTAGCTGTTTTAACAGGTTTTGATGAATGAACTTTAGAATGCACTCTTTGCTCTATGAATAACCAACACATTATCATCTCTCATATTCAGCTTCAGAGAATGAAGAGTCAGAACTCTCTGATGAAGAAGATGAATCTGAGGAGGAAATGCCCCCCATTAAGCCAGCCAAAAAGAAGCAGAAACTGTAGAGTAAACAGTTGAAGATTTCAATACGTTTTATACAACATAATGTTCCATAACTTGTTTTCAGTGCAGTTAGAATGGACTGCAGTGCAAAAAAAAATGTGAAGCTTGAATATTTTTTAACAGAATCATGTGGACCAGCTCCATGTACATTTTGTGAGTCTTCACGTGAAAAGTGTTTTCAACAGTTAACCTGTTCATTTCCAAAATGCTTTAAGGGCAATACAAGATGTTTCTTTGTAATGCTTTAGGATGCGTGGCATTTTGGAACAAAATTGCGTTGCATTTTTGTAGTTAAAATATTTACTGTTTCTCTTTTGCTGAAGGACAGTTGAAGGTTCACTAGGAGAGACAGTTTCGTGTTTTTGGATTACTAATAATCAACGTTCAAGAGCGCTGCTTTTTGCAGCTGTGCAAGTGTGATTTTAATCTTTTCTTTTTATGTAGTTAAGGGTAGTGATGGTGCATTTCAGTGATGTGTTGAAACACATAGGACTGCCATGTTGTTGTGTTTTTTGTACATTTATAGGTTTTCTGAATTAATAGTTCTGTATGTAGCAACAGATTTAAAGAAATGTGCTACTTATTAAGATTACACTTTGCTGTTCTTTTACAGTATTAGATTTCTCCTTTCTTGCGATAAAGCAGTCAAGTCTGATTCCAAAAAATGGTGTTATATTGGCAAAGGGAGAATGGGTAAAGACCTGCATGCAGACCTATGTGTATGGTATGTGGTTTTAAAACGATGATATTTTTGATTAAAAAATATTTTCTAAATACTTCAATTAAAGGTTTGATTTCTGTTCATTTACCTTTTTTTTTTCAACTCAAGACAAGAATTTAGTGTGAATTGTGAATCTTGAATGTTCATACTACCACTGGATGCTATTTATAGGTTTTCTTCTAGCGTCCTTGCAGGAGAATGTTAAAGCATAATGTTAAGGTCTCGGCATCCTGAGGCATAGGTTTTCAGACCAAGCAAATGACCACAGACACAGAGTCAAGTTTCTTTCAGTTGTAAAAGAGAGACTGGTGGCACTATTTTCCTAAATTCTACATCAACATCTACAGTGACCGAATTTGCTTTGGAATAAATGTAATCAGCAATTCAGTGCGACTGGGATTTGTTTAGTTTAGTTAATGGTTTGTACAATTTTCATGCTTAGCCATTAGTATAACAAAATACCCAACATATGCTATATTTCAGAAATCCATAATGCACTGACCAGATTAAAATGTTTGCATAATATTCTAAAGAAGCACCGTTTACCCTTTCAGGGCTGACTGGAAGCCATTTTCAAATATATTATTGGTAGTTTGGGATATATTTTCATTGGTTTAGTTTTTCCTAGTTAGCTCAGTCTGAAGTGCATGAGACTCAAAGAGTCATGAGTTTGAGCCCCACATTGGACACCAACCCACCCAAGCCTGTTTAAAATGGGAGGGTTGCATTAGCAGGAGCATAAAAACTGCCAGGTCAAATATGGTGACCCCTAACGGGAGCAGCTGAAAGAGTCCAACCATCTTTTTTCATTGGTTTGGGCCTGTGTTTATCCTCTATGACACATTTCTCAGCTCATCTGTGGAATTGGACCAGCCGGGCAAGTCTACACTCCCCGTGCACATCAACGAGCCTTGGGCACCCATGAACCTTTCTCCAGTTCATCCGTTGCCCTTCTTGGACCACTTTTGGTAGGTACTAAACACCGCATACCAAGAACACCAAACAAAACCTGCTGTTTTGGACATGCTCTGACCCAGTCGTCTAGAGATTGCAACTTGGCCCTTGTAAAAGTTGCTCAGATCCTTACGATTGCCCAGTTTTCCTGCTTCCAACACATCGGCTTAGAGACGTGACTGTTCATTTGCTAGCCCTTGACAGGTGCCACTGTAGTGAGTTAATCAGTGTTATTCACGTCACCCATCAGTGGTTTTAATGTTATGCCTGATCAGTGCATAATGATGTTGGCCTAACATTCACAGCAATAACAACAGGTTCAACGTTTTACAAATTTATAACTATACCTTTTTATATAGTTTAAGCAGGTTTTATTAAAAAAAAGACAGCAAAACTAAAAGGTAAGTAACATGTCATAAGTTATTTCTTGGAGCAGTAGCTAAACACACAGACTTAAAAAAAAAAAAAAAAAAAAAAAAACATCAATCACTATGATTATATGAACACAGTACATGGAGTTAAAATCCCTGCATCCTCAATAGCAGCCTGAAGTATCTCTCTATCTGCCAGCATCTCCATATCTCTGAAGTATCTCTGTATCTGCCAGTATCTCTGAAGTATCTCTGTATCTGCCAGTATCTCTGAAGTATCTCTGTATCTGCCAGTATCTTAGTATTTCTGAAGTATCTTTGTATCTGCCAGTATCTCAGTATTTCTGAAGTATCTCAGTATCTCTGTATCTGCCAGTATCTCAGTATTT